>JAYESA010000009.1:133196279-133511279 GCA_036927795.1 Iris macrosiphon
CTTTCTGCAATGAATTAATGGGACAGGGAGAAGTGTATCCTAGGGCTAACCCTCGCACCAGTGGATGGCTTAGCCCCCACAATCTTCGAAGGGCCAGTTTAACTGCATGGGCACTGAAGCACTTTTAGATGGAGCTGGAAAGTATTAACTTACTTGAGGCTGTCAGTGCTACTAGTGTTGGGCTGCCTATCAACTCCAATTTTTTCTTGGCTTTGATGGAGCGATATAACTCGCTCACTGGGACTTTCTCCACTCCGATAGGTGAGTTGGGCCTAGCCCTTCATGAGATGGCAGATATCTCAAAGCTGCCAATATGAGACATTCCTTATGAAGAATACGTCCCCACCAACAGAGAGTTGAAGGATACCAACCCTCGGGTAGTGGCAGTATACCAAGAGCTGATGAGCCACTATCTTGCATGCACCACCTTCTACAGAGAGCCCTCTGATTTAGCCCATATTAATAAATGGGTATCCTATCTCTTCTTCCATCAGACTAGAGATGCCAAGCAGGACAAGGTTGTAGATAGCAAAGACAAACATTTGAATCCTCTGAGCATTCTTAATGCCAACACAATCGATGATCTTATTGAAGATGCAGAGTCTCCAGATTATGTTCTGAATGAAGAGATAGGGGGCTATCCTGCAGGAACCAAAGCCTACAGTTATATGAGGCATTGCCGAAAGCCTCTGTCAAGAGAAGCTCAACTGGCTGGCTTCCTTTCTATTTGGCTACGCCGATGGGTGGTGCCTGGCATCGCGTCTGCGGATAGCATTCATCGCAACACCTTATGGCCCGTAGTGCGTTTGGTATTTGGAGCAAGATTGGGCCTGCTCCCTGCTATGGTATGCATGATACAAGCTGGCCTGAGGGCTATTACTGATGGGCTGCTGGCTGATACTACACAGCGTGAAGGATATCCCAGAGTAGAATTGCCATTCTTATATCTAATGGGAAGGTTAATCCTTCACAACACCAGAGTGATTTCTCCCGGATCTACCAGTGGTTCGAGCAATAACTTCTTGTTGAATTACAAGAATTCTTCTTGGAACGTGACTAGTGTCATAGATTGTCGACTAGCACTAAATTTTGCCCATAGTTGAAAATTCTTCTGCACCGTCCCCCCCGTACATATCAATCAACAGGGGACTAAACTTCAGGATGTAGGTCAGAGGAAGACTATTATTTCTCCTGAAGCCTTTTACTGGTTGGTCTGCATTAAACCTTTCCACTTGCTATACAGAAGTGAGGACCACTGCTACTTGGAGCCTTATATGCCTAGCCATTTTGCCAGGCAATTTGTGTATGATCAGTTGCACGTGGAAAATCCTATCACCAGCTTCAAATTCAAAGATGGGCTTATTGATTGAGCTAGAGGATGGCGGTATTTTATCATGGGTTGTACTGGAGCAACCTTTGCTGTGCCCGTGACTTCTCTCTCCATGGAGTTGCATATTCTTCATTCGTACGTACAGTTTTATGTGTCCATCAATACCTTCCATCATGATTTTGATGTACATGGAAGTTTCAGAATGTTGTCCCATAAGTCCACTGGAAGAGAGGGGATACTATCTGTCTCCTTTGATGAAGGTGATGAAGCTACTGGTGCAAATAATTTTTTGTTGATTTTACCGAGAGGCGTAATAGTTCCGCCAGCAGAGCCTCTCATTATTTCCAACAAACGAAAGGCTTCTACTCTGAAAGAGCCTTCCCCCTGCAAGAAGAAGAAGACTACCAGAGGTCCTAAAAAGACTTCCATCAAGGGGGCCTCTTCCAGGAGTGAGCCTATTGTTTCCTCTGCTAGGGATAATTTTTTGATTAGGGGTCCTTCACCTTTTAGAGAAGGCGCCTCCACAGTTCCAGCTGAAAGTGCTGGAGATTCTTTGCCTGCGACTGCTGCCGCTACTACCGTTACTGGTAGTGCTTCTATATCGCTTTCGAGGCCGAGCTCAATAATAGTCAGTATACCTTTACCAAGACCAATAATGGGACCAGCCCCTCCTTCATCTTTAAGAGAGATTCCACTCGATGAGCCTTGAGCAGATATGGGTAATGACTGGGATGACTACGTTCAAGCGTCAGTTGGTGTACCCTCATCTCTAGGTATAATAACTTGTTTAGTATCATTAAAAAATAATTTAGCTATACAGGCTGCAGACGCCATATACATACCATCGGCCATGGGTAAATATTATCTTCATGCTTTTTCTAGGAAATTTAACATCAAATTGATATTAACTTTCTCTTGTCTTAGTTTCAGGCGAAGACATCTCGGGGGAGGGCGGAGTTGAAACAACCTCTGATTTTGTTGTGGATCCAGCTAATGAAACGGCGGTGACCACCGTCGAAGAAGCATATCTTGAAGTCGTTGATCTTTTATCCGCAGCATTCTCAGATATAATCCCGCCAGTAGAAGTTCAAATAATATCAGAGGTGGATGAACCCACCATCTCGATTATATCTCCTTCGTCGAGCACGCCAGCAACTTCAACTGTTGTTGGTGTCTCTTCTTTTATCGTGCCATCTGTTGAAGCAACGACTGTGGCAACATCCTCTGTAGTCATTCCAGATAGGAGGTTTACCTATATTGCGGCCACTCCCAGTGTACATTCGATCTTTACTATGCTAGTGGAATAATACACTAGCATATTCTACCTCACTTTGAAAGAATTGATATCCATGGTGCTGGAGAAGAATTTAGGCTTTGATGCTCTGAAGACGTCCTCCAATCTCACTATAGCACCGATTAGAAATTTCAATGACGCTAAAAGAGCTAATGCGCTAGAACAAATGGTTAATGGTTTAGAATAACCCATTAACAAATATTTGCAACTATCCCGAGGCAGCATCGATGACTTGGTTCAGGCTGAGTATGACTCCCTAACTGCTGAACTTGCTCAGAGGACATAAACTTTAAACAAATCCATTCGGGAACATCAACAAGAGATAGAGAAAGAGCAAGCAGTATTGGTGGAGAGTATTCCTCAGCTGGCTCAGTGCAGTACCGAATGTGAGGGATATAAAGTGAGGGTTCAAGAATTGGAAGCTGAACTTGCTCAAACCAAGGAGAGGCTTCTCAAAGCATCGCTAGTTCGTGATGTATTAAAGGGCCAAGTGGATATAGCTCAACAGAACTTGACACATGTGGGTGTCATCCACGCAAGTTTTGTTGATTCTCTGTCCGAACTATCTCTCTTGAGCAATGACGAAGCAAGGCTGGAGCTGGCTCGTACCAACATTTTAAACTCCAGGAATGAGAGGATGGCTGCTTTGGTGCAACAGATCAGGGATTTAACTGCTCTTCCCCAATGATGTACCTTTTTATTTCTCCTATAATTTTTCAGAGATAATAAAGATACATTTTCTGACTTTGTGGACCCATCACATTAGAATATAAATGATAGGCTAAGATGAAAGTGATATCAGAGGTAATATGAACATGATATACTTTCAATAAGGTTTAGCTGAATGTAAATCTATTTAGAGGTAATATGAACCTGATAGAATATTATCCAACTAAATTTGTATACAAAACACTATCAGAGGTAATATGAACAGATAGGTTTATAAATTAGTTAAGCATATCTATTCAGAGGTCACATGAACCGTACAGAATATGATTCAGCTAACCTTTGTACGTGGTATCGTCAGAATAAGATCTTCATCATACTCTGTTAATCAAAGGAGATCAAGTATAGTACTTCTTCAGGAATTTGCCGTTGATATGAACCATTATCAAATCTTCATTAGGTTTAGCTAATCTGTAAGTGCCATTTGAAATCATATAATGGCCCTCCATTTCTTTATGATCGTTTGTGCGAACTTTGGACATCGTACCAGAGGTAATATGGACATAGTACAATACCGTGTTTGTTGAGGACATCCAACTGGGGGATCCTTGGTGGACCTATTATTTGTTGCGCACGTTGAGTGCAAATAATAAGTTCGAAACAAGCCCAATCAGAGGAAATATGGACGTGATAGGTTTTATGGCTAGTAAAGACGTCCTGCTGGGGGATTTTTTTGTGGACCCATTACTTTTTTGCACACGTTAGTGCAAGTAATAGGTTTGAGACAAGTCCTGCCAGAGGTAATGTAGCCGCGGTAAAATATGACTCTGTGGGGGTAATGGAGAGATATAGTCCAGAGGTAATATGAATATGAACTGACTTTTTCTCTGCTGGGGAAAATGAGGATAGTTCAGAGGTAATATGGATTTGAACAATTCATTTCCATTATGGGCATCCCACCGGGGGGGTTTTGGTGGACCTATTACTTCTTGTGCACGAGAGTGCAAGTAATAAGTTTAAGATAAGCCCTGCCAGAGGTAATATGGACATGGCAGTTTTTGTAGACCTAACACCACTGCATACTTAGAGTTAAATATGGGTGCTAAGTTGAGATGACAACCGATATCAGAGGTAATATGGACATGATATCGATAGCCAAAACTTGGAAGGTTTGCTCAGAGGTAATATGAACATGACAAACTCAGACTGAGAGAAATATTATGACAGCAGTTCAGAGATAATATGGACGTGAACTAATGTCCAAAAAATTTATTGAGGAGTGATTCGTTGAGTGTGGTCTATCCAAAAATGAAGATAGACCAAAGGATCGCTCCGCTGGGGAGATTGATGGGACAGCTCAGAGGCAATAAGAGCATGGCTAGCCTCTAACGAGATTGGTTTGAATAGTCACTACAGGAGTGTGCGAGTAGACCTAAGGATTGCTCCGTTGGGGGGATTTTGAGGATCCATCATCCATTGTGTACCCGAGATTCTTGGATATGGATGATGGGTCTTTACAAGAATTTATAACGAAGGAGAAAATGTTGCACATAGGTACTCGCTGGGGATACCAAATTGCTGAACATATCTATTCAGAGGTCACATGAACATGATAGATGTCACGACCTGCACCCGGTGTAGGGATGCAAGTCGGGAACAACGCCCAGCCTACGCCGCAGTATCGGCGGTAGAACGCTGTCTTGGTAAACTATACTATCTATTTAAAGGAATGAACTATAATGTCAGAATAGAACAAGGTAATCAATGAACTGAATAATGGAATCTACAATAACTATGTGATTTGAGATACTAACTAAATATGTGATCGGCCTGGGAGATTCAATGATTACACTAAGGAGCTAACTCAACCATACGTGAATTATATGGTTAGTTAGTAGCCAATGATTACACTACTAGCCGATAGTTTCTTGATCACATATTTAATTGGTATTTCTCCCGCCCCGACTGATATGATGGATCGAATCATGACACGTCACTAGCCAATGTATCCAATTTTAATCTACAATATTCAATATTATCCAATACCAACAAGGATAGTATCCGATACCATCTCCATTATCAAGGTAACATTCCATGACTGACGATCCAATAACAATATCAATCCGTGTACCATCGTGTCAAGAATCATAAGTAACATTTCTAAATACTTGAATTATAGTGGTAATCAAATAATGGAAACTATCAGAGAATGTACTCGCCTGTGGTCCATAGCAAATGATAAAAAATGATGTCCGAACTGGTGTCACAGACCTATATATGAAATATTGCATTAATACAAGATTTGGGGAAGAGAAATAAATTAAACTAGTCAATTTCTAGGTCATAAAACTATTTCTAAGTCAAAAGTCAAACTAGGTCAACTCTAAGTCAACTATGCTCAACTATAGTCAAATTATGGTCAACTACCTATTTTTAGGTTGCATGAGTCTAACTCAAAGATATTGGGCTCACACACTATGAATCTAGGCCATACAAGCTACATCTTAGGATACTAAGATACCGTATCTCAGGATATGCAAACAAGGGATAATTATAACACATATGTACATATCAAACAATATTATATATATAAAATCCTAATTACATATGCTAAATGGATACCTTGGTTTCAAACCAACTTGGTATCGCAATACTAAACCTCTATCTTGATATCCAAACCCAATACCTTGATTATCCTCCAATACCTTGATACTTACCTTGGCATCTCAAGGTAAATTCAAAACCTTATTTATACTAACTACCCAACAATAATTATAAACTACTATACATTTAATATTTATATAATACTATATACCTTATTTTAGTCAGCTTAATATCAACCCATAATTAGTTTACAACTATCCTATTACTTATGCCAATACATACTACTCATACCTTGGTATATCTTGATACTTACCTTGGTATCTCAAGGTATTTGCCATAATCTCATATATATACTAACTAACCATCAATAATTACATTTATCAATCTAATATAACTCTAGTATGTACTAATAGAATAATACTAACTACCAACTACACACTAACTATTAATACATATATACGTACATACATACCTACAAATATATAATATATAAAAGATACTCATAATAATTGATAACTAAAATATACTAACTATTCTAATAAATTTATATGCTACAACTAAATATATACATATATAGTATACTATAATACAAATAGCAATTAGGAACATATTTATATATATATTAATTACCATATATATATACATATATCTATATATATATTAATATCTAATATATTAAAAACTGCCAAATTGTCGCTAAATATCCTGTCCACTGTCACAGAAATTTGCTGTGTATATAGATACAGTGCAGTTTTTGTGACAGTTTCCTGCACTGTCACTAAAAACTGTCGCTGAAGCTTCTGATACTCTGCTGATACACTGTTGTTTCAGCGACAGTTTTCTGTAACTGTCGCTGACTGTTGTCTCTGAAAAGCTGCTATTATTTGTATTTGTTGCTGCTGTTGCGACACTTCTGGCTCGCTGCTGTCGCTAAAAATATATGTATATATATATATACAATATATATATAAATACATATATATAACCCACCATATATATTTATACAATATATATTTAAATATATATATATAACCCACAATATATATTTATACAATATATATATATAACTATATATAACTAGTAAATTGTATAAAATACCAGAAAGTAACATACACACACACACACATAGTAATATGTATATATAACTATACATATATGTATACATATATATAATCATACAATAATATAAATACATAACAATATATAATATAACTATATATATATAACCACATATAAATATATCTACTATATTATATATACATATGCTACCACTTATAAATATATATCTACATGTAAAAAATAGCTACATAATAAATATACACATATAATATATACATAGATACATAGATCTAAGGCACAACACTACATAAATATATATACACAATATTATATATATATATATATATAATTACACTTTTCCATGAAATAAGAACACAAAGAATTAGATCTACAATTAAATTGTACCCACATGGACCGTATCACCCCGTATCCCACTAGATCTAGGATACGCATGCGACACGAGTACACCACACATCCAAACGTACCCCGAAGGACACAAACAAGTCACATATATTATTTATAAATAATACGAAGAGTCAAAAATAAATTTACGTGTCCGTATCAAAATACGACATGCTCAAAGTCTCGTATCGAAGAAAAAACCCACAAAACAACACGTATCACCAAATTATTGGGATACGACCTACACGTACCCAATTGTGGATACGACACTAGCTCCAAACATATAAACATATGCCAAATTGATCTATAGGATCAATTGACACACACAACAAAAGTTATTTTCGGAATTCCACCAAAATTGACACAAAAAGTACCATAACTTTCTCCATTGGTCTCCTATGAACACAAAATCAAATCCTATGGGTAGTACATATATATGGGTTGATTATTCATGATTAAATCTCAGATTTAGAATCTATTTTAAGGAAAAAAAACTGAATTATACCTATTAGGAGATGGATTTCCAATGAAACCTCCAAAATTGATAAAATTAGCTTCCAACTTGTAGATCCTTGCTCCTCTTTGTAGATCCTTGCTTCCTCCTTCTAGATCCTTTCTCTTCTAGTCTCCAATGGTGATTTGAGAAGTAATTGGATAGAAATTTGGTAGAGATTTGATGAAATTTGGTTGAGGGAAATTCAAGATCAAGATTTGGAATAAAAAATAAAGAGAGAGAAAGTTTTCATCCCCTTTATATAGGCCTCACTTGTCCCCTCCCTCAAGCTACTATATAAAGTCTAAAATACCCCTTGGGGGCTCTCATGAAGAAATTAATTAAGGAGGGAAGCTTCTAGTCTAATGGTTTAATTAATTTAATCATCCTCCTAATTAATAGGCTTTCTAGTTGGGCTCAATTCTAACAATTAATACATGTTGGTCCATGAGTCTAAACTAAACTAGTTAGGTCAACTAACACAAGTCCAAAAAAATAAATCTATCATGCTAATAATAAATAAATAATACAATAAATACATATTTAACATGCACAATATTCAATTAATTATAAAATGACCAAAATATTCTTTTCTAGAAAATACGGTAGTGACAAGTCTATCCGCCTTAAAATAATTTTGTCCTCAAAATTTAAGGGTGATCGTACTCCTTCTAGGTCAAACCCCCAGTAATCATAGTCTAATAAGGTCTTATCTCACCAAGAACAGTCCTATGCAAAGAATAACATGCATGGTCATGGTCTTCACTTGTCTTATTACTGTTGTCTCTGTTAGGGTATTCTATAGCTACACTAACTATATAACACAAGCATCCAAAAGGTACTAAAGAATCAATCAATCAAAATAGATGAAAGGAACAGAAAGAAAGAACAGACTCTCTAACCCATCACCTGTAGTATTGGTCTCTTCGACCGTCATCGCAAATGCTCCGCCCTACCGAGGTAGCTCCCTCTGCAGGTGATGAGCAATCTGTGGTGCTACAGGTCACCTAACTCTACCTCTCTTCCCTCAATCTGCATCCTGGCCTGGACATTGAAGTGTCCAGAGACAATCATTCACTATATGCTCCGTTGATCCACAATATAAGCATGCTCCAAGTCTTTTCCGGCACATCTCCCAAGTATGCCCAGTCTTCTTGCAATAGGTGCATTGAGGTGCCTGTTGCACCTGTCTCTGAGGCTGCTATGGTATCTGCTGTACTGGAGCTTGTACTTGAGCAACAATAGGTTCGGCATCTGATATTGCTGCTGATAGGCTCCAATTGTACTGGAAACTGTTGTTGCTGGAATCGCGGCCTCTTTGCCGGTCCTGCACTGCTACTGTCACCCCCAAACATATCACGGTCCCTCTTCGGCTTCAAGTTCCACTCCTGCTCGCCCTTGCGTGCCTACGAAAATATCTCAGAATACGTCTCGTAGAAAGAAGGAATAAGAATCTTTACTTTCCAATTCAGACCTTCGCGGAAACGGATAGCCCGAACTTCTGGCTCTCTCACCAAGTACTCCACAAATCCGCTCAGCCTTCCGAACTCTGCGGCATACTCCTCTATGGACATTCTTCCTTGTGTAAGGCTCTCAAATTGCCTTCCTAATTCCAATATGTCCCTCCGAGCAAAGAACTTCTTCTTAAAAAGATCCTTGAATATCTCCCAAGACTGCCCCGCATCAGTAAGAATTGGCTCATTCCTGAACCAAATGCGTGCAACGTCGAACAGTTGAAGTCCTACCGCCTCAACCTTCAGATCCTCCGCAAGACAGGATACCTTCATGAGTCGCTCGATATCTTCAAGCCAATCGTCAGCATAGACTATACCTTCTGTACCCTTAAAAACTCGAGGCTCAAGCTTCTTAAAATTTTGAATGTTGCCTGGCTTGATCTGAATATCCTGTGGCTGTGGAGGAGCCTCTTTCTGAACTGCTGTTATAGCTATCTGATGGGCGTTTTCCATAGTCTGCCGCATCAAATCTGACCGCCTGTGCTGGGCTTCTATCTGTGCCCTCTGTAATTCCATTATCTCCCTAAACAGTGCAACCATCGGTGCGGTATCTCCTGAAAATGGTGGTGGTGGAAGTCCCTCCGAAGCAACTGGAGTAGTCCTCGGAACAGGTGGAGGAGAACCCCCGAAGGCAGCCGAGACTCCTACATGAACTGATGTCGTAGGAGGTACAAACCCTACTGCCTGAGTGGAAGATTGAGAGGTGGCAGACCTCGCAGAAACTACTCCCGATCGATGGGATCTAGTCTTCGGCGGCATCTTGAAGATAGATCAAAACAAAGGAGATCAATTCGACATAAGATAAGATATCATCAAGGAAGGACAAAAGTATTCAAAAGGAATCAAAAGTAGTGATTCAATTCAGATTAGAATTCCTAGTTGTGATTGAGTATCCCTCTCTCTTCCTAGTATCCTATGTCCTATATCTTATCGCAGGCTCACAGTAGTACAACTAAGTCATCGTACTACCACGACATCGCAATATTGTGAAGCCTGACCTGCATAGGCCACCACTAAAAATGTGTCATGACCCGCACCCGATGTAGGAATGCAAGTCGGGAACAACGCCCAACCTACGCCGCAGCATCGGCGGTCGAACGCTGTCTTGGTCAACTATACTATCTATTTATCTCCCTATAAAGCATAAACCTCCAATAATATCTCAACTCCAAGATGAAAGTATAATCAACTTAGTTCGACACAATACTCAATCACATTACTATGGCACGAGAAGATATCACAGAAGTCTAACTTAACTAAGCAGTTAAAAATATAACAACAACAAATAGAAATAATATCCAAACACAAATATATGCCGAAAACAAATCCGGTACCAAAATGCTAAAGAGAACTAACTATGCTAACTAGTGAATCCGGCTAAATCTCTCGACAGTCACTCCAGAACTAGTGTGTCCAAGTCTGCACCATCTATAGACTGAGGTCCATAGTACGTCGGACACCAATCTCCCGGATCCTCTGAAAAATATTTTCCAGTCAGGAATGGAGCGAAGTACAACCCAATAGCAATTCCAATTAATTGACAAAAACTATAAAGCAGTAGAATAGAAGATGCTATCTACGATGAGGATATAATTGATAATCAAGAACAATGAAAGAATATGCAATACTAATAACAGAATATAATCAATGCGTACAAGAATAAAGGAATGAACTATAATGTCAGAATAGAACAAGGTAATCAATGAACTGAATAATGGAATCTATAATAACTATGTGATTTGAGATACTAACTAAATATGTGAGCGGCCTGGGAGATTCAATGATTACACTAAGGAGCTAACTCAACCATACGTGAATTGCATGGTTAGTTAGTAGCCAATGATTACACTACTAGCCGATAGTTTCTTGATCACATATTTAATTGGTATTTCTCCCGCCCTGACTGATATGATGGATCGAATCATGACACGTCACTAGCCAATGTATCCAATATTTAATCTATAATATTCAATGTTATCCAATACCAACAAGGACAGTATCTGATACCATCTCCATAATCAAGGTAACATCCCATGACTGACGATCCAATAACAATACCAATCCGTGTACCATCGTATCAAGAATCATAAGTAATATTTCTAAATACTTGAATTATAGTGGTAATCAAATAATGGAAACTATTAGAGAATGTACTCGCCTGTGGTCCTGAGCAAATGATGAAAAATGATGTCCGAACTGGTGTCACAGACCTATTTATGAAATTTTGCATTAATACAAGTTTTGGGGAAGAGAAATAAATTAAACTAGTCAATTTCTAGGTCATAAAACTATTTCTAAGTCAAAAGTCAAACTAGGTCAACTCTAAGTCAACTATGGTCAACTATAGTCAAATTATGGTCAACTACCTATTTCTAGGTTGCGTGAGTCTAACTCAAAGATATTGGGCTCACACACTATGAATCTAGGCCATACAAGCTACATCTTAGGATACTAAGATACCGTATCTCAGGATATGCAAACAAGGGATAATTATAACATATATGTACATATCAAGCAATATTATATATATAAAATCCTAGTTACAAATTCTAAATGGATACCTTGGTTTTGAACCAACTTGGTATCGCAATACTAAACCTCTATCTTGATATCCAAACCCAATACCTTGATACTTACCTTCGCATCTCAAGAAAAAATTAAAAATCTTATTTATACTACTAACTACCCAACAATAATTATAAACTACTATGCATTTAATATTTATATAATACTATATACCTTATTTTAGTCACCTTAATACCAACCCATAATTAGTTTACAACTATCCTATTACTTATGCCAATACATACTACTCATACCTTGGTATATCTTGATACTTACCTTGGTATCTCAAGGTATTTGCCAAAATCTCATATATATACTAACTAACCATCAATAATTACATATATCAATCTAATATAACTCTAGTATGTACTAATAGAATAATACTAACTACCAACTACACACTAACTATTAATACATATATACGTACATACATACCTACAAATATATAATATATAAAAGATACTCATAATAATTGATAACTAAAATATACTAACTATTCTAATAAATTTATATGCTACAACTAAATATATACATATATAGTATACTATAATACAAATAACAATTAGGAACATATTTATATATATATTAATTACCATATATATATACATATATATCTATATATATATTAATATCTAATATATTAAAAACTGCCAAACTGTCGCTAAATACCCTCTCCATTGTCACAGAAAGCTGCTGTGTATATAGATACACTGCAGTTTTTGTGACAGTTTCCTGTAGTCACTAAAAACTGTCGCTGAAGCTTCTGATACTCTGCTGATACACTGTTGTTTCAGCGACAGTTTTCTGTAACTATCGCTGACTGCTGTCGCTGAAAAGCTGCTATTATTTGCATTTGTTGCTGCTGTTGCGACACTTCTGGCTCGCTGCTGTCGCTGAAAATATATGTATATATATATACAATATATATATAAATACATATATATAACCCACCATATATATTTATACAATATATATTTAAATACATATATATAACCCACAATATATATTTATACAATATATATATATATAACTATATATAACTAGTAAATTGTATAAAATACCACATAGTAACATACACACACACACACATAGTAATATGTATATATAACTATACATATATGTATACATATATATAATCATATAATAATATAAATACATAACAATATATAATATAACTATATATATAACCACATATAAATATATCTACTATATTATATATACATATGCTACCACTTATAAATATATATCTACTTATAAAAAAATAGCAACATAATAAATATACACATATAATATATACATAGATACATAGATCTAAGGCATAATACTACATAAATATATATACACAATATTATATATATATATATATAATTATACTTTTTCATAAAATAAGAACACAAAGAATTAGATCTACAATTAAATTGTACCCACATGGACCGTATCACCCCGTATCCCACTAGATCTAGGATACGCATGCGACACGAGTATACCACACATCCAAACGTACACCGAAGGACACGAACAAGTCACATATATTATTTATGAATAATACGAAGTGTCAAAAATAAATCTATGTGTCCGTGTCAAAATACGACATGCTCAAAGTCCCGTGTCGGAGGAAAAACCCCCAAAATAATACGTATCACCAAATTGTTGGGATACAACCTATACGTACCCAATTGTGGACACGACACTAGCCCCAAACACATAAACATATGCCAAATTGATCTATAGGATCAATAGACACAAACAACAAAAGTTATTTTCGAAATTCTTCCAAAATTGATACAAAAAGCACCAAAACTTTCTTCATATGTCTCCTATGAACACAAAACCAAATCCTATGTGTAGTACATACATATGGGTTGATTATTCATAATTAAATCTCAGATTTAGAAGCTATTTTAAGGGAAAAAACTAAATTATACCTATTGGGAGATGGATTCCTAATGAAACCTCCAAAATTGGTGAAATTAGCTTCCAACTTGTAGATCCTTGCTCCTCTTTGTAGATCCTTGCTTCCTCCTTCTAGATCCTTTCTCTTCTAGTCTCCAATGGTGATTTGAGAAGTAATTGGGTGGAAATTTGGTAGAGATTTGATGAAATTTGGTTGAGGGAAATTCTAGATCTAGATTTGGAATAAAAAATGAAGAGAGAGAAAGTTTTCATCCCCTTTATATAGGCCTCACTTGTCCCCTCCCTCAAGCTACTATGTAAAGTCTAAAATACCCCTTGGGGCCTCTCATGACGAAATTAATTAAGGAGGAAAGCTTCTAGTCTAATGGTTTAATTAATTTAATCATCCTCCTAATTAATGGGCTTTCTAGTTGGGCTCAATTCTAACAATTAATACATGTTGGTCCATGAGTCTAAACTAAACTAGTTAGGTCAACTAACACAAGTCTAAAAAATAAATCTATCATGCTAATAATAAATAAATAATACAATAAATAAATATTTAACAAGCACAATATTCAATTATTTATAAAATAACCAAAATATCCTTTTCTAGAAAATACGGTAGTGACAATAGAATATGATTCTCGATCTTCGACGATCAAGAAAATATTGCACATAGGCACATGCTGGGGATGAAGAACCAAGAATTGATTTGTACATCTGGGTTGTGGATTATTACCACTGGCGTCCCTTAAGTACAGATAATAAGCTGAAACGACAAGCACTATCAGTGGTTATGCGAACATGATAGTAGGAAGTCGAAGAGAAGAACTTCACTCAGAGGTAATGTGGACATGAAAAAGTTTTAAAAATATCTTACTCAGAGGTAAGGTGGACGTGGTAAGATATGACTCAGCGGGAATAAAGAAAAATAGGGCAGAGGTAATATCAGAATGATCATTTTTATGGTGATAGATTTACTCTGCTGGAGAAAGTGGAGAGACGTAGTTCAGAGGTAATATGGACGTGAACTGATCGATAGCAACAGCCTGGGAGGTTTGCTCAGAGGTCACTTGGACATGGCAAACTCAGCTGGGGGAAAAATAGTTTGGAAGTGAACCCATGTCCGAAAAATTCACTGGGGATGGACCTGAAGGTTGCTCATCTGGGGAGATACCGTCTTCTTGTTATAAATATAAAGTGATGACTTTGGCGTCGATCAACTCCTGGATTTTTCTTTTTAGTACATAGCATGCCTTTGTGGGGTGATGAATGTACCGATGAAAAAGACAATATTCTGGGTCATCGACCTTGCCAGCCTTTTCAGGGTATCTGAGGTTGGGTAGCCGAAGTTTGTTTTTCTTCATCAATATATTGAAGATTTCAATGATGTCATCCTCATTGATGGAGAAAGTCCCCTTTGGCTTTCGGGTTCCCCATACTTAAGTCGTACAGTCTTCAGAGAAGATGGTCATAGTTGCATCATCTTCGGACTCAGAGGGAATTCTATCCCCAGCTTCAGATGCTACTCTATTTTATCGAGGGAGACTACCCCCCGACATGTCGTTGTCTGGTTCTTCTTCTTCTTTTTGTTTACCTTTGTCCATAGAAGTTGATTTAGAAGGACCTGCCTCTGGCATTACAGGATCAGACTCTAGAGGTTTGGAGTTTGCAAGAGATACGGTAAACCCTAAGCCAAAACGAGTTCGTTGACAGTAAGGATCACCATACAATAGTATTCGTCTGCTTTTTCCATAATTGAGGCCTTGCTTCAACTTCAAATCATAACCCATGTTTTGCATAATCTTTAAAGCCTGTGGGCTATATCTGTGGATTTACATTTTCCCAACATCAGACTCGTGAGATTCTTCTTGTACAATCGGTCTATTCCGCATTCGATCGAAGATTATTTGATGCTGATCGTTGCGAGTCGGTGGAACAATAAAGGCAGATTCTTCATGTGGCCCAGATGTCATGACGACATTAGATGTTGACGCTACTTCCAATATGATCTCCCCACGCTTGGTAGTTTGGGGCACTAAATCTTAATTTTGATCCCTGTCTTTGCGTTTCTGGAACAAGAAATCATGCAAATCAGGGTGATTACCAGAAGAAGAAGAAGGCTTATTCTGCCTTTTTACATCAGAAGGCCTGTGGAGATTAGGAACCATAACCCTTTCTCGGCCATAGAAATACAACAGTCCACCCATATGAGTGGCATATGATCCATCATCTGTCTGAGGGGCGTACCTTTCTATAAAATGAATCTTCTTTACCCGGACAGACCTATCCAGGCATAATTTGGATTTTGGCACAGGTTCATGTAAAACAGGGAAAGTTCGTGTAATCTGAAGAGTGGAAACTTTCTTCTCTTGTGGGCGTACAAGCCTAGAGGTTGGGAGATTCGCCACTTGTTTTCCCTTGATGTGATCCAAGGGTCCATCTGCCTCATCATAGACGGGAGATATAATTATACGCATAGGGCATATTTGAAATTTCTGGATTAGCACTAAGGCATTGCCAGAAATTTTGTCTACCACATCACAGACGGGAGACGAAGGTTTACGCGTAGGGCGTATTTGAAACTTCTGGATTGGCACGTAGGCATTGCCAGAAGTCTTGTCTGCCACATCACATACGGGAGACAAAGGTTTACACGTAGGGCATATTTGAAACTTCTGAATTGGCACTGAGGCATTGCCAGAAGTCTTATTTGCCATGTCACAGACAGGAGACAAATTTGTACACATAGGGCGTGTTGGCGCAACTTTGTTGATCAGAGAGTGAGAGATCGCAGGAAGGGTAGAGGACGCCTTAGGCATCCATACTTTATGCAGCTTCCTGTTATTCTGGACAGAGGGGGAATGAGAGCTACCCCGTGCTTGAAGCATGTCTTCATAAGCAGATTGGTCGAACTGGACGACCAAAGTCTTCTTCGTCGATCCGATGGATACAACATCGTGTTGAGCAATTACTTTCTCGTCAGAGAAGAAAGTTGTCCCCAGCAGAGTCGCCATTCTGTTTGAATAAATAAATTGAAGGAAGAAGAGGGTTTATACGAAACCTTTCTTTTGTTTATAAACAAGAAAAAGAGTACAATTAATCCTATACGAGGATGTTAAGTACAATAAAAATAATTCTGGAGAATAATTGCTATAGGAGTCTGATCTGCGGTCGATCACTTTGTCCCTTGGACCACACGATGATAAAGAAGTACTGTAGAAGAAGAAGAAGAAGAAGCTTCAAAGGTTGCAAGTGGAATTGAAAATGTATATAATACGAGGTTTGCACGAAACCCGCTTTCTTTGGTTTACAAACAAACTTGTACAATTTGATCCTATACGAGGATGTAGGAGTACAATTTATTTAATCTGGGTAGATGATTGCTATATATGTCTGATCTGCAGTCGATCACTTTAGCCCTTGGACTACACGATGGTGAAGAAGTGCCATGGAAGACGGAAAGCAGCTTCGTAGGTGGCAAAAGAGGATGGATGCACGATGCCAATGTCGTCGATCGCTACTCTTTGCCTGAGCTCTGGATGCTTCTCTCTCTCTCTCTCTCAAAGACTCTCTGATCTCTCCTCAATCTCCAATGCTTCGACCCGTGGTTCGATCTCTTTGGAGGTTCGACCTTGTTCGATTCTTTCGACCTGTTCCTCTATTGATAGAGGTCTCTATTTATAGAGTTTTGGTGACAGCGACCACTCAATCGGTGTAGAAACTGAGTAGTGGAAAGTACAACACCCTTTTACACAACGGTTAAAATAACCTAAAACCTGCGTATAGATGACCTTCTGAATGAGCGTGTGACGCGGGTCCAACTAAGGGACAAAATACGTATAATCGCTACGAAGATCATGGCGTAGAAGCCACGTAGGTAGGTATCCCCTGTGTTGAAGAGGTTGGCGTGGAAGCCAATATCTGTCACCATGGCGTAGAAGCCAAGTAGGCATAGAAGCCGAGTAGGCGTAGAAACCTGATGGCATAGAAGCCGAATAAGCACAGAAGGCCGAATGAGCATAGAAGCTGAACGAGCATAGAAGCCAAATGGGCGTAGAAGCCGAGGTGATGTGGACGTCTTTAGCCGAAATTACGGCTCTTGAAGATATAATCAAGTCTCTCGCACTAAATGCCGAGATCCGCCATCATCATTAATTGCCGAGGCGTGTTTTGAAGGCCTGCCACCGTTCTGAGCATTAGGTGCAGAGACGTGCCTCGAGCCCTGTACGAAGAGCAGCTTTTGATGTGGCAGTCTGTTTGTCTCCCTCGGAGCGTGAACAGCTCACGTTTGCCTGTGTAAAACAAGGTAGCGTATCCCCTGGTATGCGTAAAATTAGTCTCTGCTGAGGGGATGTCAGTAAACGACGGTTCGGAGATATTTAACCAAATCCCCTGCATTAAATGCAGAGATCCGCCATCATACTGTGCGGCGCGTCCCGAGTGGTCTGCCATCTTCCCAGCCGTCATCTGGGTAGCCGTGCAGCACTTTTTGTCATGAGTCAGATGTCAGGTTCACTGTGTGACTTGACAGGTTCATTTCGGGGAAGACGAAGCATTCTTTGTATGCTTTAACGCTGCTATGAAAGCGGATGAGTTTTACGCCATGGAAGCGATGAAGCACCCCGTCTACGCTGAAGCGGCCTGGACATACTGCACTTACGCGGATGGTCCCATCATATATTATGCCATGCTCAGTGGAAAAGCTCTGTTGCACTCTTGATGGCCTTGAGGTCCCCTGCTTATGCTGCCCTATATCACCATGTTGCGTAGAGCTATCCAGCATATTTTTCATGCTTCTACAAGACCCCTTCAAAGCTTTCAAATTTCTTTGGAATTTGGAACACTTTGAATGAAGCATTAACCGCTCCTCGTAACTCGAAACGTTTCTGAATGGAGCAATGAAACGGTCGATACTGGCTTTATGGCGGGTTTATTGGGGACCGGTGTGACCTCTCTCACCTATAAAAGGCCGAGGAGTTTAACCTGTTCTTCCCTCATTCCTTTTGCCATACAAGGATGATCGCCGGAGTCCGTCGGGTCGATCTGAGGAAGAAGAAGACCATGTTCTTCCAACATGTAAGGTGCCAAAAAAGACGGCATCTTCGAGAAAGTCTCATCTGCAACGATGGATCATGGAAGGATATCGTAGCCTCCCTTGCTCGTGATAATCAGCAACTTTGTATAGTGGTTCTTTGGGAGAGACGAAGAATCGTACTTCACCATGCTGCTTGCAAGTGGCACCTTCTCCCGTTACCTCTGGTGACGAGAGGCAGACAGACCGGCTAGAGTGGCGGTGGTCTGTAGGATTGTGGCCTCTCGAGCATAAAAGCTACCGAGCACAAAGGCATCTGGGCGTAAAACCCGACTTGTAGCGGTCGAACATAAAGCCGTAGATTCGTAGCTGTCGAGCGTAGAAAGCTCCTTAGCATAGAACTGTAGATTTGTAGCTTCTGAAAAGAAATTTTTTTCGAGCGTGAAGTTGCGGAACTATTGCTTCTGAGCGTAAACTAAGCGCCACCGAGCGTGAGATCATCGATTTGTTATCTGCTGGCATGAAGTCGTAGGATTGTGGCCTCTCGAGAATAAAAGCTACCGAGCGCAAAGGCATCCGGACGTAAAACCATAGACTTATAGCTTGCGAGCGTGAAACCGTAGATTTGTTGCTGTCGAGCGTAGAAAGCTCCTTAGCGTAAGAACTGCTGACCTGCTTTGCATGAAAAACTTTTTGAATTCGCTGACTGTCCGTCTTCTCTGAATAATAGGCTGACGTAGGACCCAATCATAACCGAATATTTAATTAGAAGATTTGGTTCGGGGTCCGAGGAGTCCATCCGAACTCTATAAATATCCCGAGCTTTTCTGAGAGAAAAACTTTTCATCCGTCTTCTGCGAAAGAAAGTCTCCGATTGTTCGAGCTCTTCTCCGAGTCTTCTTTGAGTCTTCAAAGTTTCCAGTAATAGCCTCTAAGCAATCCTACTCCTCTAAGGGAAAGAAGATTGATTCCTCTTCTCGTTCTTCTGCCCAAGCAGGAGTACCTCCGGTTGGACAGGGCGAACCCCGTTCTGAGCTGAGCATCCCGCCGATGAGCAGTGCACTCGGCCTGATAGGTAGAGCTTTTGGGACGAATGAGAACGGCTGAAAAATCCTTCGCACACTTTGAACGTGACCGCGCTAGGTCGTCTTCTGTGCTGATAGCCTCTTTGAGGAAGATGATGCACGAAGACGTTTTAACTTTTACGCCCACATTTCTAATGTGTCAGCGTAAAATTCCAGATTTTTGCAGTTGAGCGTAAAAAGCTTGACTGCCGAAAACTTGGTGTAAACTGTATAATTTTAAACTTTTACGCTTGTGGATGAAAATCCTGGCGTAATAGCTCGAACCTTGGCAGTCTGGCGTAAAGCACAGACAGTATACTGCCCACTTGAATTTTACGCTTCTGGATGACAATTCCGGCGTAAACGCTCAAGTTTGTACAGTCTTGGCGTTGAGCTCAGACCGTTGCCTCTTGGCATGTGCAGCGATATTTGTAACGTGTAGTATAAAACTGACGTGTTTTTCTCGCACCCTTGCAGTTAACTTGGGCGAGTCTCCGCTAGCCGAGGTGATGGGTTCTGCCGTCGGACTGCTGCACTCCAACTATTTGGAGGATCTGTCCCATGTGGTATTTCCTATCTCCGGACCCCAATATTCTAAAGGAAGGGAAATCTTTATATCAGCTCAGGGCGAGCGAACACTGCTGAACATGATTAATGGAGAGCCTTTAACGTATGTAGACGGGGACCAGTATATAAAGCCGGCCTTTCTCTTCGGGGATATGATTGATAAGCAGTCCCAGACGAAGCCAACGAAAGAACTCTGGGTTTTCCCTGCCGGAAAGTTGGTCTTGAGTCTGCCCAAGATGCCGAGAGATTATCCCATCTCGGCCTTCTTCCATACTACACATTTCAGGAAAATGTCGCGGACGCTGACTCCCGATCTTCACGGTTGGCCGGGGAAGATCTTCTACCAGAAAGGATCTGGCCTATTTGTCAGCCGCCCTTCCGGTCCTGTAACGTTATTCAGGGGATTGTACCCGGTCAGTGTCCCGAGTGAAGACAGCTTGGTGCTCCAACCGGTGCAATTGCCGACCTTTTGCAATGATTTCATGGGGCACGGAGGAGTATACCCCAAGGCGAATCCTCGATGTAACGGGTGGGTGACCCCAACAAATCTTCGATGGGCTCGCTTAGTTGATTGGGCCCTGGAGCATTTTCGGATCGAGTTGGAGAACATCGGTCTGTTGGCAGCTGTGAGTGCCACCAGCGTTGGGTTACCTCCTAACCTTAACCTGTTTTTGGCACTGATGGAGCGATACATTCCGCTCACCGGGACTTTCGCCACTCCGCTCGGAGAGTTGGGATTGGCCCTTTATGAGATGGCAGAGATCTCGAGACTGCCGATGGGGGATACTCCGTACGAAGAGTATGTTCCCACAAACCGGGTGTTGGGGGATTTAGACCCTCGGGTAGTGGAAGTGTATCAAGAGCTGATGTGCCACTACCTTGCTTGGACCGCCTTCTATGCTGAGCCTTCATATTTGGCTCATACCAGTAAATGGACGTCCTACCTCTTTTTTCACCGGGTTAGGGCTGCTCAACCGGAGAAAGTCTTGGAAGTCAAGGATGAGCCTGTGAATCCTGAGCGTGCTGACTGCTCAGGAAGTCGACGATCTCCTGGAGGATGCTAGGGCTCCGGATCAGATCCTCGTTGAAGGGATAGGAAAATAACCTGTAGGTACTAAGGCCTACAACTATCTGAGGCATTACCGCAGGTCTCTATCCAAGGAAGCTCAACTGGCTGGCTTCCTCTCTATATAGCTGCGTCGACTGCTGGTACCCGGCATTGCATCTGCGGATCATATTCATCGCAATATCATGTGGCCTGCAGTGCGTCTGCTGTTTGGGGCGAGACTGGGCTTGCTCCCTGCCATGGTGTGCCGTATACAAGCTGGCCTGAGGGCGATGACTGAGGCGCTGCTCGCTGATGAAGCTCGGCGTGAAAGCTTTCTCCGGGTGGAATTACCATACCTGTATTTGATGGGATGGTTAATTCTCCATAACCCCCGGGTGATGTCTCTCAGTTCCGGCAGTAGCTTGGGGGGGAAGTTTCTTGCTGAATTATAAGAAATCCCCTTGGAATGTGCTCACAGTTTTAGACTGTCGGCGGGTGCTGCATTGCGGTCACAGCTGGAAGCTCCTATGCAGTGTCCACCTGTTCATCGCAACCAGTCGGGGATTAGGCTTGAGGACTCAGGTAGAGATAAGACCACTCTTTCTCCTGAAGCCTTCAATTGGTTGGTCTGCATTAGACCTTACCACCTGCTGTATAGAAGTGAAGATCACTGCTTCTTCGAACCCTACCTGCCTAGTCGGTTTGCCAGGCAGTTTGGGTATGATCAATTGTATATGGGCAACGCCGTCACCAGCTTCAGGTCCAGAGGTGGACTCATCGATGGAGCGAGGGGATGGTGATATTTTATCATGGGCTGCACCGGGGCAATTTTTATTGTGCCCATCGTCACACCCTCCACGGAGCTGCTCATCCTGCATTCGTATGCCCAGTTCTATGTGGCAACGAACACCTCCCATCGCGATTTTGATATGGGTGGAAGTTTTACGGTGCCCTCCTCTAAGCCTGGGGGAAGGGTTGAAGTCCCCTCGATTTCTTCTGACGAGGGTGACGAGTCCGCTATTCCGGATGAGCCTCTCGTATCGGTACCGAGAGGTAAAATACCTCCACCTGCAGGGGCGTTGGTAGCCTCCGGGAAACGAAGGGCTCCCGTTCTGAAGGAGGCTTCTCCTCGTAAGAGGACGAAGAGGATGGTTACTCGTCCTCTCCAGATTCCTGGCATTGAGGCTCCTGGAAGTGAGCCTGCTTCTCCCCATGTTGGGGATGATTCTTTGATTGGGGGTTCCTCGCCTTTTAGAGAGGAACCTTCTACAATTTCGGCCGGTGGCGTCTGAGAATCTCAGTTGGAGGCTGCTACCGCTGTTACTGCTTCAGGTAGTGGAACGAAGTCACCTTCGAGGCTGGTTATAAGATTCCATATACCTTTGTCCGGATCAGCATTGGGAGAGGCCCCTGCCGTGCCCGTCAGCGCTTCTAGCGAGATTCCAGTTGATGAGCATCAAGTAGATCTCGCTGAAGACCTGGAAGAGTATTTGCCAGTGTTAGTTAGCAGGCCCTCTTCTCCAGGTATGACAGTTTGGCTAGCATCACTGTCGTCTTTTCGTGCCTCTTCTTTTAGGAAAATTAATATCATGTTTGACATTAACTCCCTCTTGTCTTCTTCTCAGGGGACGACCTCTTCGGGGAGGGCAGTGTACATGTGCCCTTCGGCTCTGTGTCAGGTCCTGGCGTTGATACGGAGGCACCTGATTCTGAAGAGGAAGCATCTTCGGGTGCCGGCTCGCCTGCCGACAAGGTTTCGATACCTCAAGAGGACGACCCTGTCGTTGTGACAATGCCTCCTTCAAGTATGCTGGTTACTTCGTCTAGTGTTGGCGCTTCATCTTTTGTCGTACCCCCTATCGAGATGAGGACTATGGCCACGTCGATTGCGGTCGCCTCTGGAGCGCAGTTCGACAACATTGCAGCCACTCCCAGCGTTTATTCGGGCCTAGCTGCATTGACCAAAAAATATATCGGTATCTTCTACAACACTTTGACAATGCTGATATCAATGGTATTGGAGAAGAATCTGAATTTTGAGCGTCTGAAGAGGTCCTCTCGGTTTTCGATAGAGGCGATCAGGGACCTTGGCGGTACTGGTTTAACTGACACCCTGGCGGAGGTAGTTAATGGTTTGGAGCAACCCATTAACGAATACTCGCAGCTATCCCAAGATAGTGTTGACAATTTGGTCCAGGATGAATATGACTCGCTGACTGCAAGGCTGGGAGAGTTGGAAGCTCTGAGCAGGTCCCTCGAGATGCGGCAGCAGGAGATGAGCGACGAGCACACCCTCTTGGAGTGTGCTGTTCCCCAGTTGGCCAAGAGTAAAGCTGAACATGAGAAAAATGAAGCGAGGGTCCATAAGTTGGAGGCTGAGCTCGCTTTAGCGAAGGAGTGGTCTCGTGCTTCAGCCGCCGGTGTGCATGTGTTGCAGAGCCAGGTGGAAGAAGCTTAACAAAACTTGGCACATGCGAGTGCCATGCACGCCGCTCTTATACATTCTCTGTCTGACTTATCCGGCTTGAATGATGAGGAGACGAGATGGGAGAAAGCTCGAGCTGCCATTTTGGACTCCAGGAATGCGAAGATGGCCCGACTGGCGCAGCAGATTCGCGATTTGACCGCTCCCCCTTCATGATGTACTTTTACTTTTGCTTTTTAATGTACTTCCGCTCTTTTCTGGGGAATAATAAAGAGGCTTTTCATCTGACTTTGTGGACCCGTCATTTCGGAATGTAAATGATGGGTTTGGGTGAGAGTAATATCAGAGGTAGTATGGACGTGATAGTCTCTCGGTAAACTTTAGCAGGGTGCATCTATTCAGGGGTCATATGGACATGATAGAGTACGACCCAACTAGTTTTATTTTGGAAGTAGTTTTGTCAGAATGAGATTTTCGCCTTTATTCCACTTTGAGCAGAGGAGTTTAAGCATAGTACCTTTTCAGGAATTTGCCATTGATAGGAGCCATTAGTAGGTCTCCATTAGGCTAGGCTAACCTGTAAGCGCCGTTTGAGAATGTTGTCTTGATCACGTAGGGGCCCTCCCATTTGGGCTGAAATTTTCCCTTGCTCCTGTGAGTGAGAATCATTGGCCTTCTTACAGCTAAGACTAGCTCACCAACTTTGAACGGGGTACAGTCTGTCGGTGCTCGGACCGTTGTACGGTATGCCCAGAGATATTCTCCCAGCTTCTCGTTCCAATCTCTTTTGTTCGAAGAGACAAACTTCTTCAAGAGTTTGATAATGGTTTTGTTGAAGGCTTCTGCCAAACCATTAGCAGCTGGATAATACGCCGTAGAGGCGACATTTTGTATCCGATTTTTATTGCAAAATCGATAAAACGCTTGGCTGATGAACTGAGGCCCATTGTCATGGATTATCCTTCGGGGAATCCTAAAGCGATAAATGATGTGATGCTTGATGAAGCTGATCACATTGGATGTTTTTACCTTAACGAGAGGGATCGCCTCTGCCCATTTGGAGAAGTAATCAGTGATGGCCAGTATGAACTGGTGACCTTGGAAGAAGACGGGTGAATAGGACCAATGATGTCCATACCCCATGCTTCGAAAGGCCAGGATGCAACCATAGGATGTAGATATTCAGACGGTTGATGTATGAAGTCTGCATGGACTTGACAGGCCTTGCATCATTTGGCATACTTGATTGCGTCTGCGATCATAGTGGGCCAGTATTAGCCCATTCTCCTGATACGATCCTGTAGCTTAGCACCGAGTTGATGTGCCCCGCATACGCCGTCGTGAGCTTTGCGGATGATCTGTTGTGCTTCGTCATTAGAGAGACATCTCAATAGCAGTCCGTCGTAGGTCCGGCGATATAGACATTGTGAAGATGCATCGAAGTAGAAGCGTAATGATCGTCTTTTGACGGACGCTGCTTCTTTAGGGTCCTCCGGCAAGATTCCGTATGCCACAAAATCTATAAAGGGACTTCTCCAATCTTTCGTAGGAGGATCGGTGTTCACAGTATAACTGCGTTCGATGTGAGCGTTGTTCTTCACGCAAAATAGATCTCTGTTAAGAAGGATTACCGAATTCTGCCTTCTTATAGGAGTAGCTAAATCTGCAGCTAGACTGGCTAGGGCATCGGCTTCCAGATTCTGAGATCGAGGTACATGCTCTAGGAAGAACCCCTTGAATGTCACGGCTATCTCGACCATTGCTTGGTGATAGGGGATGAGGTCTGGATTTCGGACTTCATATATTCCCCTGACTTGATTGACGATTAGCAGAGAATCACCAAAAGCTTCCAGAGATTCGACCCCCAGCTCTTTAGCGACTTGGAGCCCGATTAGTAGAGCGTTGTACTCCACCACATTATTGGAATAGGGCTCGTTAAGAGAGTATGCTCGATAGATGACGAGTTTATTGGGAGTAACCAGGACAATTCCTACCCCTGAAACCACGTTTCCTTTGGGACCAGTCCTGGAGGCGCCGTCGAAGAATAGTTGCCATGCGTCACTTCCATTACGGAGCTACATTCTGCAACTTCGTTGAGAATATCCTCGTATAATTTGGAGGCCTCCGGGATCGGATGAGCAGCTAGGAAGTCAGCCAATGCTTGGCCTTTGATGGACTTCTGAGGGACGTACACCATATCATATGGTGTCAATAATATCGCCCAAGTTGTGAGTCGGGAGTTAAGAACACTTGGCTTGCTCATCAGTACCCAAAGAGGATTGTTCTTGGAGATGATGTGAATAGTCTGGCCGGTGACATAGTGTCGCGTCTTCTGGATAGCGAACATCAGAGCCAAACATTCTTTTTCCACCGGATTGTACCAGTGCTCAGCTCCGATCATCATTCTACTTAGATAGTAGATAGCCTGTTCATGTCCCGCATCGTTCTTCTGCGCGAGAAGAGCTCCCAGAGAATGGTCCATCGCTCGAACGTACAGGAAGAATGGCCTTCCTACGACGGGAGGCACCAAAACTGGCGGACTAGTGAGGTAGCGCTTGATATCCCCGAACGCTTGCTGACAGGCTTCGTCCCACACGAAGGATACACCTTTCTTCATGAGGCAAGAAAAGGGCTGGCATCTTCTAGAGAGGTTGGATATGAATCTCCGGATATAGGCCAGACGACCTTGAAATCCTCTGAGTTCTCTCAGATTACGGGGTGGTCGCATTTCCAAGATGGCCTTGACTTTATCAGGGTCCACTTGAATGCCTTTGGCGGTAATGACTAATCCCAGAAATTTGCCACTAGATACAGCCAGAAAGGACTTTGTAGGATTCATTTTAAGTTAATGTTGGCGCATCAGCTCAAATACCGTCTATAAGTCTCGGATGTGATTGACCCTGAGGCGGCTTTTGACAGCTATATCATCTACGTAATATTCAACTGTCTTGCGTAAATGCTTGTGGAATATGTTACTCATAGCCCGTTGGTAAGTAGCTCCGGCGTTCTTCAACCCGAAGGGCATGATCGTATAGCAATATACCCCCAGTGGTGTCCGGAAGGCAGTATGCTTCTCGTCTTTAGGATGCATCTTGATTTGATTGTATCCTGAGAATCCGTCCATGAAAGACATACGTTCGAAACTGCAGGTATTGTCGATCATGACGTCTGTGATGGGAAGAGGAAACTCGTCCTTGGGGGAGGCTGCATTCAGATCTCGGTAATCGATGCAGACTCGCACTTTCCCATTCTTTTTTATGACCGGGACAACATTGGCAACCCAGTCGGGATATTGTTCCTCCCAGATGAAACCGCAGGCTATCAACTTCTTGACTTCAGCTTCAATGGCGTCGATCATATTCGGGAGAAACCGACGTTGGTGCTGCTTTACAGGCTTTGAATCGGGTAATATATTGAGTTTATGAGTAGCCACCTTTGGATCAAGTCCTGGCATATCCTCGTAATTCCACGCAAAGACGTCGATGTATTCTCTTATTAGTTGAACTACTTCTTCCCTTTCAGCTGGGGAAAGATTATTACTGATAAATATCGGCTTTGGTGAAAGTTTATCCCCAATATTAATCTGGATAACTTCATCTTTGGTGGGAGGTTCTCTCTGCTTAAAGCAAAATTCCCACTGCGTATCCATTTGCTGAGCCCAAGCGTCATTCTCGAATAGTTTAGATTCTTGTTCGTCTGATTCGAAGGGATCCGTCACTACCATATTTACTGGTAATGTTTGCTCGAGAGCACGAGGTGAGTTGGAGGGCAACGAGCCGTCTTGAAAAGGGGAAAAGGTGTCCCCATCTGACTTGGAAGTCGAAAGGGAGGTGGCATATCCTAACCCGAAACGAGTTTGTTGATAGTGGGGATTGCCGTGCGGCGGTATTCGTCTGCCTTTCCCATAGTTGAGATCTAGCTTCAGTTTTAAGTCATAACCCATATTTTGTATGATCTTTAAGGCTTGCGGGCTGTACCTGTGAACTTGTATTTCACCAGCATCATCATTGAAGGAATCTTCTCGTATAGTCGATTCGTTGCACGTTTGGCCGAAGACTATTGAATGCTGACTGCTGCGGGCAGACGAAACAATGAAGATAGAGTCCTCATGGGGTCCATATGTCGCGACGACATTGGATAATGATGCTACTTCCCATATGTATGGATGATAGGAATCTATAGCTTCCAAGAATTTTTGCGCTATAGGTTCTATATCGTCATGGGGAGAGGATTCCTGATTTAGAATCTGAGCGTCGATATACTGGAAAAGAGGATGTTTATTATCATCTGGAACTCCGTTCCTAGTTGCATTTACATCAGTCGGCTGCTTGTTGCGTCTCTGGATTAGATACTTGCGCAGGTCAGGAGAAGTTGCAGAAGAAGAAGATGGCTTGTTCCTCCTGTTCCCATTGGTAGGCGTGAAATACCGAGAAGTTAAGTAGCTCGCCGCTTGCTTTCCTTTACGGAGATCACTGGTGTCATCTGGTTCCCCGTAGAGGTCAGATGTTGTCTTACGTGCGGTGCGTGCTTTGTACTTCCGATTTGGCGCTGAGGCATCATCAGAAGTTTTGTCTATTCCGCCACAGACGGGAGACTGGTTTCTACGCGTAGAGCAGAGTGGATACCTCTGGGTTAGCGCTGAGGCTTTGCCCGAAGTTTTGTCTGTACCGCGCGTAGCGGGAGACTGGTTTCTATGCGTAGAGCGCAGTGAATACTTCTGGGTTAGCACTGAGGCTTTGCTCGAAGTTTCGTCTGTACCGCGCGTAGCGGGAGACTGATTTCTATGCTTAGAGCGTAGTGGATACTTCTGGGTTAGCGCTGAGGCTTTGCCCGAAGTTTCATCTGTACCGCGCGTAACGGGAGACTGAATTTTACGTGCAGGGCACGGAGGGAGCAATGCTACAACCTCATTGGTCGGAGAGATCGGAGAGATCAGAGAGTCCACCGGAATGGTAGAGGATGTCTTGGGCATCCAGACCTTGCGCAGCTTTCTATTGTTTTGTACAGAGAGAGAGTGAGAGCTATCCCACGTCCGAAGCATGTCTTCGTAGGCAGACTGGTCGAACTGGACGACCAGTGTCTTCTTTACGGATCCCACGGGTACCGCATCGTGTTGAGCAATCGCTTCCTCATCAGAAGAGAAAGATGTCCCCAGCAGAGTCGCCATCTTGTTTGTGGTATTAAATGAAAGAACAAAATATATATAATACGAGGTTTGCACGAAACCCTCTTTCTTTGGTTTACAAACAAACTTGTACAATTTAATCCTATACGAGGATGTAGGAGTACAATTTATTTAATCTGGGTAGATGATTGCTATAGGTGTCTGATCTGCAGTCGATCACTTTAGCCCTTGGACTACACGATGGTGAAGAAGTGCCGTGGAAGACGGAAAGCAGCTTCGTAGGTGGCAAAAGAGGATGGATGCACGATGCCAATGTCGTCGAAGAGGATGGATGCTTCTCTCTCTCTCTCTCTCAAAGACTCTCCGATCTCTCCTCAATCTCTAATGCTTTGACCCGTGGTTCGATCTGTTTGGAGGTTCGACCTTGTTCGATTTTTAAAGTCTCGACCTTGTTCGATTCTTTCGACCTGTTCCTCTGTTGATAGAGGTCTCTATTTATAGAATTTTGGTGATAGTGACCACTCAATCGGTGTAAAAACCGAGTAGTGGAAAGTACAATACCCTTTTACACAACGGTTAAAATAACCTAAAGCCTGCGTATAGATGACCTTTTGAATGAGCGTGTGACGCGGGTCCAACTAAGGGATAAAACGTGTATAATCGCTACGAAGATCACGACATAGAAGCCACGTAGGTAGGTATCCCCTGTGTAGAAGAGGTTGGCGTGGAAGCCAATGTCTGTCACCATGGCGTAGAAGTCAAGTAGGCATAGAAGCCGAGTAGGCGTAGAAGCCTGATGGCATAGAAGCCGAATAAGCACAGAAGGCCGATTGAGCATAGAAGCCGAACGAGCATAGAAGCTAAATGGGCGTAGAAGCCGAGGTGATGTGGACGTCTTTAGCCAAAATCACGGCTCTTGGAGATATAATCAAATCTCTCGCATTAAATATCGAGATCCGCCATCATCATTAATTGCCGAGGCGTGTTCTGATGGCATGCCACCGTTCTGAGCATTAGGTGCAGAGACGTACCTCGAGCCCTGTACGAAGAGCAGCTTTTGACGTGGCAGTCTGTTTGTCTCCCTCGGAACGTGAACAACTCACATTTGCTTGTGTAAAATAAGGCGGCGTATCCCCTGGTACGTATAAAAGCAGTCTCCACTGAGATGATGTCAGTAAACGACGGTTCAGAGATATTTAACCAAATCCCCTGTATTAAATGCAGAGATCCGCCATCATACTGTGGGGCGCGTCCCGAGTGGTCTGCCATCTTCCCAGCCGTCGTCTGGGTAGCCGTGCAGCACTTTTTGTCAGGAGTCAGATGTCAGGTTCACTGTGTGACTTGACAGGTTTATTTCGGGGAAGACGAAGCGTTCCTCGTACACTTTAAAGCTGCTATGAAAGCGGATGAGTTTTACGCCATGGAGGCGATGAAGCACCCCGTCTACACTGAAGCGGCCTGGACATGCTATACTTACGCGGATGGTCCCATCATATATTAAACCGTGCTCAGTGGAAAAGCTCCGTTGCACTCTTGATGGCCTTGAGGTCCCCTGCTTACGCTGCCCTGCATCACCATGTTGCGTAGAGCTATCCAGCGTATTTTTTATGCTTCTACAAGCTACCCCGTGCATGAAGCATGTCTTCATAAGCAGATTGGTCGAACTGGACGACCAAAATCTTCTTCGTCGATCCGATGGATACAACATCGTGTTGAGCAATTACTTTCTCGTCAGAGGAGAAAGTTGTCCCCAGCAGAGTCACCATTCTGTTTGAATAAACAAATTGAATGAAGAAGAGGGTTTATACGAAACCTTTCTTTTGTTTACAAACAAGAAAAAGAGTATAATTAATCCTATATGAGGATGTTAAGTACAATAAAAATAATTCTGGGAAATAATTGCTATAGGAGTCTGATCTGCGGTCGATCACTTTGTCCCTTGGACCACACGATGATAAAGAAGTACTGTAGAAGAAAACAAAGCTTCAAAGGTTGCAAGTAGGATTAAATTCTCATTGCCAAAGTTGTCAACAAAAACCCTCTGTCTTTGCTCTCTCTCTCTGATCTCTGATAGTGCCCTGGCCGATGTCTGATTGCCCAATCGCCTCTTGATCTGATTCTTTGATTGTCTGCTCTCTTTTCCTGTGATCAGGGGTCTCTATTTATAGAGATCACTCAAATAACTGTTCAGTTGGCGTAGAAACCAAACTGTGAAGAAAGTTGCATCTTTTATGCGGCGGTTATAATAACTACTACCCACATTCCAATTATCTTCTGAATATGCGTATGACACGTATCCCTTTATAAGGTAACACGTATAACCGCTTCTCGAAGATTACGGCATGCAAGTCACGTAGGTAACTACCCCTGCGTAAAGATGGTTAGCGTAAAAGCCAAATAACTGTCTTGTAGGCGTGAAAGCCTGGTTGGCGTAAAAGCCGAATAATTGTCTTATAGGCGTAAAAGCCTAACTGTGAAGAAGACTGCCTCCTTTATACTATGGTTATGACAACTGCTACCCACGTTCAAATAATCTTCCGAATCTGCGTGTGGCACGTATCCCTTTATAAGGTAACGCGTATAACTGCTTCTTGAAGACCATGGCATGCAAGCCACGTATGTAACAACCCCTGTGTAAAGATGGTTGGCGTAAAAGCCAAATAACTGTCTTGTAGGCGTAAAAGCCTATTTGGCGTAAAAGCCTAGCTGTGAAGAATACTGCCTCTTTTACGCTGCAATTATGACAACTACTACCCACGTTCAAACAATCTTCTGAGTCTACGTGTGACACGTATCCCTTTATGTGGTAACACTTATAACTGCTTCTCAAAGACCATGGCATACAAGCCACGTAGGTAACAGCCCCTGGGTAAAGATGGTTGGCGTAAAAGCCAAATAACTGTCTTGTTGGCGTAAAAGACAAAGAGTTATCTTGTTGGCGTAAAAGCCAAACTCTGTCTTGTTGGCATAAAAGCCAAACTCTGCATAAAACTTGATGGTTCATGAATAATAGATAACCAGCGTAAAATAGCCAATTATCCATCACGACTGAGATTTTGAGCGTATTCTGGGCTAAATAGCCTTATCATATACCTTTGCAAATATAGCCGAGTTGGCGTATTTCGAGGAGATAGCATATGGCGTACTCCTATAGTTGAAAATAGCCTGGTTGGCGTAAAATGCAAGGATGGTGATATGAGCGTATTAGTCACAGTTTTAGCTTTCTCAGTCAATTATCTATCACAGCTGAGGTCTTGAGCGTGTTCCGGGCTAAATAGCCTTGTCACGTACCTTTGTAAATATGGCCGAGTTGGCGTATTTCGAGGAGATAGCATACGGCTTATTCCTATAGTTGAAAATAGCCTGGTTGGCGTAAAATGCAAGGATGGTGATGTGAGCGTATTAGTCACAATTTTAGCTCTCCCCGTCATGACAAAATCTGAAGAATAGAACCAAATCTCATGCATTAAATGTAGAGATATGCCTCCATCTCGTGTATTAAATGCTTAGATATGCCTCGAGCTCTGTACGAGAAACAGCTTTTGATGTGGCATCTGATTTTGTCTTTATCTTGAGCGTAAAACTCCTTTCTGGCCATGTAGAATAAGCAGCATATTCTTTGAATGCGTAAAAATGACTTGTATCAAGAATATATCGCTAAACGACAGCCTGGGTCTCTATGCAAAATCATCATCACAGTCGTCCTTTCGATCATCGTGCAGTACTTTTATTAGGAGTCAGGTTCACTGTTTTGTCTGGCAAATTCATCCGAGGAATACGAAGAGTTCCTCGTACAGCTTTTACGCTTTATTAAAAACAAACGTATTTTAAACTTTACGCAGGAGGGTAAAGCAACCTTTTACGCGGAATAGCCTTGAAGCACTGCTTTACGCGGGCCGCTCTGAAGCTCTACTTTACTCCAAACAGCTCTGAAGCCCTGTTTTACGTGTACAGCTCTGAAGCTATGTTTTACGCCATACAGTCTTGAGGCTCTGTTTTACGCATACAGCTCTGAGGCTCTGCTTTACGCTGACTTCATGTATATTGGGGATTTTGACTGTATAATACGCGTACAATTCCCCCAGCATATTTCATGCTTCTACACTTATAGACTAGACTTGCCACCTGCATTGGAGGGAGTGCACAACGTGTTTCACGTGTCATAGTTGAGACGATACGTGGTGGATCCTAGTCATGTATTGGATCACTCGAAGATAGAGGTGGGCCATACTATTAGCTATCCAGAGCAGCCAGTTGAGATTCTGGATCAGAGTGAGAAGGTGCTGAGGAACCAGACTATTCTTTTGGTGCACGTCGCATGGAGGCATCACTTTCCAGGGGAGTCTACCTGGGAGAGAGGGGATGAAATGTGAGAGCGTTATCCATATTTGTTTGTGCTTTGAGGTATGTTATTTTTTAGTTATGTTCTGTTCATTGTTTTGTTCTTCCATAGTTAGTTATGATTCTTTAGTTCTATTATGTTATTTTCAGGGGGTAGTTTTTATCTTTGAATTTCGAGGACGAAATTATTTTAAGGAGGGTAGACTTGTCACTACCATATTTTCTAGGAAAGGATATTTTAGTAATTTCCCTATTTAAATAATTATTGTGCTTGATAAATAATTAATTGTTGTATTATTTAATTGTTGTTAGATGTTAGTTATTTATTTTGGACTTGTGTTAGTGGACCTAACTAGTTTAGTTTGGACCCATGGACCAACATGAATTAATTAGTTAAACTTAGCCCATTTAGAAAGCCCATTGTTAAGGAGATGGATTAAATTAATTAAATCATTAGACTAGAAGCTTCCTTCCTTAATTATTTCTTCATGAGAGGCCCCAAGGGGTATATTAGACATTACATGATAACTTGAGGGAGGGGAAATAGGGGCCGGCCTATTTAAATAGAGGGAGGAATTTCTTTTTCCTCTTTTCATTCCAAATCTAGATCTAGAATTTTCTACTACAAAATTTCCTTCATTCCCACTTCTTTTCCCTACCAAAATTCATTCCAATTTCTTCCCAAATCACCATTGGAGACTTAAGAAGCAAGGATCTAGAAGGAGGAAGCAAGGATCTACAAAGAGGAGCAAGGATCTACAAGTTGGGAGCAATTTTATCTCAATTGGAGGTTTCATTGGGAATCTATCTCCTAATAGGTACAATTCAGTTTTTTCCCTTAAAATAGCTTCTAAATCTGAGATTTAACCATGAAAAATCAATCCATATGAATATAATACCCATAGGATTTGATTTTGTGTCCATATGAGGCCTATTGAGAAAGTTATGGTGCTTTTTGTGTCAATTTTGGGAGAATTCCAATATTGACATTTGTTGTGTGTGTCAATTGATACTATAGATCATTTTGGCATGTGTTTATGTGTTTGGGGTAGTATCGTATCCACAATTGGGTACGTGTAGGTCGTATCCCAATAATTTGGTGATACGTGTTGATTTGGGGGTTTTTTCTCCGACACGGGAATTTGTACATGTCGTATTTTGACACGGACACGTGGATCTATATTTAAAACTTTGTTTTGTTCATAAATATTATATGTGACTTGTTTGTGTCCTTCGAAGTGCAATTGGATGTGTGGTGGACTCGTGTCACATGCGTATCCTAGATCTAGTGGGATACGGTATGATACTTTTCATGTGTTGTGTATTTATGTGTAGATCTAATTATTGTACTTTTAATTCATGATATATATATATATATATATATATATATATATATATAGATATTATATATGTATTATAGTATATTTATTATAGTATTTATTGTATCATAGATCTATGTACTATACATGTACTAATAGAATATATATATATGTAGCTTTCTTCTACATGCATTAATATATATGTTATAATATATTGTATGATATATATATGTATATGTTGATTAAATATATATCTATGTTTAATTGGGTAACTATTTTATATGTAATTGTTATAGGATTATTTAAATATATGTATAAATGTAATTATATTATATTTATGTATGTGGCATGTCATAATATGTATATTATTATAGAGGGGGTGTTTATAGTTATTTGGTATTTATATCTATAGATATATACATTTAGTGGGTTATATATATATGGATATATATATATATATATATATATATATATATATATATATTTGGGTTTATATATATGAGATATATATATATATTATATATATTATTTTTAGTTTTTTGCGACAGCAGGTTAATGACAGTTGCTGTCATTAATAGCAGCAGGATATAGCAACAGCCGCTGTAGCAGTGGCGGCAGTATTTAATGACAGCCGTCGCTGTCATTAATGGCAGCAGCAACGGCGGGAAGAAGCAGCAGCGGCGACAGTGGAAGCAGTGACGGTTGCAAACTATCACCAAAGCAGCGGCAGCAATGCAGGATTCCACAGCAGTAGTGACGACAACTTCAGTGACAGCCAGAACTGTTACTAAACGTAGTGTATCAGCGTATCTGTGTTTTTTAACACAGTTTTCAGCGACGAATTGACAGATTTTGATATATATGTGTTTATATACTTGTATATATATATTTATTAATATTGAGATAATATATTATTATTGCTAATTTCCTTATATATATAATATTAGTATATATTTATATGTTATATATATGGGTAATTATGTTACCATGGTATTGGGTATTACCTTGAGGAAACCAAGATAAGTGGGGAAACTCAAGATACGGGGTTTGGGTATCAAGATTGTGATTTTTATTGGGATACCAAGTTGGTTTAAAACTACGGTACCTATTTGATGTGTAAATTGTGATTCTATATTAATTATAAATATTGTTTGATTTATATTATTGATGTTTTACCTTGGATCTTCGTATCCGGAGATATGGTATCATAATATTTTAAGATGAGGTTCTTATGACTTAGATTTTAGTATCTTGACTCAAGATTTTTGTGTTAGACTTGTGCAACCTAGAAATAGATAGTTGACCTTGGTTTGACCATAGTTGACAATAGTTGACTTAGAGTTGACCATAGTTGACTTTTGACTTAGAATTGACTTATTGGCCTAGAAGTTGACTAGTTTAACTTATTTTCTTTCGAAACCTTGTATTGATGTTGTATTCCATATCTAGGTCTTCGAGGCACCGAGTCAGACATCTGTGAGACTATTCATTGGACTTCAGGCGAGTATATTCTCTGATAGTTTCTCATTTATGATATCCTCTATGTTCATTGTATCTAGTGTAGATATCCATGTTCTCTTGACACTATGGTTACACGGATTGGTATATCCGAATCTCGTCATGAGATATTATTCCTTGGTATATGGTGCAAGTATTGTTTTATTGGTTATTTTGTACATGAACAGACACTGATTCTTGGGAAGACTAGCTATCTTCTTGGGGAATCTCGTGCCATAGCATACCGTGGTTGGATCTATCATACCAGTCGGGGGTGGGAAGTATTAGTATAGATATGTGATCAATATCCCTATTGTATCAAGTACTGATTACTGAATAGTGTTGATCATACATCACACATATGATTAGCTCGGCCATATTGCATCTTGCCCAAGCCGATCACATGTTAAGCTAGTACTCACACACTTAGTCATTAGTATTCTTGTTCATTGGCATATTGTTCATTATTGTATTATTCCAATATTTCCTTATTGTATATATATCTCTTGTATCTATTGTGCATCTTGTTCATCCACATCTATTTACTGTTACATAGTTTTTATTATTGATTAGAACTACTTTTAGAGATGTACTCTGCTTCTTTCCTGACTGGATATATTTTTCCAGATGACACTGAGGAGAGGTACCCTACCTATTATGGACCCCAGGATGTTGTGGGCTTAGATTCTGAGACCCTGGCTCAGGAGAGACTTATCCCAACTGAGATAGTTGACCCGGGAGTTGTAGCTTCGTAGTATTCTTTGTACTGGATTGGTCTCCAGCTTATTTTGTTACTTCTTTCAGACTCATTGATGTATTATTTTAGACTCATGAGTTGTATTGTGACTATTCTATTCTTTATCTGATTCGTACTTTCCATCTTAGATCTGTGATTGAGTATATTATCATTATTGGTGGTTCATTATATTGTTAGATAGATTATCTAGACAGTGTTCTACCGCCGGTTCTGCAGCGTAGGCTGAGCGTTGTTTCCGACTTGTACCCTTACACCGGGTACAGGTCGTGACACATTTTTAGTGGTGGCCCATGCAGGTCTAGCTTCACAAAGTATATGATATCGTGGTAGTGCGACAATTTAGTTGTACTACTGTGAGCCTACGATAGGATATATGATATAGGCTGAGATACTCGATCACATCTAGGAAAATTCTTTTGATTCAACTATTCTCCTTTGATATTGATACTTGATCTCTTATTCTGTCCTTTCCTTAAGTGTCTTACATCATGTGCCATATTGATCCTATTGCAGTAAGCTGCAGCAACAGCAGAAGCAATAAGCAGCAGCAGCGATAAGCAGTAGCCAAAGAAATAAGTAGCAGTAGCTTTAGTATGTAGCATAAGTGCTTAGAGATTAAGTTGTAGATAAGCTAAGTTAGTTAATATTTTTAGTTATATATATATATATATATATATATATATATATATATATATATATATATATATATAAGCACTAGTTAGCATTAGCATTGGTTAATATTATTTCTATTATCCTTGAGTTAGACCAAGGTAATGAGAGTTGAGGTATCATAGAGTATGGGTATTGAATATCAATTGGGTATGTTAGTATGTTAGTTTGGTATAGTATTGTTATAAGTTATGAGTATAAATACATGTTAGTGTATAGTGAGGTATGTATGGTTAGTTAGTTAATGTTAGATATTGGATTACCTTGTGATACCAAGGTAATGTCAAGTTATTGGTTTATACTCAAGGTATTGAGTTTGTATATCAAAATGGGTGTGTAGGTGGTGTGATACCGCTTTTGGTTCAAAGTCAAGGTATCCACTTAGCATTAGTTTATCTAGGAGTGCTATATTTTTTTCTTGTATACGTACTATTGTATTTTCATATCTAATAATATACGTATCTTATGATACGGTATTGTGTTGGGATCCTAGTATCCTAAACATAACTAGTATGGCCTAGATACATAGTGTATGGATCCAATATCCTAGAGATTGACTCATACAACCTAGAAATAGCTAGTTTGATCAAGTTTGACTAGTTTGACCTAGAGTTGACCTAGTTTGACTGTTTTGACTTAAAAATGACTTTATGACCTAGAATTTGAATAGTTTAACTTATTTTCATTCCAAAATTTTGTATTGATGTAATATTTTATATTTAGATCTCTGAGGTACCATACCGAACATCTTTGATATTATTCATCGGATTCCAGGCAAGTACATTCTCTGAGTGGATTACTTCAGCCATTATCCATTCCAGATTGAAAGTGGGAGCATATTACTATAGATTTTGTGTCCGGACTTCCACGATCTCTAGGAGGGAAAGATGCAATTTGGATTATTGTTGATAGGTTGGCCAAGTCGTCCCACTTTTTGCCTTTCAAGGTGGGTTTGTCTTCGGAGAAGCTGACAAAGATGTATGTAAGGCAGATCGTCAGGATACTTGGGGTTCCCGTCAGCATAATTTCGTATCAGGATATGCATTTTACTTCTCATTTTTGGAGGAATTTTTATGCGAGTTTGGGCACCCTGCTCAAGTTTAATACTATATATCACCCCCAGACGGATGGGCAGTCAGAGAGGACCATTCAGACTCTTGAGGATATGCTGCGCACCTATGTACTTGATTTTGGTGGATCTTGGGAGGACCATCACCATTTGGTTTAGTTTGCTTACAACAACAGCTACCAAGCAAGTATGGAGATGTCACCATTTAAGGCTCTGTACGATCGAAGATGTCGTACTCCCTTTTCATGGGACGATATTGGAGAGAGAGTTTCTTTAGGGCCTGAGATAGTTATGGATACAGCGGATAAGGTTAAGCTGATCAGAGACAGACTTCGAGTGGCGTAGGACAGACAGCGGCATTGGGCCGATAGCCACCAGAGACCTTTGGAGTTTGAGGTATAGTTTTAGATTTTGTTGTGTGCTTGATATTGGTTGTTTGTTATAAATTAAGTTCTTAAGGTTTTATTTTGTTCTAGGTTGGTATTTCGGCATTTCTGAGGATTTCTCCGACATGAGACATGATTCGTTTCGGTGGAGGCGGGAAGCTTAGTCCGCGATTCATCAAATATTTTAGTATTCTTGAGAGGGTCGGTGTAATTGCTTACATACTAGACTTGCCACCTGTATTGGAGGAAGTGCACAACGTATTTCACGTGTCATAGTTAAGACGATACGTGGCGGATCCTTGTCACGTGTTGGATCACTAGAAGATAGAGGTGGGCCCTACTCTTAGCTATCCAGAGCATCTAGTTGAGATTCTAGATCGGAGAGAGAAGGTGCAGAGGAACCAGACCATTCCCTTGGTACGCGTCGCATGGAGGCATCACTCTCCGGGTGAGTCTACCTGGGAGAGGGAGGATAAAACGTGCGAGCGTTACCCATATTTGTTTGTGCCTTGAGGTATGTGCTTTCCTGATTCTGTTCTATTTTATTTTCTGGAGGATAGTTTTATCTTTGAAATTCGAGGACAAAATTATTTTAAGGGGGGTAGACTTGTCACTACCACATTTTCTAGGAATAGGTATTTTGGTCAATTCATAATTAATTAAATATTGTGCAAGTTATAAATTTATTTATTGTATTATTTATTTATTGTTAGATGTTAGATTTGATTTTGGACTTGTGTTAGTGGACCAAACTAGGTTAGATTAGATCCATGGACCAACATTTTATTCTAGTTAGAATTGAGCCCAATAGTAAGCCCATTCATTAGGAGGATGAATTAATTAGTTAAACCAATTGGATTGGAACCTTCCTTTCTTAATTAATTCTTTCACAACAAGCCCCAAGGGGTAATATGGATATTTCATAGTAGCCTAGAGGAGGGTGTAGAGGTCGGCCTAGTAGAGGGAGGAGAGAGACTCTCTCTCTTCATTTTTTATTTTCAATCTAGATCTAGAATTTTTCTCTTCCAAATTTTTTTATCCCTACACCAATTTCTACCCAAATTTCTTCCCAATTCTTTCTCTACTCATCATTGGAGGCAATTAGAACAAGTAGGAAGTAAGGATCTGCAAGGAGGAAGCAAGGATCTATAAGGAGGAGCAAGGATCTACAAGGAGGAGCAAGGATCTACAAGTTTAAGGCTTTTGACACTCATTTAGAGAATTATATTAGAAATCCATCTCCCAATAGGTACAATTTAGTTTTTTCTCTCTAAATAGACTCTAAATCTGTAATTTAATTATTAGGAACCCTACCATATGCTAAGGCTACCCATAGGATCTGAAATTAGGTTCATAGGAGGCCTGTAGAGAAAGTTATGTGATATTTTGTGTCAATTTTAGGGGAATTCCGAGATTGGCACATCTTGTGTTTGTCAATAGGTCAATTAGACCAAATTGACATGTGTTTGGTTGTGTGTGACTAGTTTTGTGTCCATAATTGGATACGTGTAGGCCGTATCCCGATAATTTGACGGTACGGGTTAATTTGGGGGTTTTCTTCCTACACGGCGGTTTGAGCATGTTACATTTTGACACGGGCACGTAGATGAGTAGCTAACGCTTCGTGTTACTTTTAATTATGATTCTAGACTTTCTCGTGTCCTTTGGGGTATGTTCGATGATGTGGTGGAGCCGTATCGCAAGCGTATCATTGATTGAGTGTGATAAGGGTGCGGTGCACTCCACGTGTTTGATTCTTTGCATTATAATTTAATTTACCTTGGTTATAGCTATTAGAGTATTATAATTATAATTGTTATACGATATATATATATATATATATATATATATATATATATATATATATATATATATATATATGTATGTTTCTAATTTCATTGTGATGTGTTGGTGGTCCTTGGAGAGTAGGAGAGTTCATATACTTCATTAGTGTAGGTATGTGTTAACACACACACACACACACACACACACACACACACACACACACACACACACATACATATATATATATATATATGTATATATATATATATATATATACATATATATATATATACTTATATATATATATATATATATATATATATATATATATATATATATATGTGTGTGTGTGTGTGTGTGTAGATGTGTGCATGTGAGCTAGGGGGCAATAAGCAGGCCGAATAAGCAGCAAGAAGCAGCAGCAAGCAGTAAGTTGCTGCAGCAGCTGCAACAGTAAACTACAACATCAGCATAAGCAATAAGCAGCAGCAGCGATAAGCAAAAGCAGCAGTAACTTTAGTGTGTAGCATAAGTGCTTAGAGATTAAGCTATAGATAATCTAAGTTAGTTAATATTGTTAGTTTGTTAAGTATATATATTAGTTAGTATATATATATATATATATATATATATATATATATATATATATACTTGAGTTACACCAAGGGTAATGAGAGTTGAGGTATCATAGGGTATGGGTATTGAATATCAATTGGGCATGTTATTATGTTAGTTTGGTATAGTATTGTAGTATTGTTATAAATTATGAGTATAAATGCATGTTAGTGTATAGTGAGGTATGTATGGTTAGTTAGTTAATGTTAGATATTGGATTACCTTGTGATATCAAGGTAATGTCAAGGTATTGGTTTATACTCAAGGTATCGAGTTTGTATATCAAGATGGGTGTGTAGGTGGTGTGATACAGCTTTTTGTCCAAAGCCAAGGTATCCACTTAGCATTAGTTTAGCTAGGAGTGCTATATTTTTTTTTTCTTGTATACGTATTATTATATTTTCATATCTAATAATTTATGTATGTTATGATACGGTATTGTGTTGGGATCCTAGTATCCTAAACATAGCTAGTATAGCTTAGATACATAGTGTATGGACCCAATATCCTAGAGATAGACTCATACAACCTAGAAATAGCTAGTTTGACCAAGTTTCACTAGTTTGACCTAGAGTTGACCTAGTTTGACAGTTTTGACTTAGAAATGGCTTTATGACCTAGAATTTGACTAGTTTAACTTATTTTTAATTCAAAATCTTGTATTGATGTAATATTTTATATTTAAGTCTCTGAGGCACCATACTGAACATCTTGATACTGTTTATCGGATTCTAGGCAAGTACATTATCTGATAGTTTCTCATTCATGATATTCTCTATGTCTCTTGTATTTAGTGTAGATATCTATGATTTTTTGACACAATGGTTACACTGATTGGTATATCCGAATTTCGTCATGAGATGTTATTCCTTGGTATTTATGGTGTATCTTGTGTAATCTTTGCTCCTTGTTCTTCTTGTACATGTACAAATATTAATTCTTGGGGAGACTAGCTACCTACCCATTAAATCCCGTATCATAATGTACCATTATTGGATCCGCTATACCAGTCTGGGGCAGAGAGTGTTAGTGTAGATATGTGATCATACCCTCCTTGTGCATGTCTTTGTGCATGTCTTGTTCCTTGAATAGTATTAATCATACAATGTACGTATAATTAACCATGCCATAATACGTATGCAAGTTTCCAAGACGATCACATGTTGAAGCTGGTACTCACTCACTTAGTAGTAGTATTTCTTATTTATTCCTATGACTCTCATTCTTGTATTTATTTTTAGTTTTTCTATATTGCATATCTCTTGTACCTGTATATTGTATCTTGTATATTCACTCTATTTACTGTTACATAGTTTATATCATTTATTGGAACTGTTGTTAGAGACGTACTTTGCTCCTTTTCTGACTAGATATATTTTTCCCAAATGACACTGAGGAGTGGTATCCCACTCACTACAGGCCTCAGGACATAGTTGGCTTAGAGCCAGAGACTTTGGCTCAGGAGGGTCTCATCCCGGTTGAGACAGACGACCCAGGACTCGTAGCTTAGTAGATAGATCTTTTTGTACTGGATTTGTCTCCAGCTTTGTTATTAGTTTCTTATTATTTTAGATGACTCATTGAATATTATCTTGTCTTGTGAGTTGTATTGTCTATTCAGTTCTTTTATCTTATTCGTGCGATTGTTCCATCTTATAGAACTGTGATTGAGTATTTATATTTTATTGGTGGCATTATTATATCTTGATTGCTAGATAGATAGTTTTTCCAAACAACATTCTACCGCCGATGATGTGGCATAGGTTGGACGATGTTTACTACTCGTGCCCCTTCACTGGGTGCGGATCGTGACACCTGGCCCCATCAAGAAATAGAACTAACTAATCCTAAGGCAAAGGGTCAAGAAACTCAACGCCACTATTCCTGAATAACATGGAGCCAGGCCTTCTTTTCGCACTATTATGGCTGGTAGGAGAAGAACCCGACTCAGAATTGTTAAGAAAGAGGGAAAATGAGAGGCATATTGATTCTAAGTAACTACGAAATAGTCGATCAGTCAATAACATAGCTCTTTCCCGTATCTCCTTTTCCTGATGTGTCTTGCAAAGGAGCATTGGGCCTTTATGATGTGTTTTCTCTCGTGGATCATGTTTTGCAATCACTTTTTGAAGATACAAAGATCTTTTTACATTCTTGTGGCTCGATTAGTAGATGGCGAGAATTAGTAAGCTACCTTGGTCCTCTGGGACATAGAACTGGAGCTACAGTCTCGTTTTCGTCCATCGATTGGCAAGCCAACTAGACCAACTTCTTATTGCCATGAAGAGATCCTCGATCTCTGGGAGCGTCATGAGAAGGGCGTGCAGTGCAACCCGAGGAAATGGAGTACATTCTTATTGACAAGGGAATGGTTCCTTGGCTCCTAATTTCCATATAAAGAACATGACGAGGAAAAATACCTTCTTTAACTTCCATTCTGATTGATTAGATATCTTTCAAAAAGAAACAAAGGAAGATTCTAAGATTTATTTCGGGGAATCCCTAATAGAAGAGGGTTGTGTTCAGTCGGCTCTCGAGAACGTCGAATTCGACCATGGAGCACTGGATTATATTTTTTGAAGTCTTTGCATAGCCCAAGAATAATCCAACTTTTATTCCCACGTTCTTGAAGCCAACGCTGACTAAAATATTTGATATAATCCATTTCAGAAACGTAGAATGTCAGAGAAATTTAAATATGTGAGGCGACCGGAGGGAGTATGTTAATAGTCAGCTAGTTTAGTTTATAGTAGACTAATTGTTAGTTTATTTCATAAACACTAGGGTCCAGAATCCATAAAATTCAAGTTTTGGGCATTGAATAGTTTATACCCATAGAACATCCTCCTATAGTTTGAAAACAACCTTATCTCGGCATGGGAGCTAACGGTTTAAAAAGATCTTTCTACTCCACTTTTTGCAAGAAAAATACAAGAAATAGTTGCTTCTTCCAGTTCTCACTTAGGGAAGTTCGGATAGAAAACCACGCCTAGTGTCAGCAACACTATCTTACGCGGGATCTTTCTCAGTAGAAATTTTGTAAAAGATTGGTTGCTACTTTCAGGTGTAAAATCATAGTGGTTTCAAGAGAAATGCATGAGAATGGCGGGTTCTACTATCACGCTGTAGCCAGTACGGAGATTCAACATTGCTATCACAAGAATTGAAAAACCTTATGGACAACCTAATATTCTTCCCGAATATATGGATTTATAATTAAAAATAGGGTTTTATTTCAAAATTCAATCAAAAGTCAGAAAGATTGAGAAATAGAACCATCTGAATTGATTTGTTATCAATAGCCATGAGATGATCATCTTAGGGTGATCGTTTTGTCAACGGATGCTTCTATTACACTTGTAGTCTCTGAAGGATGAGAACCAAATATGTAGCATCTACCATTTTGTGTTTTTTTTCCTATTTTATCTCTATGATGAGAGCGTACCTTAGCTCTTTGCGAAGGTTTCAGACAGAAGGGAAATAGAATATTTATCTGAATACCTATTAACCAATCTTAAGGAAATTCCATTTCTGATACATTTCTACCGATCCCATTCCCCAACCTTCAAAACAACGTTGTTAGTAAGTGGGCTGACACTTCCTGGGTCTACGGAACGCTAAACCTCTTTATTTAGAATTTCCTGAAGGGGATTCGGATTTTCCCGAACGTAGTCGAGCTGGGAAGAAAGTCGGCCTTAGTGATCTGACGGTACCGAGTGGAAGGGTCGTCGTTCAACGGATAAAAGTTACTCTAGGGATAACATGATGATCTTCCCCAAGAGTTCACAAGTGGGAAAACAAAATGATATTTCTGAGAGGCATCGTACTTCCACCGGGCAAAGTTGTACACAACCGACCAACTTCTTCTGTGGTAGGTCAGCTCAATCTAGCTATCCAGTTTCAGATTGAACATGGATGAAGAATATCGAAGATTATAGCATTCTTTTGAAGATTGAGGTTTGAGTTTCGAAGTTTCAAGAACGTAAGCACCTTTTTCTTAATATGAAAATACAAAAAAGAAAAGCATCGAGCGAGACCATTATGTTCACATAAGGAGTCACAATCTTCTTACTCATCAATATATCTCTGAGAAAGTGCATGAAAGACAGGGCCACCTTATTGTCTTTAGTTTTCTCATGGAATACTGGATTAGGGGCAATATAAATGGCTGCCTGATTGTCACAATACATCTTCATAGCTTTCGGGCTATGATCTCATGAACCTATGTCCTAGTCGAGAGAAGACTTTTCAAGGGATGATTTTTGATAAGCCTTTGTTTAAGCCTTATTTTGAGGTCCCCCGGTAAATAATTTTGATTGCAAGGTCATCGTTGTTCTCCGAGCTAGATAGACCATTTCTCTCACGATGTGGGTTTAACGCATCTTCCCAGGGATCCCATGTCCAAAAGGTGGCTATAGGATGCTTTCGGGTGGGGTCTTATTGTTCAGTCCTCAACCCTGTGTCATTGTTGGGAAGTCGAACGGGAAGCCGATCGTCCAGCTGACACTCACTTTGCTCGCCTCCTTTCTCTCTTTCTTTTTTGGGAACCTAGTTCCTCACTTACCCGCCTGGCTGCTCCACCACCTTAGTTGAGTTCCCTAGTAGCGAAAAGGGTTTACCTGGCTAACGAGCTCCCGGGGGTTCATTCATTTGACCATAGACTAGAGCTACTTTTGATTATATAATATTTTTCATTAATTAACCCAGAATCTTTTATTTCCATCGCTATCCTTGGGAAACCAAAAGAGCTACCGAAAGAAATGGATGCAGTCTCTCCTGTGGCCAAGGATTCTATCGCTCTTGCCAAAAACTCCTCCACCCTTCTTGTTAATGGAAACTCTTGGTACAAGAGATTTTTGCAGATCAACTTCGACACTTTGTTTTGCTACGCGCCTTGTATAGCATGCTCTCAACCGAGATTTTCTACCCTGTTAAAGATCTGGTGGTGCTACCCGAAGACTAAAATGAATAGCCATCGCTGTTAAGAATAACCGAGATCCAATAAGAATTTTTGCATAGCTTCTTGTCTTTGACATACTTTGAAACTATCCTAAATATTTTCAAACTTCGTACCATAGAGCTATTGGTCTAGCTCTTTCTATCTTCCCAGGTAATCTTGGAAAAAGATTGAGAAGCTCATTTGAGATTTTATCTGGTCGGGGCCTGAGCTTCAAAAGAAAATACATCCTATACTATAGGCTGGAAAAATATAAATCAATGTAAAATAACAAATCACAGATATGCTGCTTCAAGATCCGACATCTTCGCTCTGTTCTAGATGAGCCATTCGGAGGAAAAGGTTCGAGCAGAAAGGGAAATAACAGAGAGATCCAAATCAGACCTAAATGGGAATGACATGAAAAGTATTTTTCAAAACCTATCATTATGGGCGTTACCACGCAACATACATGATTGAGTTGCGAAAATTTCTGGATAGGTATCCTACATCCTAACTGAATTCTTTCTGGTTAAATAATCTCTTTCTAGTTGCTCTGGAATAGGTGGATAAGAATTGTTTTATGGAAATTTATATGAAACTTGAGGATAAACTAGTTCTAATTGCATTAGGTAATGTTTTAGTCCAGGAGTTTGGGCAGTCATCTGACTTCCGATCAACTATCAATTATCGAGTTTACAAGGTTGCCCATCTAATACTCTGAGTAATGTGTTATATAGGGGTGACCCTAATTCCATACCGCCATAAGGCTTGTTCCTGAATAGTAACCTGGATATTACCCACATCTTCGTGGACATTAGCAGTTTTCTTCCCCAAGCTAGGGTTAGGATTTCTCCTACAATCTGAATTTGCTTCGCTCAACTGATCAAAAAGATCATCAATCCTCGGGAGCGGATATTTGTTCTTAAAAGTGAGGTTGCTTAGATCCATGTAGTCGATACACATGCGTACCGACCCATCATTATTCGGTAAAAATGAAGCCTTTGTCCTGTAACTCATCAACCTACTTCTTCAACTCTACCAGTTCGCTATTTTGGACTCTATAGACTTGTTGAGATATTGGCTCTACGCCTGGCACCAAGTCTATAGAGAACTCAATATCTCGGTCTGGCGATAAACTTGACAACTCCTCTAAAAAAATATTTATGAACTCTGCTATCAACGGATGTGGCAACTCCTTCTCTTCCACCATGGCTCCAAAGATGGCATCCTCGCTCTACTCCACTGATCTTCTGGCAATCTCAAACTCTGGCTCTCCTGGCAGTCTAAATAAAAATATGCCTTCATGATAATCTATACTAGCATGCTGCATACTCAACCAATTCATCCCTAGTATAATATCATGGCTCAGAAGTGGAATTATGAGTAAGCACGCACTCAACTCCCGATCTTCCAGTGTAACTCTCCGATCCTTACAAACATCATTGACAAAGATAATGCCTCCCCAATCGTGATATGACAAGTCCTAGCCAAAGGTTAGAATCTAAATGATGCTAAAGAACAAAATATACAGATGCAAAACTTATAGAAGCGCCAAAATCAAATAAAACATAAGCTAGAATAGAATTAAAAAAATTGAGGTAGAAGCATGAAAAATACGTTAGAGAATTATACGCATAAAACCCCCAACATACATGAAGCACGCGTAAAACAGAAGCTTCAGAACTATACGCGTAAAACATGACTTCAGAGCTACCCGCGTAAAGCAGCGCTTCAAGGCTGTTTGGCGTAAAAGGTTGCTACACCTCCCTCTGGCGTAAACTATGTCTGCTTTTAATGCAGCGTGAAGTTGTACGAGGAAATCTTGGTATTCCTCGAAATGAACCTGTCAGACAGAACAGTCAACCTGACTCCTAACAAAAGTACTGTACGACGATCGAGAGGACGACTGTAATGATAATTCTGCACCGAGCCCCAGATTATCGTTTAGTGGCATAATCCTGGATATAAGTCGTTTTTACGCACTCAAGGAATATGCTGCCTATTTTACATAGGCAGAGATGAGCTTTTACGCTCAAGATGAGACAAAACCAAATGCCACGTCAAAAGCTGTTCTTTGTACAGAACTCGAGGCACGTCTCTGCAGTTAATGCGCGAGATGGGGGCAGATCTCTGTATTTAATGCACGAGATTTGGTTCTACTTTTAATGACTGGGAGAGCTAAAAATAGGGCTAATATGCTCACATCACTATTCCTGCATATTATGCCAAACCAGGCTATTTTCAACTATAGGAGCACGCCGTATGCTATCTCCTCGAAATACGCCAACTCTGGCTATATTTGCAAGGTACATGATAAGGCTATTTGGCCCAGAATACGTTCAAGGCCTCAATCAGGAAGGATAACTGGCTAGTTTACGCTGGTTACCTACTACCTATGCAGCATCTAGCTTTACGTAGAATTAGGCTTTTACGCCAACAAAACAGCTATTTAGCTTTTACGCCAACAAGATAACTATTTGGCTTTTATGCCTACGAGACAGTTATTTGGCTTTTATACCAACCATCTTTATGCAAGGGGAAGTTACCTACGTGGCTTGCATGCCGTGGTCTTTGAGAAGCAGTTATACGCGTCACCTCATAATAGGACACGCGTCATATGCAGATTCAGAAGATCATTCAGACGTGGGTAACCACCGTGTAAAAGGTGCAACTCTCTCCACTAATCGGCTGTTACACCGACTAATCAGTTACTGTGACTGATCTCTATAAATAGAGACTTCCAGTCACAGGAGAAAGGGGTCAGATCAGCGAGAGCAGAGGTCAAAAAAAAAGGGTCAAAAGAGAGAAGATGAGAGAGAGAGCACATATAGAGAGTGTTGATTGACAACTTTGGCAACGAGAGTTCAATCCCTCCTACTATCTTTGAAGCTTCTTCTTCTTCTTCTATAACACTTCTTCGTCATCGTGTGGTCTAAGGGACAAAGTGATCGACCGCAGATCAGACTCCTATAATAATATTTACCCAAAATTATTTTTATTCTACTTAACATCCTCGTATAGGATTAATTGTACTTCTTTTTCTTGTTTGTAAACAAAGAAAGGGTTTCGTATAAACCTAGATTCATTTCTTCTGTTTATCATCAAATACAAGATGGTGACTCTGATGGGGAAAACTTTTTCATCTGACGAGAAAGCCATTGCTCAACACGATGCTGTATCCGTCGGATCAACGAAGAAGACTTTGGTCGTCCAATTCGACCAATCGGCTTATGAAGACATGATCCGAGCAGGGGGTAGCTCTCATTCCCTTTTTGTCCAGGACAACAAGAAACTGCGTAAAGTATGGATTTCCCAGACAACCTCTACCATTCCTACGGACTCTCTCTCTCCGATTAACAAGGTTGTGACAGCACGACCTTTACGCCTTGTGCGTAAAAACCCGTCTCCTGTCTGTGACGTGGCAGACAAAGCTTCTGACAATGCCCTAGTGCCAATCCAGAAGTCTACAATGCGCCCCGTGCGTAAAATTTTGTCTCCCGTCTATGATGTGGCAGACAAAATTTCTGATAAGGCCTCAGCGCCAATTCAGAAATTTTAAACGCGCCCTGCGCGTAAAACTTCGTCTCCCGTCTGTAACGTGGCAGACAAAATTTTTGACGAGGCCTCAGTGCCCGCACAAAAAATTCAAACGCGCCTTGCGCATAAAAATGCATCCGATGGACCCTTGGATCACATCAAGGGAAAACGCATGACAAATCTCCCGACCTCTAAAGTTGTATGCCACAAAGAGAAAAAGATTACGCGGACTCTACCTATTTTACGCAAATCTGTATGAAGTTCCAGATTACGCCAGGATAAGCCCATCCGCGTAAAAAAGACCTGCTTCATGGGGAAATGTGCTCCCCATACGGATGATGGATCGTATGCCACTCACATGGGCGAACTGCTGTATACTTATGGCAGAGAGAGGGTCATGGTTCCCAATATCCGTGTTCCTTCTGACGTAAAAAGGAAGAATAAGCCTTCTTCTTCTTCTTCTTCTTCTTCTGTTAATCCCCCTGATTTGCATAATTTCTTAATCCAGAAGCGCAAAGATAGGGGATCTTCTAACATGTTTATTACACCCCCTAGGGAGCATTGTTGTAATAGTCATAAAGTTATAGTTAACTACTGCTGTTCTAAGGAAAACGGTCAGTTTTTGACTGGTTGAACTACTCTTTGTCTTTACAGGAAGAAGAGCCGATATTCGCATCAGTGAATATGGCTTCACACATTCCTAGAGGAAGGTCAAATTCAAGACGTCATCCCTCTAGAACTTCAAGCCAAAGAAGATTCGACAGATTCCTTGAGAATATTGAAGCAGGTATTTTTTGAAACGCCCGCACGCGTCAAGTTCTGCTGAGCTATCTCCACTTGGCCCTTAAATACATCATGAGCTGCCGATGTCTTGAGAAGCCTCTCCCTTGCCTGAGCGAGTTCAGCTTCCAAATCTTAAACCCTCGCTTCATCTCCCTCATATTTGGCCTGGCACTTAGCTAGCTGAGGAATAAAATCTACCAAGATAGCCTGCTCTTTATCCATCTCTTGCTGCTGTTCCTGGATGGATTTGTTTAGAGTTTCTATTTGCTTAGCAAGTTCTGCGGTTAAGGAGTCATACTTAGCTTGAACCAGATCGTCGATGCTGCCCTAATATAGTTGCAAATACTCGTTAATGGGTTGTTCTAAATCATTAACTATTTGCTCTAGCGCATCAGCTCTTTCAGTATCACTAAAATTTCTAATCTGCACTATAGGGAGATTGGTGGACATCTTCAGATCATCGAAACCTAAGTTCTTCTCCAGTACCATGGATATCAACTCTTTCAAAGTGAGATAGAAAATGCTAGTGTATTGATCTACTAGCATAGCAAAGCTCGAATGGACATCGGGAGTGGCCGTAATATCAGTAAATCTTCCTCCAGGAATGACTGCAAAGGAGGTCGCCATGGATGTTGCTTTAACAGATGGCGCGACAAAAGAAGAGACACCAACAACAGTTGAAGTTGCTGGTATACTCGACGAAGGAGGCACGAATGAGATGGTGGGTTCATCCCCCTCTGATGTTATTTGAATTCCCAGCTGGGGGATGACATCCGAGAATATTGCGGATGAGAGATCGGCAGTTTCAAAGCATGCTTCTTCGACGTTGATCATCACCGTTTCATTAAATGGATCCGCAACAAAGTCAGAAGTTGCATCAACTCCGCCCTCCCCAGAGATGTCTTCACCTGAAAATAAGATAAGAGAAAGTTAATATCAATTTAATGTTAATTTTCATGAAGAAAATGTGAAGACAATATTTACCCATGGCTGATAGTATGTATGTTGTGTCTGTATTCTGTATAGCTAAATCATGTCTTAATAATGCTAAACAAGCTGTTATACCTGGGGAAGAGGGTGCACCAACTAACGTTTGAGGGAAGTCATCCCAATCATCACCCAGATCTACTCAAGATTCATCGGGTGGAATCTCGCTAGAAATACTTACAGACGAAGTACGGGTTACTCCTATTATTGGTCTGGATAAAGGTATATTGATTCTGAATATGCTAGGTTTCGAAGGCGACCTCTAAGTACTACCAGTAGCGGTAGTAGCGGCAGTGATCGCGGGCAAAGAATCTCCAGCACTGTTAGCCGGAACTGTCGAGGTTCCCTCTCTAAAAGGCGAAGGACCTCTGATCAAAGAATCATCCCCAACTGGGGAAATAACAGGCTCACTCCTAGAAGCCCCCTTAGTGGAAGCCTTTTTAGGACCTCTAACCATTTTCTTCTTGCGGGGGGAAGGTTCTTTCAGAGTGGAAGCCTTCCGTTTATTGGAGATAACGAGAGGCTCTGCTGACGAAACTATTGCGCCTCTCGATATTATCAACAAGAACTCGTCTGCACCAGTAGGGTCTTTACCTTCATCAGATGAGACAGACGGTATCTCCTCCCTTCCAGTGGACCTATGGGTGGGCATCCTGAAACTTCCGTGCACATTAAAATCGTGATGGAAGGTGTTGATGGACGCATAAAACTGTGCGTACGAATGAAGAATGCGCAACTCCATAGAGAAAGAAGTCGCGGGCACAGCAAAAAGTGCACAAGTACAACCTGTGATAAAGTATCGCCATCCTCTAGAGCCATCAATAAGTCTACGTTTGGACTTGAAACTGGTGATGGGATTCCCCACATGCAACTGGTCATACCCAAATTGCCTGGCGAACCGGCTGGGCAGATAAGGCTCCAAGTAGCAATGGTCCTCACTTCTGTACAGCAAGTGGGAAGGTCTAATACAGACCAACCAATAAAAGGCTTCAAGAGAAAGAATAGTCCTCCCTTGACCTGCATCCGTAAGTTTCATTCCCTGTTGATTGATATGTACAGGGGGAACGATACAAAAGATCTTCCAGCCATTGGCAAAATTTAATGCTCGCCGGCAATCTATGAAGCTAGCCACATTCCAAAGGGAATTCTTGTAATTCAACAAGAAGTTATTTCCTGAACCGCTGGCAGGACCAGGAGACATCACCCTGGTGTTGTGAAGGATTAACCATCCCATCAGATATAGGAATGGTAATTCCACTCGAGGAAATCCTTTACGCTGCGTATCATCAGCTAACAGCCCATCAGTAATGGCCCTCAAGCCAGCTTGTATTCTACATACCATGGCAGGAAGCAAGACCAATCTTGCTCCAAATACCAACCGTACTGTGGGCCATAAGGTGTTATGATGAATGCGATCCGCAGACGCGATGCTAGGCACTACACATCGGCGTAGCCAGACAGAGAGGAAGCCAGCCAGTTGAGCTTTCCTTGACAGAGGCTTGCGATAATGCCTTATATAACTGAAGGCTTTAGTGCCTGCAGGATAACCCCCTATCTCCTCATCGAGAATATAATTTGAAGCCCCTGCGTCTTCAATGAGTCATCGACGGTATTGGCATTAAGCATGCTCAGGAGGTTCAAGGGCTTATCTGGTCTATCTACAACCTTGTTCGGTTTGGCATTTCTGGCCTGATGGAAAAAGAGATAGGATACCCATTTGTTGACATGAGCCAAATCAGAGGGCTCTTTGTAGAAAGTGGTGCAGGCAAGGTAGTGGCTCATCAGCTCCTGGTACACTGCCACTGCCCGAGGGTTTGTATCCCTCAGCTCCCTGTTTGTGGGAATGTACTCCTCATAAGGAGTGTCTCCCATTGGCAGCTTGGAAATCTTTGCCATCTCATGCAGGGCTAAGTCCAACTCACCTAGCAGAGTGGCAAAAGTCCCAGTGAGCGAATTGTATCGCTCCATCAAGGCTAAAAACAAGTTGGGGTTGACAGGCAGCCCAACACTAGTGGCGCTCACAGCCGCAAACAAACCAATACTTTCCAGCTCTGTCTGGAAGTGCTTTAGGGCCCAGACAGTTAAACTGGCCCATCGAAGATTCTCGGGGCTAAGCTATCCACTGGTCCGAGGGTTGACCTTAGGGTAGACTCCTCCCTGCCCCATAAAGTCATTACAGAAAGTCGATATTTGAACCGGCTGGATCAGTGAAGTGTCCTCACTCGGGATACTACTCGGCAATAATCCCCTAAAAGGCATAACAGGGCCTGAAGGTCTGCTCATAAAGGCTCCTTGGTTCAATCCTTTGTTGTACAAAATCTTCCCTGGCCGCCCATGAAGATCCGGAGTCAGAGTCCACATCATCTTCCTAGGTTATGTGGCATGGAAGAATGCCGAGATAGGGTAAACTCTGGGCATCCTGGGCAGATGCATGACCGTGCCCTCAGCAGTAAACACCCATTCCTCCTTCTTGGGCTTAGTCTGGGATTGTTTGTCGATAACATCCCCGAATAAGAAACCTGGTTTCTAATATTCTGTCCCATCTATGTATGTCAGGGGCTCCCCACTAATCATACTCAGCAGCATTTATTCTCCTTGGGACGAGATCAGAGTTCCCCTTTTTTGAGGATGCTTATTTCCAGAAATAGGGAATGTCACATAGGACAAGTCCTCCAGATAGTTTGAGTTCAGCATCCCGGCAGCAGAGCCCATCACTTCAGCCAAAGGAGGAATCTGCAAGTCCACTACAAAATGCAAGAAAACAAGTCAGTTCTTACGCTAGACGCTACACTCTTGCAATTTACGCCAAAGATTAACAGACTGAGCTTTTACGCCGGACTGCAAAAACTTGAGTCTTACACTGGAATCTATTTTCAGTACATAAAACTCAATGTTGGCATTATACGCCAAGATCTGATAGTCTGAGCTTTTACGCCAGATTGCCAAAATTGGAGTTTTATGCCGAAATTTATATCCAGCGCGTAAAACTCAAAGTTTGTAGTATACGCCAAATTTCGAAAGTCTGAGTTTTACGCCAGACTGCAAAAATTTAGAGTTTTTACGCTGACACATTAGGAATGTGGGCGTAATAATAAAACATCTCTGTGCATCATCTTCCTCGAAGAGGTTCTTAGCACAGAAGATGACCTTGCGCATACACGCACAACGTGTGCGAAGGGTTTTTCCACTCGAAGTCTTTACCTGTAATGTTCGGAGCACAGCTCGACGGTGGAGCACCGCGTTCAGATCGGGACTCGCTCAGCCTAATGGGGGTTTCTCGTGCTTGAGCAGTGGAGCGAGATAAGGAAGCGGCTTTCTTTTCCTTAGCAGTGGAAGCTTGTTTGGGTGCTACGGCGAATCTGAGTTCTCGGGAAAGAGACGAAGAAGAAACGTTTTTGGAAAGCAAGGGTTTTACGAAGACAGATAAAGGGTTTCTCTTTCAAGACCTTGGGCTATTTATAGAGTTCAGATAACTCTTCGAATCCCTAACCAAATCTGATATTTAATAGTCGGTTATGATTTGGAACCACATCATCCTATCATTTGAAAAAAAAAGACGGTCAGTCATGCTGCGTAGTGATCTAGATTTTACGCTCAGAGGCTATAAATCTATGGTTTTACGCTCAGAAGCTTTTACGCTCAGAGGCTACAAATCTACGGTTTTACGCTCAGAGGCTACGCTCAGAAGCTTTTACGCCCAGAGGCTACAAATCTACGGTTTTACGCACAGAGGCTATAAATCTATAGTTTTACGCTCAGAAGCTTTTACGCTCAGAGGCTACAAATCTACGATTTTACGCACAGAGGCTATAAATCTATGGTTTTACGCTCAGAAGGTTTTACGCACAGAAGCTACAAATCTACGGTTTTACGCTCAGAAGCTACAGATTGGCCAATTACAAGGGTTTTGCTGAAAATGCTCCTTTTTGGCTATAAAACATTCCAAACGCCTGAAACACACAGATGTCAGCATTGAAGATGACTCTTCTTCTTGGGCCATTGGAAGTTCATTCGAAGTCTAGCCAGAATCCTTAACATTTAATTTCATGTATGGCCTGTTCGGCGGACATTCTTTGCCCTATTTCAGGGAATTTTAGGGAAACCATTCTTGAAGATGATGGTCTGAACAGAAATTTTTCGTATCAAAGAAGTGATAGTTCAGAATTCTATGTGACTCCTCGTCCAAAAATAGCATGACAGTTGGATCTAAAGAGCTTTTTTTTACGCATCTTCTGTTACGCGTAAAAGTTGGGACGTGACCAGATAAATGTTTATCAGAGTCAGCGTAAAATTATTCAGACGTGTCAAAGCTGCACATTATCAGACTTCCTCACAACAAATATGGCAAATCAGCAATGCGTAAAAGAAGACAAGTTTATTTATCATGATGGAAATCCAGTTTACAAAGGATTTTTCATTTTTATGATTACATATGATGGAACTCCTTTTTCTACAAAGGATTTCTTATTTTTATTTAAGATTACGCAGAGAATCTGTTGTGCCAGGTTCTCATATTGGTAGAGATCTTTTTCTTCTTCTATGGCACTTCATCGGCTTCTTCGACCGATGAACAAGAAAATGGTGAATGTCGGGAGGATACAAAACTGGGCCTGTTTGAATTATTCAAGCCCCCTTCCTTACGTCGGTGGCGGCCATGCTCAAAATTATATTAGGGATTCAGACCTAACATAATACTGAAAGACACGGCCAAGCTGCCCACCTGCGTCCAGCTTCATAATAGAGGAAAATACAGCTAGCAAGCTGTGTGATTTTATGAGACCCTTCCTTTCTCCTAGACGAATCGCCATATAAAATTACTGATTATTCCGAACAAAGGAAGCTATGATATCCTTCCATGATCTATCATTGCAGAGGATATTTGCTCGAAGACGCTTCTTTTTACGGCTCCTTACATGCTGGAAGAACTTGATCTTCTTCTTCCTCAGGCCAGCCCAATGGATCTCGGCAACCATCTTTTTTGGTGAAGGAAGTATGGAAAGAAAGGTTCACTCACTTGCCTTTATATAGGCAGGAGAGAACATATCAAATCCTAACAACTTCCTAAAATCCGTCAAGAAATTAGCCTCGCAGAACGAGTCAAATTTGACCATTTCATGCTTCATTCAAAGTATTTCAAATTACGAGAAATTTGAAAACTTTGAGGGTGTCTTGTAGAAGCATAAAAATATGCTGGGGAATTATACGCATAAAACCCCCAACATATATGAAGCACGCGTAAAACAGAAGCTTCAGAACTATACGCGTAAAATATGACTTCAGAGCTACCCGCGTAAAGCAGCACTTCAAGGCTGTTTTGGCGTAAAAGGTTGCTACACCTCCCTCTGGCGTAAACTATGTCTGCTTTTAATGCAGCGTGAAGTTGTACGAGAAACTCTTGGTATTCCTCGAAATGAACTTGTCAGACAGAACAGTGAACCTGACTCCTGACAAAGAGTACTGCATGACGATCGAGAGGACGGCTGTAATGATGATTCTGCACAAAGCCCCAGATTGTCGTTTAGTGGCATAATCCTGGATACAAGTCATTTTTACGCACTCAAGGAATATGCTGCCTATTTTATATAGGCATAGATGAGCTTATCCGCTCAAGATGAGATGAAACCAAATGCCACGTCAAAAGCTGTTCTTCGTACAGAACTCGAGGCACGTCTCTGCAGTTAATACGCGAGATGGGGGTAGATCTTTGCATTTAATGCACGAGATTTGGTTCTACTTTTAATGACTGGAAGAGCTAAAAATAGGGCTAATATGCTCACGTCACTATCCCTGCATATTACGCCAAACCAGGCTATTTTCAACTATAGGAGCACGCCGTATGCTATCTCCTCGAAATATGCCAACCAGGCTATTTTCAACTATAGGACCACGCCGTATGCTATCTCCTAGAAATATGCCAACTCTGGCTATATTTACAAGGTACGTTATAAGGCTATTTGGCCTAGAATACGCTCAAGACCTTAGTTAGGAAGGATAACTGGCTAGTTTATGCTGGTTACCTACTACCTATGAAGTATCAAGCTTTACGTAGAATTAGGCTTTTATGCCAACAAAATAGCTATTTGGCTTTTACGCCAACAAGATAACTATTTGGCTTTTACGCCTACGAGACAGTTATTTGGCTTTTATGCTAACCTTCTTTACGCGAGGGGCAGTTACCTACGTGGCTTGTATGTCGTGGTCTTCGAGAAGCAGTTATACGTGTCACCTCATAATGGGACACGTGTCATACGCGGATTCAGGAGATCATTCAGACGTGGGTAGCAGTTGTTATAACCGTCGCGTAAAAGGTGCAACTCTCTCCACTAATCGACTGTTACACCGACTAATCAGTTACTGTGACTGATCTCTATAAATAGAGACTTCCAGTCACAGGAGAAAGGGGTCAGGTCAGCGAGAGCAGAGGTCAAACAAAAAAAAGGTCAAAAGAGAGGAGATCAGAGAGAGAGCACATATAGAGAGTGTTGATTGACAACTTTGGCAACGAGAGTTCAATCCCTCCTGCAATCTTTGAAACTTCTTCTTCTTCTACAACACTTCTTCGTCATCGTGTGGTCCAAAGGACAAAGTGATCGACCGCAGATCAGACTCCTATAACAATATTTCCTAGAATTATTTTTATTGTACTTAACATCCTCGTATAGGAATAATTGTACTTCTTTTTCTTATTTGTAAACAAAGAAAGGGTTTCGTATAAACCTAGTTTCATTTCTTCTATTTATCATCAAACACAACTGAACCTGATATCACATCTTCGACTAGCTCCTCATCCTCAACTATCATAGCAAAAGTTTTTCCTCACAGTGCACCTCTCTGCTGCTGCTGGTGCTGGACTAAATGTTGCTGCTGAGTCAATAAAGGAGGTCCTCTCTTCTGTCCTGCAGGTAGCCTCGCTGGTGCTCTCTGTACCGGTGATTCTTCCTGGGCTACTTTAACTTGAGCTACTAGACACTCCCTCAACTGGTGGCTTGGCTCTCCACAATAGAGACACACTCCAAGCCACTTCCTGCAAACCTCTTTTATATGTCCAATCTTCACACAGTGAGTACACTGCAGGCCCAGTTATGCTGGTCTTGGGGCCTAGTGCGCCTGCTGCACTGGTGCTCAAAATGGTGCAGGAAACTGCTGTCTCTACGGCTGGAAGGTCCTCTGCTGCTGAAAGTATATTCGTTTGGTTGGACCCGCACTATTGCTAGCTCAACCAGATGTATCTCTCATCCTTTTGGATTTGAGCTCTAAGTCATGATCAGCCCTCTAGGCATCCATTAGGATCTCCTCGAATATAGCTGTGCGGTGTCTCCTAGTGAGAGATTTGACCTCCCTGATCAAACACTTTCGAAACTTTATGGCCTGTCCTAGGGGATTCTTCCCATCTACAAATATGCCCAATATGCAGAACTTTGTGGCATACTCGTCTAGCGTCATGCTCCATTGGACGAGGTCTAGGAACTGGCTCTCTAGAGCACTCAGAAGCACGTCTGGAAAAAATTTCTCCTTAAAATGCTCTTTAAAATCTTGCTAAGTCAGTCCTGGCGTCACAATCCTCGGGTCTGTACGGAACATGTTAGGACAATATCGAACATTCGGCTGCCCGTTGCCACCACTTGTAGACTCTTTAAAATCTGTGCCAGCCACAGGGTCCTCTCTACGTCCTCGATCCAATCATCGGCGTACAAGATTTCTTCTATGCCCTTGAAGTCCTTGGGCCTCATCTACTTTAAAAAAATGATGGTACTACTATTAGACCTGTATGGGCCACCACAAAAATGTGTTACGACCCGCACCAGGTGTAGGAGAACGAGTACGTGGGTACGTCCAGCCTACGTCGCAACATCATCGGTTGAACACTTTCTAGGTCAACAATACTATCTATACAACTCACACAATATATATAATGTACCTGTCAAGATATCTCAAGTCCAAAATGGAGGACAATATGATAATATGATAATGGTAAATAATACTCAATCACAATAATAAACTAGAGGAAGATATATCACGATATAGAATAGAAGGAAAGAAATATAAAGTCACAACATATCGCAAGTCCAAGTCTAATCACAAATTAATTATCTCAAATATAATACATGCAAAAATTGTCTAACTCACATATACAATATCATAAATGAACTGTCAAAGTCTCATCGGCTGCTGGTACTATCCTAATAGGCTCTACGGGTGTTATCTCAACTGGCTCACCATCCAGTGGCCCATAGTATGTAGGATACCATTTCTCTAATAAATTATCTGAAAAATATATCGCCAAAATTTTAGCAAAGTACAACCCAATAACCGTTCCAATAATTGACAGAAACTATAAAAAGCAATAGCAATAAAAATAAATGATGGAAATAACTGAACTAGTAAACATCATAAGGAAGAGCATCATGGTAAATAATGGCAATAAACTTAGAACAATATGGTAAGAAATATCAATATAATAAACTAGAATAAAAATTAATATAATAAATGTGCCTTGAAATATTAGTAAGATAATGTGATCGTTTGGGCCTAGAATGGGCTATATATAAAAGGGAAGCTAGTATGATCACACGTGAGTTGCATGATCTGCTAACTATCACGGGCTACACTAAATCATGGGCTATAAGGTAGGATCACATATCCACTAATACTTTCCCAACCTTCGACTAGTACACGAATCCGAATCATGGCACATTATAATACGTATATCACAGTGCACGATCTATAATATCATGCACTATGATGACAGTCTGTATAATCACTAAGATATCACGGTAATTACTGAGTAATCACGAAGTATGACACAACGATCACTGAGTAATCACAACAATAACATCTCATGACCAAGATCTACGTATAGTAATCCGTGTAACCATCGTGTCAGGAATCAATTATCTTAATACTAAATACATAAAACTTAGAGACTATCAAATAAAAAAACTATCAGAGAATGTACTCGTATGTGGTCCTTAGCTAAAGGTATAACTCGATGTCCGAGCTGGTGTCACATACACCTATATATGAATGGCATATCAATGGGTGTAATAAAGTGATAAATGAACTAAAATGAACTAAATATTCTATTCTAGGTCATACTAGTCAAACAAAAGTCAAACTAGGTGTCAACCTTGATTTTAGGTCTATACCTAGCTTCTAGGATGATTACAAGATTAAACTAGTTAGTACTAGACTATATTAGACTATACATAGATTCTTAGGTTAATACTAGTTAAATTAATATCCATATATAGCCTATATACATATATTCTATATCATAATACCTTGGTATCAACATACTCTCATATATATAGTATCAAGGTATTACCCACTACTATGGATAGTCAACTACACTTGATATCTAATACCTCACTAGCCTATACAAATACTTGATACCCAATACCTTACATTACCTATGACTGGAATCATAACTATCTACTAATCACATAGAAATGCATCAACCCTTCCTAGTATTCTAACATACAACTCACCCCAACACATTACCTAAACCCAAACACAACTGACACTCTAAGGATGCTAACCCTTCAATACTCTGGCCTTGCACACAGTGTACATAAATGTGTGCTTGCTACTGCTATATGCGCTCATAGGATACCCCCTGCAGGTATCAGTCTCTCTCGAGACTGGTACAACTACTACTGCAATTCTCCTTACTTTAGGTCCCCAATAGACCTACCTGTGTTGCTGCTACTGTCAATCTCAGTTGAACAACTCACACCCTTAGTCCCCAGGTATACTACTTACTCAAGGCTTCATCATCCGCCTCCTTGAAGTGCTCACCAACTCGACCCTCACTCTAGAGCAGTGCCAAGTGTGCACTGCAGCACACTGAACTTAACTCTCTAGACACTGCTATCTTACACACAACTATACAAGCAAATGCTTGTTGTAGTGCTTCGAGTGCACTGTCCTCTCCCAAGTCTAAACCAAAATCTTCCATCTTACCTTGCTGATACTTCTAGGTTTTCCTTGTAGTAAAATACTACAGGTCTCACACAAACACACTAGTTCACCTAGCAGTCACTTTTGCACACAATGTACAAGTGTTCTAGCACTAAGCCTATAATCCTTTCTCCCCCATTTCTGTCTCCAACTGAGACATAGTATAGTACACCATGGTGCACTGCCTGCACACACACACACATAGTGTCATACCTCGTATATATGAGTATAACAGATCCTCTTACACTTGCAGTCCCTACATGAGGTTGCTGCCACAATTGTTTAGTCTTATCTGTTGCTTGGGCCTAACTGCCACACACTCCACAACATCACCACCACCACAATCATAAACTATTGCAATGACAGCAAGTACCCGAGCCAACACACGTGTACAGTTTTTCCCCTACCTCGCATACAACACTCACTCACCACCACACACACACAAGTAACTCATATACATACCTCAATTAATATATATACCTATATACATACATATAACCACTAATATATATATATATATAATTAGGCATTTTAACAAATACTTAGAGTGAAAAGTTAGGATACTCATGATACGCACGCAAATGAGATACCAAAACCCACAATAGTCAACAATTACTATTCATATATATATATATATATATATATATATATATATATATATATATATATATATATATATAACTAAAGTAACTTGCTATAAAGAAATTTGAAGAGTAATTACACAAATCACCCAAAATGAATCTCGTATCACACTGTATCACAAAATACCATAATACGCTCTAATCGTCTCCAATTATGGACACATATCTAGTCCTATAGCATCAAACTAATTCTAATTAGATCTAATTGGTCTTATGACATACATTTGATGTATCAATCTCAGAATTCCCCCAAAATTGGGCACAAATCTTTATGTAGAAATCACAATAGAGGCCTTATAAACCTAGTTCTTTTTCCTATGGATAGTTCTAAGCCAAGGATGGTTTTCTAATGGTTAAATTCATGAATTAGAGTCTAGATTATAGGAGAGATCATAATTTACTTATTGGGAGATGGATTCCTAATAAAAAACCCAAATGGACACAATTAGGACACAAGCTCCTTGTTAATTTCTTCTTCTTCAAGTACTCCTTGTAATCCAAGTTACAATGCTTCTTAGATGATATAATTGGAAGGAAATAAGAGTAAATTAGGGTAAATTTGATATATGTATGAGTCAATTTGGGGAAGAATATAATTGGGGATCTCTAATAAAAGAAATTAATGAGAGGAGGGAGCAAGAGGGAGAGAGAGAGAGAGAGAGAGAGAGAGAGAGAGAGAGAGAGAGAGAGAGAGAGTCCCTCTTAGTGGCTGGCCCCATTTCCCCCCTCTCCAAGCAATGTGTAATATCCATGATACCCCCCACTAATGGTTATGAGGTTTAATTAGGGAGCACTATATTAGAAAACTTCTAATTCTTCATAAAACTAATCTAATCTCCTTAATTAATTAAGGGAATGGGTCTAATGGGCCTAACCCAGCGTTGGGCTCAATATGTCATGACAAGTTCTAATTAGGTCCACTAATGCTAAGTCCAAAAAATAATCTAGCCCATTAACTAATAAATAAATAGCACAACACATAATAAATAATTAGTAGCACAATATATAAATATTTAATCAATAAACAATAAATATGCTAAATGATAAAAATACCCTTATATTGAAATATGGTAGACAAAATGGCTAATGCAATCAATTCTTATTTATTTATATGTGCAGAAGGAGGATCATCATTTAGATAGTAATCCAACCAGGGCTTCTCGACTACAGGTGAATCCTGATACTCCTAGTGGTTCTCACCCACCCATTTATTCTTAGTATACTCCTAGGGATCCTTAAACGACTTGAACAAACCATGCGCGTACTTGAGCTCCTCATTTAGCATGACGTTCATGCACCCGTGTATGTCGCGCACGCGGAGAGCCTGCCAGTTGTCGATGATAGCTCGCAGCCCATGGTCGTCGAACATGCCAAACTTGAGCTCGAGGTGCTCGAGACTTGGCATAAAAGTTGCCATGGTAATGTCCTCGGACTCGTTGACGTTGTCCTTCCTTAATCCGTTCGTGATCATGAAATCTGGAGGGGGCATGTTCCTGCCCAGGTGGAAAAGATGCTCACAGTGCTTGTCGAAGATTTCAATGCCCTTGACAAGATATTGATATAATGGCTTATGTCAAGTACTTCTAGCACCGGGAGGGACTCTACGTGCTTCTCCACTATTTCATTACTCAAAAAGCTCATAAAAATTTGTAGCATCCTTAGATATTTGTCACTGTTTTATAAACAAATAAAATCTAAATTCATAACTTATGCATAGGCTCCATAAAAATAAACAAAGTAAACATAAATTATTGTACAAAAAAATAAACTATTAGAAACCAAAAAAAATCATGTAGCATTTTCATAAATCATTACAAACTAACGAGCAAAAAACACTAACCTGGAGCAAACAAAGGAGAAGACGGGGTTGCCAAGTTTGTACAAAGAGAGGGACCGTAGAATGCCCTCGCTCCACGTCCGGAGCTTCATCACTGGCTCGTCGATCTTGTCCGTGTCCTTGACCTTACGGGACCACAGATCCAAGTCGACGTGGGACCAACAGCAGGGACCACAGAGTGCCTTCCCCCATGAACGACACATGAATGAGACATTGCGGACGACCTCGTCAACCGACTTTTTCGCCAGTGCTAATACAACCTCGAGGATCTCCGTAGGGATAACGACCTATCCGCTACTATTTCTCTTTTTGCTCTCACTTTTTATTGTGAAACTTCCTCTCCTTTAGCTCCATCGATCTGTTGGGTTCTTTTTTGTTTTTTCTTGCGAATACTCGGATGGGTTACCTTGGTGTCCGTATAAATACTTTATAGACCGTTTAACAGCGGTTGGAAAACCTAATGAATTATATTTTTAGTATTCCTATGAACGGTTTACGAAACCTAATGGATTGCTGATACACGATTTGAGGGTTGGAATTTGGGATCTTGCCACGTGGGCGGGGGAAAAGGGGAGTTGGCCATTAATGGTGATTGATAGGGTGATTGACAGTATTAATTTGTAATCTTTCATCATAGGCCTAGGGGCCTAGGATCCAATTAATGACTTTTGAAGGTTAAGCCCCAAAATAATTCAAATAATATTTACTTGGGATTTAAAATTAACTTTTTGTTTATATTTATGTTTGAGAAAATTTGAGTTGCATCCCACTTTATTTACCCACTAGTAAATGCACGAGCATTGCACGTATAATATTTTTTGTAATATTCTTCAAACTAGTTTAAATATTTGTAAATTAAGATTTGTGTTATATATATATATATATATATATATATATATATATATATATATATATATATATATATATATATATATATATATATATATATATATATATATATGTATATATATATATGTATATATATATATATATATATTAGATATATATTTAGATATAAAAAATATTTTAAATATATTTTGAATATATTTTTATTTAGATTTGTTATATATATATATCTTTATATACATTTCAATATATGTTTAGATAATTATAATAATTTTAAGCTATTTCTACATAAGAAAAATACTTACACGGGTAGTTAGAATTTTATTATGAAATATTTAATTATTATTTGGTTGAGTATTTACTTATGCTTAGACGACTCACTTTTGAGCCGTTTAGAAGTCGTTTTATATTATGGACTAGTAAATTCACGTGCATTGCACGTAAAGTAAAATTTTCCTTCTGAAATTACTATAAAATTATTTAAATATATTTAATTAAAATTTGTTATATATTTTTTAATATTTTAATTAGAATTTGTTATATATTTGATTGTATTTTAATTATAATTAATTATGGATATATTTTTACTTTTTATAAAGAGTCTTGAAAACGTTAGCAATGTATTATTATCTCATTATAAACAAAATCCCTTCTAACTCACATGGTTAAGTTGGGAGGTATTCTCTCTGGTTGGCTGTTCGAATTCTTATAGGGTTATTTATAACAAATTTAATTTTTTTTAACAATTTTTTATGTAATAATAATTTTTTTAAAATAATTAATTGATGATGATATAAATACGGCTTAAACGGCTCACTTTTGAGGTGTTTAGAAGTCTCTTTATATTATGAATGGATGGATGGATTGATATGCAAGGTAAATTTTTTAGATGTCTCATACGTGTAGTTGTAGATTATCTTTAAATTAATCAAATTTGATAATGACAGTTTTTTCCCTAACAACCTAAATTTTATTTCAATTTTATACAAATTCATTTGGTTTATCTTGATAATAAAAAATTCATATAGAGCTTGTACTACATCATTATCAACTTTTAAAACTACATCACTATGATTATCTAAATAAATCTACATCATTAACAAATTTAAAATAAAACTACATCATTATCTAAATAATTCCAACTCTGTATTTTTTAATCTAAAAGTGTAAATATAAATAATATTTTGACCGATACCGAGACTTGAACTTGGTTTAATGTCCTTAAGACAATATTTGTCCCGCATAGTTGCTTACAGTTTAATGGCGTTAGCCTCCCAGGTTTCGGTTTAATGGCGTTAGTCTCCCGGGATACAATGGTTTGGTCGCGTACAATTCGTGACATACATTAGGCTCCCAATTATACGAAAATATTCTACTTGTGAAAAACTTTCTCCCGTATTCTTCATTAAATAAAGATTTAGATCTACCGTAGTTTTTGTAATGTTATTATCATTTTGATTATATTTCTATAGGATCTTCTCAATAGAATGAGATTGACATAATATGAGCCCATCTAGATTTTTAGAAATCTTAATTCCTAATATAACATCTGTAACTCCCCGATCTTTCATATCAAATTTTTTGATTAAGATCTTCTTCGTATCCTGGATCATGTTATGGTTACTGGCTATTATTAGCATATCATCCACATATAGGCATATAATAACATATCCAGCTTGTGTATTTTTAGAATATACACATTTGTCACACTCATTAATTTTGAATCCATTTGACATCATTACATTGTCCTACATTTGGTTTCGTTGCTCATTTTTGATACAGCCTGGTTTCTTCCTTGTTGATTTTTGTGTCCTTTGATCTTCGCATTTCATATCGAACTCTGGGAGACCAAGGCAATGAGATATTGATCCTATGTTGATGAATGACCTTACTTTCGAATAGAGCACTTCTTCCAAGTCTTCACTCTTAATAATCTCACTATTGTTTGCATTCAGATCAACGATACCAAAATAATAATAACTGAGTCAAGCTAATAAGAAGTAAGCTTGGAACAATTGATACTTGTGCACAAGATAACAACTCTACAAAAGGTCGACGGGGCACTGGGATGGCCTCGGCCTTTATTGTAAACATTTATATAAATTTTAATGTTATTGTAAATGTTAATATTATTTTAAATATTAATCTTAAAGTTAATGTTAATATTAGTATTAATGTTCATTTTTATATTAATTTTGAAGTAAATATAATTTTAATATTAAATTTAATGTAAATTTAAATGTTAATATTATTTTTAATACTAATCTTAATATTAATGTTAATATTAGTATAAATGTTAATTTTAATATTAATTTAAATGTTATTGTAATTTTAATATTAATTGTAATGTAAATGTAAATATTAATATTAGTCTCAATATTAATGTTAATATTAGTATTAATGTTAATATTGATATAATTTTAATGTAATTATAATTTTAAACCCATTCATAGGTTTAAAATCGTCCACAGCTACGCAACTGTTCATATGTTCTCACCGGTTCCCGTTTTAAACTGTTCAAAGCCTATTCATAGGTTCCCCAGGAGTTTGAAACTTCCAAATTCAAATTCAATTCTTAGGTTTCCAAGGCATTCAAAACTTCCAAACTCAAAACCAAGTCTTACAATACGACAGCGGTCAAAGAAACCCATGTGCAACAATGGAGAGTGAGAGCAACAACAACAACAACAACAACAACAGATGGGCCATTATCCCTACTCAGATCCTCGCTATGGTATTGGCACTGGCGGGGACGCCAGCGGACAACGACGTTAGCAATGTCTCATTTGTGTATCATTCGTGGAAGGAAGCACTCAGCGGTCCCTGCTGCTGGTCCGACGTTGACTTGGATCTGTGGTCCTGTAGGGTCAAGGACACGGACAAGATTGATGAGGCAGTAATAAAGCTCCTAACACGGAGCAAGGGGATTCTGCGGTCCCTCTTTGTGTACAAACTCAGCAACCCCGGCTTCTACTTTGTTTGCTCCCGGCTAGTGAATAATTTGTATTTCCTAATTGTTGGAGTATATTTCCTACATGATATTAAATTTGGTTTAAGTTTGAATGTATTAGTAGTATCTACATTTATAAATAAGTGGTAATTTTTAATATTTACCCTATTTATAATACAGTTAAAAAAATTTAAAGGTTCTACGGATTCCAATTAGCAAAGTGAGTGATGCAATGGTGATCAGGCACTTGTTGTAGTTTCCGGTGCTAGAGGAACTCGACATCAACGACTGTATCAATATATCTAGTAATGACATCCATCTCCTAGGCCGGTGCGCCAAAAATTAGGTTAAGCTGAAGAGGAACATGCCCCCTTCGTAGTTCATAATAACGAACAGATTAAGGAAACCCATAAACTAGGATGAGGAGGCCGTGAGCGTGGCAATTTCGATGTCGCGTCTCGAGCACCTCGAGATCAAGTTCGGCTTGTTAAACCACTATGGGCTATCACTTATCCTTGACCACTGCAAGCATCTCTGCCTGCTTGACATACATGGATGCTTGAACGTGCATCTAGGCAATGACCTATTGTACAGGCTTCGTAGAATAGAATAATCCAAGGGCCCCTCGGAGGTTCAGGAATCTTGGGAGGGTGAGAACGATATTTTGCTATGATTATTATTCATGTTATTAGTTCGACCACATCTGAGCTACTGGTTGCTACAGTTGTATGTATCCATACTTTTGCACTTCTTGCAAGATTAGCAAAATTATGAGAGTTGATGGGATTATGCTGCAATCGAATATTTTATTACGTCATCATAATGGTGTATTCTGCCAGTGTTACATTCTTGATGGGATCCAACGTTAATTTTAATATTAATTTTAATTTTAATTCTTATGTTAGTGTTAATATTATTGTTAATATTTGTTAATTTTAATATTTTTAAATTTAATATTTTAATATTTTTTTAACTTTAATATTGTAATGTTAAAAATTAATATTATATTAAATACTTAGATAAAAATTTAATTTGTATTATATTAGTTTAAATATACTTTAAATTTAAAAAATTTATAATGTTGTTTTCAAAATACTTAGATTAAAATATTAGGTTCAATATTAATGTGATTTTTAATTATTTTTTGATTATATTTTAGTATTCAAAGTTAATTGCAATTTAGAAACATGACATGTGATCAATTGGGTTAGTGGTGTGCACATATGGGTCAAACCGACCGACCCAATCTGAACTGATTGCATGAACCAAACTTTTAAGTAAACGAATAATTTTGAGCCAATCGATTGTCCAAGTTATTACCAACCTGAACCAATCGCTTTTAATCGAACCATACAAGTCCGAACCAATCACATTTAATCAAACCAATGGTCTAATAACATTAATATTAATTTAATATTACTTTCAATATTAATGATATTTTTTACTTTTGTTAATAGTAAATTATAACTCTAATTTTATTTCTTATTTAATTTTAGTGGTGTGCACATATATGTCAAAACGATCGTAGCAATCCAAACTGATCGGCTTTAAATTGAACCGATGGTCTGGTAACATTAACATTAGTTGTAATGTTCATTTGAATATAAGTTCTAATATTAGTGCCAAATTTTTTGTGATTATATTTTAATGTTCAAAGTTTAGTTGCTTTAAAAATATAACATTTGATCAATTTTAATATTAGTTTCAATATTAATGTAAATTTTTATTCCTTTTTATGTTTATAATTTTAGTTAATATTAATGTTATTTTTAACCGAAAACCATGTATCAGTCAAGCTTTTAAGTAAACGAACCGATTGCATGAACCAAACTTTTAAATAGAACGATCCAGAGCAGTGCTATATGCACAGCCAGTTTTTATCCCGCATCCAATCCCTACTTCCACGTGTCACGTTATTAGTCAATCCATTCATCTTCACAACCATTAAAAACCTATTTATAAAGATTACAATGTGAACCCAACCGAGTAAAAATATATACATAGTGAAAGGAGAAGAACAATCGCAATGGAGGAGCAAAACCAACAGCTGCGGATGGTCCGCCATCCCCATGGAGATCCTCGTATAGAGAAGAACAGTCGCAATCAAGAATATGATGGGAAGGATCAATGAGACAAGCAGTTTTAATAGTTCAAGCATTGGTACCGAGAAAGATGAACAAGATATCAAAGGGGACATGTTTGATTAAGACTCCTATGACAGTAGCACCCCACAAGTCTAAAAACATAGACCTACATGGGCCACCACTAAAACCTTATCACGCACAAGTACCAGAATACAGAGACGGACAAGGCCAGCTCCTCCGTACAAGGTATAGAATATCGTATGGCGGTCACGGCTGTACCTAGTCAAGGGGTGCATACTACAAGCTGTCACTACCACGTTCCAAAAATAGGGGTATTTTTGACTTTATATATTTATTTAATAATTGCGTGTATTTAATTTAAATAATTGCATGAGATGTGTATTTATAATATTATATATGTATAGTGTTCATTAATGTTGAGCTGGTAGACTTGACCTAGAAGCCCACTAGATGAACACCTGACCGAATTATAGGGTTGTGTATTAATTTATATTAATTAGAATTTAATTATTCGGGATTGTGATTAATTACTTTAATTTTATTTAATTGTTGCGCCTTACCGTTGCTTATATATTTGGAGCACTACCCTAGCTTTTGCCTTCCAACAAATTTCACAACATTGCCCTAGACGTGCCCGCCTTCCATTCTGACCTTTTTGTAACTCATAATTATGCTCCCTTGTGCTTCATTTTAGCCGCACAATATTCGTCACGGACGTTTATTTAATTTCTAAATAAAATCTGACTTTGTATCGTTGTGCATTCCAATCAAAATTGGAGACAACCTCGACCCATTTTTCGTGCAATCCAAATTAGGGTAATATTCTGTTCTGAGTCTTTTTCATTAATGATATTTGTGTCCCAACCTAATTTTGGCCCCATGTACTCCTAATTAATTTTAGAACACCGCTTTCATTTATTCGAATTAAATTGGGGATGCCAACTTTGACTAATCCCGTTTTTACCCAATTTAATCCAAAAACCCTATTCGTTAAGCCTATACAAAACACACAATACCCCCTCACCCTACAAAACACCAAACGCCAAATCGTCCACCAATTTTTTATCATTTGATGTATCTGTGCAAATATCCAAATTTAAGGGGAATAATTTGCAAATGTTGCATTAGGTGTCAACACCCCATTGGTTCAAACCAAATGGAGAAGCCCTCAACCCTTGACCGGTTCAAACCTCATCCCACTCTCTACATTGTGTGAACCCAATTTTCTCATGACAAATCTGAGCCACCCATTCAAAATGGGGCTCATCATCACCACACACCTCCCATCACCTCTCCTATAAAGTGTCGCTTTCTCCCCTCTTCCCAATGCAGGCCCTAATTTCAAGGAGCCTTGAAAACCTCACCCCCATCTTCTCTCTCCTCCCACCTCACAAACCCAACCGTAGTTCACTTCCCCTTTTCTATTTTTTCCTTTCTTCTTCCTTCTTCTTCTTCTTCTTCCTCTTCACCTATTTTTGGGTTTAAGGAAATCCCCCTCCATGAGCTACCCGACTCCGACTCGACTCCGGCCACTGCTCCAGCTCAGCCGGCCTCCTCCATTACACGAGCCCGCTCCTACTCCTTCTTCCCTAAACCGCTGCACAGCCGAGCCGAGCCGTTCCCCCTGCACAGCCGAGCCGTTCCCCCTGCACATCCGAGCCGACCACCCGCTGCTCACCATCGAGTCCCCTAGACCCGATTGTCAGAGCCGACACCCCGTCGACCACCAAAACCCTCTCCATCCCGTGGCCGACGCCTGAACCGCCGGATCTCTGGCCTTCTCCTATGCCTGAACCACTGTGCACCCCACCGTCTACTCTTTCACCCTCCGGCCTAACCCGACCACCCGAGACCCCCTCCGGCTTCTTCTCTGACTGCCCCGTACCACCGAGCCGCTCCACCCGCTGCACTGCAGCTTCGACTCCCCCACAGCAATGGCTCCTCCGCGTGGTCGATGAGCTCGACCACGGAAGCTCCTGAATGGAGCTCATTCTGATCTGCACTCAGCCTCTCCTCTCCGGCCACGGCGATCATCACCACCGGCATCTCCCTCCAGCTTCTTTTCCGGCGAAGTCAGCACCTCCCTCCAGCCGAGTTCCTCCCCCTCGACCTCACCTAAACTCCTCACATAGCCGCTCGTTGTCGTCGTCGTCTTCGTCGTCGTCATAGACACGCTCAGGTTTGATCCTCCCCTCACGTACACGTACGCGTGTATATGTCTATGTATGCGTGTACGTATATAGTATATGTTGGTGTATGTATGTAGTATATTTAGGATTCATATATGTATACATATACGTATATATAACATATTTGGTATATTTATGTATTCAAATATATATACATGTATGTATTAACATATAGTGTATTCCCTATTAGTATATATGTATTTAACATATATATTAGTATATACGTATTCATAATATATGTTAGTATGTATTTTGGTATGTATATATATGTAGCATATATATATTTGTATTGGTATATATATATATGTACTTATATACAAGTGTATAGTATATGTATTTTTATTGGTATATATATATATATATATATGATGTATTTCTCGAACTGGTATATATATACATATGTGTACGTATTGTACGTGCATCCCTAGTACCCATTTTAATATATGTATATATGTACATAGTATAAATTGATTAGTATGTATATGTGTGTATATATATATATATAATAGTATAAATTCATTAAGTGTATATATATATTATGTATGAAATTAATTGGTAATATATTATGAGTGTACTATGTATATTTAAATATATACCTCTACTAGGTAACCTGAGTGTAAATACGGATACCCCGTAACTACACATGACCTTGTAACCCTGTGAACTGTTAGCAGACTGCCATATACACTGGCGTACTGGAGAGACCGGTATCTTTAACTGTCTGCCTTGTAAAGCATTTATAGACACGACACCCGTGCAATTTGGCGCACACTCGACCCTAGTTGACCAGTGTCATACCTAGCATGGCCCTGAGTTCCGTGTATTTTATTGAGTGCTAGTGTAATATCTGATGTAATATTATATTTTATGATATGTCTATAGGACTGTTGGATCATCCAGACGATACTCTGGAATAGGACATTGGTTCTACCAGCTAAGGACCCAAGGCGAGTACATTATTTGATAATTTCTAATTATTTGATAATATCTATAATTCCAGTATCGAGAAATATTACATCTGATTCTGACACTGTGATACACGGACTAGTATATAGATTGGATCTGCAATCATGAGATGTTACATTGACTATCGTATTGACATTGTACATGACATTGATATTTAGACCTTGTACATGATATATTGGATATTGCTCGTGTATCATGATGTGTCGTGATTGGATCCACTGTACTAGTTGGGGGCGGGAGAAATATTAGTAGATTATGTGATCATACCCAACTCTACATGCATCATAGCTCACCCCACATCTCACGTCGGGTGCGGCCTGACCATTATATGCCTCATAGCTGTTATATATGATTAGCCTGACCACTACTAGCATCATAGCTAACCAAATGGTTAGCCTGACCTTACATGAATCATAGATAATCATTTATAACCAGCCCGATCTTGTCCCAAGCCGATTACATAATAGACTGATATTTCAAACACTTAGAATAGTTACAGTTCTCTATTAAAGATCATATACTACATCACCCGTATATGATATTGTACCTCGTTCTCTTCGTTTCATATATGCACTGACTGTATCATATTGTCAATATTGCCTGTCTCTTTATATTGCCTGCCTCTTTATTTTGCCATTACATTTATTCACTGTCTTCTCTCAGTATATAGCATTATATGTTTATTGTTTTATAGTCCTTATTAATTAAATGGAACTGTTATTTGAGATGTACTTTGCTCCTTCCTGACTGGAAAATATTCTTCCAGACTATGCCTCAGACATTTATGGACTACAGGGTGAGTAGCTGCAGACTTGGACTTGGTAGTTCAGTTGTAATTCCGGAAGGTCTAGCCGGAATTACTAGTTAGCTAGTTAGTTCTTTTAGCAGATATTTGGTACCGGATTTGTCTTTGGTGTACTTTGTTGAGACTTGGTTTATATTGTTAAGTTAGATTATTCTATTTAGACTTGTGTTACATTTATTATATTCATCGATATCTTATCGTGCAGTAGTTATGTTATTGAGTATGTTGTTCATATTATATTATGATTATCCGTGTCTCCTTATGGAGTTGGATATCCATGTGAGATTGATTAGATAGTATCATGACCTAGACAGCGTTCTACCGCCGATGCTACGGCGTAGGCTGGACGTACACACGTACTCGTGCCCCAATTCTGAGTACGGGTCATGACACATTTCTAGTGGTGGCCCATGCAGGTCAGACTTCGTAAGTTGTGCGATATCGTGGTAGTGTGACGTCTTAGTTGTACTACTGCGTGCCTGCTATAGAATATAGGACATAGGATACTAGTATGAGAGAGGATACTCAATCACGAATTATTTAAGAGATTCCTGGGATGACCCCTGAGAATCTCATTATGAATTCCAATTTAATTCCTTTCCCCTTGTTTTCGTCTGTTCTCGCTTGTTGATATTGAGTTTAATTCTTATTGACCAGTTGTTAAATTTAATTCTTGATATCGTTGTTGAGTTGATTTCTTATCGAGATGAATTTTACGGACTAAACTTTATGGTATCAACTGATGACATGTATTGATGAGAACAGTGAGAAAGGTAAAACGTCTACTTTGGTTATAGAACCTAGAGTTTATCGCAGCCATACTAGCTGCCGTGACGAGAACGTAAGAACCTGACTTGGATGTACATACTTTAGTTATGAAATTTAGAGTCTCTCGCAGCCATACCGGTTGGCGTGGCGAAGATTCTAGATGACATGATTATAGAGTTGCATACCTTAGTTACGGAACCTGTCGTTTATCGCACCTATGCTTACTGGCGTGGCGAGGATTCTAAGTATCATGATTTTTGACAGACGTGTATGATTATCAGGTTATATCTTAAATTGGTTCTTAAAGTAGCATCTCAACACTTATATATTTCTGTTATTATAGGACTTTATTCTATCGCTTCTTTCGTTTGCTAGCAGTAGAAATACCTTCAGTCCTCAATCTAGTTCCTTTTTGAGCTTCTATTCTTTGAGGATTCCTTATTAAGTATGATAATTAGTTACTTGTAATTATGTATGTGTCTTGAGTACTAGTATTGACTGAGTGTTGCTTGTGAGTTTGTAAGTGTTTCCTAGTTGGACATGTGAGCAGTAGGCATTAATCTAGAGTTAACCCATAGTGTAGTGCCTTGTAGCAATAGTTCTATGATAGGTGTGTTATAGTTAGTATTGGCACTATAGATTGAAGGAGAAAAGAGTATCAGTGATGATTCTAAGAGTTAGTATCAGACCCAGCATACCCGTCCTGAATAATCATAATCATGTGATTGGATGATCTATGTAAACAATTAAGTATCAAAGAATTGTGTTAAAGATTAATGGAGCATGATGTTCAATTGATGATTGATACTTGGTGGTGTATTAAGAATAAAGAAATATATATGTATAAAGGGTTTTAATGAGATGTCATGTGTAGAGAAATATCAGGATTGGTAATGGAAGTTATGAAGCGTATCACAGATTAGTTTAACAGGCTATAAAAGATTAAAGGAAAATACATATACATCAATCAAGATGAGGAACCATATACTTACCCATGAGAGTAAAGTAAAACATGGGTGTTATAGAAGGTGCAAGTAATCGTGAGTTCTAATAAGTTTGATAAGATAATCCAATAATGAAGCTAGTATTATCATACCAAGAGTACTAATAATTCTATATCGAGGATTAGTCGAGAATGATGTTAATAACAGTGAGCACTTCGTGTGATGATAATTAGATTGATATACCAGTTAATATATATAGAAACTCATTGGAGAAAATACGTGTGATGATAACTTTGATCATTTGGAAGTAATAGTGCAAGTAATTCGGGCAGTACAAATTTTAGTACACAGTTGAGAGTTGTAGACAATGGGTGTATTTGAGTGCACATTGAGTATTAGAGACCGTGAGTATTTATATGTATATTGTGGATTTATAATTTGAAGAGTGGAAATGAATTACAATTTTTAAGAATTTAAAGGAGTTGAGATTCTATGTTATTAAATTTTGAGGATTCAAATTTGATTCAATAAACATAGTCAAAGCTATAAAGATTTTAGAAGTGATTAAAAATTTTATTTCGATATTGAGTACTTGACTTTTGAGGAAGTATATGCCTCTTACTTTAAATCGTTCGAGAAGTAAAATTTGATGATTTTATTTGGAGGATTAAAATTTTACGGTGGGTAAGAATATATTAGTATATGAGTGGATGAAGTGCATACGTAAGGATCTGTTGATTTGGGCATGATTGAGATGGCACTGCAAACAGACTTGGGTGTCCATCTAGAGTTGTATTAGAGAGAACAGTACTTAGTATGGTATGTTGCACTTGGTGTGCACTTGAGTGATAAGAACAACCAGTATGAACAATTATAGTAGGAAAGAAAACTAACAGTGGGTGTACTTGCAGTAGAACTGTAGTACCTAAAGAGATAGAGGTATCAAACTTTATATGCATCATTTGACCAATGATAATGTTGAGAGGTCCTTGGTATCAGATTTTGGTATCAATAGACAGATGTGTGTAATATGGATGTATTCATGGATGTTATGGACTAATGATTAGTTGATACGGGTACCAGTGTACAATGATAGGATTTAGTTCGTGAATGTGCCAGAGTTAAGTGTATATTAGAGGATAAAGATATCCAAGTAATGGGTTAGAAGACTATGTTCTGTTCTTTCCTTCTGTTCCTTTTTCCATCTGTTGATTGATTTATTTATTCTTTAGTACCGTAACTTGTATCAAAGATCTTCTTGCTAGGATATGGTTAGTAGTGAACCCCGACAGAGACTGTAATACCATGACAAAAGAGACTATGACCATGCGTGTTTCATCTAGATTGCATATTTTATCTAGATTGCGTGTTGTATGACTATAGGTAGGATACTCTTAGACTTTGTTTATTGAGGATTGACTGTAGTAAAGAATCAATGAAGAGTTTATGATTTGACAGAAAGAGACATTGTGCCTTAAAAATTCGAGGATAAACATTAATTTAAATAAAGAGTAGAGAACTTGATATGGCAGAATTGACGACTTGGTTAAATTATTGATTTTATAAAGATTATGAAATGATTGAATTTATCATTAAATTTTGAGAAATTTAAGAAGATTATCATTGTATTTATTTGACTGCAAGATATAGACTTATTTTGAATAATACAATTGAAGATTTTGTGAGAATTATATTATTAAGATCACTACTGGAATAGTATTTTCAGATGAGATTTCCTAAATTTTATAAATATGCGTTGACTAGATTTCAATTAAAGGATTGGATAGTAAATTTTGTATTTAGTGATTTACTCAAAATTTGAGAAGTAAGATGATTAATGGGTTAGTGTTTGAACACAAACTTTTTGGAAGAAAATTTTAAATTTAATATATATACATCAATTGGATTCATGGATTAGTGTTTTTAGATGAGATTTCTTAATTTATAAAAGTGTGCATTGATTGAGTTTAAATTAGAGGATTGGATATTAATTTCTAGTATTTAGATATGAACTTAAGATTTTGAAGAAGATTGTGATAAGAATTGAATTTAAATTTTTAAATTTGAGGATTTTCAGGAATCTAATAATTACAGAATTTTGAAAAAATATTGAAATGACAATGTAGATTGATTATGTAGGTTTTAAATTTTGATAGAAAATAATATAACGAGTAAATACTACTATTAAGGATTTAAATTTTGAGGACAAAATTCTTTTAAGGAGGGTAGACTTGTCACTACCACGTTCCAAAAATAGGGGTATTTTTGACTTTTTATATATATTTAATTATTGCGTGTATTTAATTTAAATAATTGCATGAGATATGTATTTATAATATTATATATGTACAGTGTTCATTAATGTTGAGTTGGAAGACTTGACCTAGAAGCCCACTAGATGAACACCTGACCGAATTATAAGGTTGTGTATTAATTTGTATTTATTAGAATTTAATTATTTGGGATTGTGATTAATTACCGTAATTTTATTTAATTGTTGCGCCTTACCGTTGCTTCGATATTTGGAGCGCTACCCTAGCTTTTGCCTTCCAACAAATTTTACAACTTTGTCCTAGACATTCCCGCCTTCCATTCTGACCTTTTTGTAACTCATAATTATGCTCTATTGTGCTTTATTTTAGCCCACAATATTCGTCGAGGACGTTTATTCAATTTCTAAATAAAATCTGACTTTGTATCGTTGTGCGTTCCAATCGAAATTGGAGACAACCTCGACCCATTTTTCGTGCAAACCAAATTAGGATAATATTTTGTTCTGAGTCTTCTTCACTAATGATATTTGTGTCCCAACCTAATTTTGGCCCCATGTACTCCTAATTAATTTTAGAACACCGCTTGTATTTATTCTAATTAAATTGGGGATACCAACTTTGACTAATCCCGTTTTAGCCCAATTTAATCCAAAAACCCCATTCATTAAACCCATACAAAACACACAACACCCCCTCACCCTACAAAACACCAAACGCCAAATCGCACACCAATTTTTTATCATTTCATGTGTCTGTGCAAATACCCAAATTTAAGGGGGCTAATTTGCAAATGTTGCATTAGGTGTCAATACCCCATTGGTTCAAACCAAATGGAGAAGCCAATTTGTCTGTGCAAATACCTCATCCCACTCTCTACTTGTGTGAACCCAATTTTCTCATGACAAATCTAAGCCACCCATTCAAAATGGGGCTCATCATCACCACACACCTCCCATCACCTCTCCTATAAAGTGTCTCTTTCTCCCCTCTTCCCAATGTAGGCTCTAATTTCAAGGAGCCTTGAAAACATCACCCCCATCTTCTCTCTCCTCCCACCTCACGAACCCAACCGTAGTTTATTTCCCCTTTTCCATTTTTTTCTTTCTTCTTCCTTCTTCTTCTTCTTCTTCTTCTTCTTTCTCTTCACCTATTTTTGGGTTTAAGGAAATCCCCCTCCACGAGCCACCCGACTCCAGCTCGACTCCGGCCACTGCTCCAGCTCCGCCGACCTCCTCCATTACACGAGCCCGTTCCTGCTCCCTCTTCCCCGAACCACTGCACAGCCGAGCCGACCACCCGCTGCTCACCGTCGAGTCCGCTAGACCCGATTGTCGGAGCCGACACCCCGTCGACCTCCCTCACCCTCTCCATCCCGTGGCCGACGTCTGAACCGCCTGATCTCCGGCCTTCTCCTATGCCTGAACCGCTGTGCACCCCACCGTCTACTTTCCACCCTACGGCCTAACCCGACCACCCGAGACCCCCTCCGGCTTCTTCTCCGACTACCCCGTACCACCGAGCTGCTCCACCCGCTGCATTGCAGCTTCGACTCCCCCACAGCAGCGTCTCCTCTGCGTGGTCGATGAGCTCGATTACGGCAGCTCCTGACCGGAGCTCCTTCTGATCTGCACTCGGCCTCTCCTCTCCGGCCACGGCGATCATCACCACCGGCATCTCCCTCCAGCTTCGTCCACGGCGAAGTCAGTAGCTCCCTCCAGCCGAGTTCCTCCCCCTCGACCTCGACTGAACTCCTCACACAGTCGCTCGTCATCGTCGTCTTCGTCATAGACATGCTCAGGTTCGATCCTCCCCTCGCGTACACGTATGCGTGTATGTGTGTATGTATGTGTGTATGTATGCGTGTATGTATGTAGTATATGTGGGTGTAAGTATGTAGTATATTTGGGATTCGCATATGTATACATTTACGTATATATAACATATTTGGTATATTTATTTATTCAAATATATATATGTGTATGTATTAACATATAGTGTATTCCCTATTACTATATATGTATTCAACATATATATTAGTATATATGTATTCATAATATATGTTAGTATGTATTTTGGTATGTATATATATGTAGCATATATATATATTTATATTGGTATATATATTTGTACTTATATACAAGTGTATAGTATATGTATTTTTATTGGTATATATATATATATATATATGATGTATTTCTCGAACTGGTATATATATACATATGTATACGTATTGTACGTGCATCCCTAGTACCCTTTTTAATATATGTATATATGTACACAGTATAAATTGATTAGTATGTATATGTGTATATATATATAATAGTGTAAATTCATTAAGTGTATATATATATTATGTATGAAATTAATTGGTAATATATTATGAGTGTACTATGTATATTTAAATATATACCTCTACTAGGTAACCCGAGTGTAAATACGGATACCCCGTAACTACACATGACCTTGTGACCCTGTGAACTGTTAGCAGACTGCCATGTACACTGGAGTACTGGCGAGACCGGTATCTTTAACTGTCTGCCTTGCACAATATTTGTAGACACGACACCCGTACAATTTGGCGCACACTCGACCCTAGTTGATCAGTGTCATACCTAGCGTGGCCCTGAGTTCCGTGCATTTTATTGAGTGCTAGTGTAATGTCTGATGCAATATTATATTTTATGATATGTCTATAGGACTGTTGGATCATCCAGACGATACTCTGGAACAGGACATTGGTGCTACAAGCTAAGGACCCAAGGCGAGTACATTCTATGATAATTTCTAATTATTTGATAATATCTATAATTCCAGTATCTAGAAATGTTACATCTAATTCTGACAATGTGCTACACGGACATTGGTGCTACCAGCTAAGGACCCAAGTGTTTGATAATAAACGAAAAAAATTAAAACTAGGTTTATACGAAACCCTTTCTTTGGTTTACAAACAAGAAAAAGAAGTATAATTAACCCTATACGAGGGTGTTAAGTACAAAAATTTGATTCTTGGGAGATATTGCTATAGGAGTCTGATCTGTGGTCGATCACTATGTCCCTTGGACCACACGATAACGAAGAAGTGCTGTAGAAGACGAAAAAGAAGCTTCAAAGACTGCAGGAGGGGTTGATCTCTCGTTGCCAAAGCTCTCTATATGTGCTCTCTTGACTTTGAAAAATCTTCGACCCTTTCGACCTCTCCCTGGACCTCCGTGGCCGGATGTCTCTATTTATAGAGTTCAGCTACAGTCGGCGTAAAAACCGAACAGCGGAGAGAGCTGCACCTTTTACGCAGCGGTTATAATAAATGCTACCCACGTATGAATGATCTCCTGAATTAGCGTATGACGCGTGTCCCATTATGAGATAATGCGTATAATTGCTTATCAAAGATCACGGCATGCAAGCCACGTAGATAACTGCCCCTTGTGTAGAGATGGTTAGCATAAAAGCCAAATAACTGTCACGTAGGCGTAAAAAGCCAAATAGCTGTTCTGATGGCGTAAAAGCCGAGTAGCTGTCATATTGGCGTAGAAGCCAAGTAGCTGTCATGTTGGCGTAGAAGCCAAGTAGCTGTCATGTTGGCGTAGAAGCCAAGTAGCTGTCCTGTTGGCGTAGAAGTCAAGTAGCTGTCATGTTGGCGTAGAAGCCAAGTAGCTATCCTGTTGGCGTAGAAGCCAAGTGCTGCATGAATAGGTAGCCAGCGTAAAGATAGCCGATTATCCTTCCTTGACTGAGGTCTTGAGCGTATTTTGGGCCGAAGAGCCTTATCACGCACCTTTGCAAATATGGCTTGAGTTGGCATTTTTGAGGAGATAGCATACGGCGTACTCCTATAGTTGAAAATAGCCAGGTCGACTTATTTTGAGGAGATAGCATACGACATACTCCGATAGCTAAAAACAACCTGATGGCGTAATGTGTAGGGATGGTGATGTGGACGTATTAGCCCTAATTATAGCTCACCCAGTCATTAAAAGTAGAACCAAATCTCGTACATTAAATGCAGAGATCTGCCCCCATCTCGCGCATTAACTACAGAGACGTGCCTTGAGTTCTGTACGAAGAGCAGCTTTTGACGTGACGGTTGGTTTCGTCTCATCCTGAGGGTAAAAACTCATGTCTGCCTGTGCATAATAGGGCACGTATTTCTTGAATGCGTAAACGACGTCTTATATCAAGGCTTTGTCACTAGACGACAGTTTGGGGCTCTGTTCAGAATCATTATTACAGCCGTCCTCTCGATCATCGTGCAGTACTTTTTGTCAGGAGTCAGGTTCACTACTTCTACTAACAGGTTCATTTGAGGAATACAAAGAGTTCCTCGTACAACTTCCCGCTGCATTAAAAGCAGATGGGTTTTACGTCGAAGTGGCGATGTAGTAACCTTTTTACGCCAGAGCAGTCTGGAAATACTATATTACGCGGGCTGTTCTGGAGCTATGTTTTCCGCTGAAATAGCGTTGAAGCTATGTTGTACGCCAATGGCTCTGAAGTCATGTTTTACGCCACCCAGTGTTGGAGCTCTATTTTACGAGGGCTTCCTGCATGTTTGAGGGTTTACGCGTATACTTCCTCAGCGTATTTTTCATGCTTCTACAAGACCCCCTTCAAAGTTTTCAAATTTCTCGTAATTTGAAACACTTTGAATGAAGCATAAAACGGTCAAGTTTGACTCGCTCCGTGAGGCTGATTTCTCGGTAAATTTTTAGGAGTTTGTTGGGATTCGTTGTGTTCTCCCTTGCCTATATAAAGGCGAATGGGTTAACCAGTTTTTCCTACACTTCCTTCACCACAAAGATATGGTTGTCGAGCTTCATCGGTTTGACTTGAGGAAGAAGACGATCATGTTCTTCCAGCATGTAAGAAGTCGTAAAAAGAGGCATCTTCGAGCGAATGTCCTCTGCAACGATGGATCATGGAAGGATATCATAGCTTCCTTTGCTCGGGATGATCAGCAATTTCATATGGCAATTCGTCCAGGAGAGAGGAAGGGTCGTATTGGACCACACAGCTTGCAAGCTGTATTTTCTCCTATTATGGCGCCGGACGAAGGCAGATAGCTTGGCCTTGTATTCCAGTATTGAGTTGGGTCTGAACCCCCAACACAATTTCTAGGGCATGCCTGCCATAGCGTATGGAGGGTGGGCTTGAATAATTTACACAGGCCCAGTTTTGTGCCCTCCCGCCATTGATCATTTTCTTGTTCATCGGTCCAAGAAGTTGATAAAGTACCGTAGAAGACGAAAAAAGATCTACACCAATATGATAACCTGGCACAGCAGATTCTTGGTATGATCTTCAACAAAAATAAGAAACCCTTTGTAGAAAAAGGATTTCCATCATATGTAATCATGATAATGAAAAACCCTTTGTAAACTGGATTTCCATCATATGTAATCATGATTTAATAGAATTGTCTTCTTTTACGCATCTGATGATTTGTCATATTTGCTGTGATAAAGTCTGAATAGTGTGTAACTTCGGCACGTCTGAATAATTTTACGCCGACTCTGATAAAAGAGTGTCTGATCTCGTCCCATCTTTTACGCGTAGCAGAAGACGCGTAAAAAAAACTCCTTAGCATTTAAGTTGAGGATCCAAACTGTCATGCTATTTTGGACGAGGAGTTGCGTAGAGTTCTGAACTATCACTTCTCTGATGTAAAGAATTCTTGTTCAGATTATCATCTTTACGAATGGTTTTCTTGAAAATCCCTTAAAAAAGGCGAGAAATTTCTGTCGACCAAGCCATACTTGAACTTTTTATAAAGTATTCTGACTGGACTTTGGATGAACTTCCAAATGACCCAGGAAGAAGAGTCATCTTCAATACTGAACTCTGTGTGTTTCAGGCACTTAGAATGTTTTATAGCCAAAAAGGAGCATCTTCTGCGTAAACCCTTGTAATTGGCCATCTGTAGCATTCGAGCGTAGAATCGTAGATTTGTAGCCTCTGAGCGTAAAAAGCTTCCGCGCGTGAAATCATAGATTTGTAGCCTCTGAGAGTAAAATCGTAGGCTTGTAGCCTCTTGAGCGTAAAAGCTCATGAGAGTAAAATCATCTGGGCATAAAACCATAGATTTATAGCCTCTGAGCGTAAAATCGTAGATTTGTAGCCTCTCGAGCGTAAAAGCTCCTTAGCGTAAAATCATAGATCTGCTCTGCGCATAAAATCTGGATCCACTGACTATCCGTCTTTCCTAAATGATAAGCTGACGTGGTCCCAAATCAAAATCGAATATTAAATATCGGATTTGGTAGGGATTCAAAGAGTCATCCGAACTCTATAAATAGTCCAAGGTCTGGAGAGAGAAAACTTTTATCTGTTTCATAAAACCCTTGCTTTCCAAGAACCCTTCTTCTTTGTCTCTTTCTTGAGAACTCGGAATCGCCATGGCACCTAAACAGACTTCCACTGCTAAGGGAAAGATGATCGCTTCCTCTTCCCGCTCCACTGCTCAAGCACGAGCAACTCCCATTAGGTTGAACGAGCCTCGATCGGAACGCAGCACTCCGCCATCGAGCTGTGCTCCTGACATTACAGGTAAAGACTTCGGGAGGAAAAATCCTTCGCACACATTGTACGTGCACGCGCAAGGTCATCTTTTGTACTGAGAGCCTCTTCGAGGAGGACGATGTACGAAGATGTTTTTATTATTACGCGCACATTCCTAATGTGTCGGCGTAAAAACTCCATAATTTTGCAGTCTGGTATAAAAACTCAGACTGTCGAAATTTGGAGTAGAACTGCAAACTTTGAATTTTACGCGCTGGATATGAATTCCGGCGTAAAAAATTCAAATTTTGTCAATCTAGCGTAAAGGCTCAGATTGTTAGATTTTGGTGTAAAAGCTCAAACTGATAATCTTTGGCGTAAAAAGCAAGAGTGTAGCGTCTAGTGTAGAAACTGACTTGTTCTCTTGTATTTTGTAATGGACTTACAGATTTCTCCTTTGGCTGAAGTTATGGGCTCTACTGTCGAGATGTTGAGCTCAAACTATTTGGAGGACTTGTTCCATATGACGTTCCCTATTTCTGCAGCCAATTATCCTGAAGAAAGGGGAATCCTTATATCGTCCCAGGGAGAACGCATGCTGCTGAGTATGATCAGTGGGGAGCCCCTGACATACATAGACGGGACAGAGTATAAGAAACCTGGTTTCTTATTCGGGGATGTTATCGACAAACAATCCTAGACCAAGCCCAAGAAGGAGGATTGGATATTTATTGCTGAGGGCACGGTGATGTATTTACACAAGATGCCCAGGGATTACCCTATTTCTGCGTTCTTCCATGCTACACATCCTAGGAAGATGTCATGGACCCTGACTCCCGATCTTCGGCCGACCGGGGAAAATTTTATACAGCAAGAAATACGACGGGGGGGGGGCCTATATGAGCCGTCCCTCGGTCCCTATCATGACCTTTAGGGGATTACTGCCGGGTAGAGTCCCGAGCAAGGATACGTCACTGATCCAGCCGGTTCAGATGTCGACCTTCTGCAATGACTTTATGGGGCAGGGAGGAATGTACCCCATGGTCAACCCTCGGACCAGCGGATGGCTTAGCCCGGGAAATCTTCGATGGGCCAGTTTGACTGCCTGGGCCCTGAAACACTTCCAAACGGAGCTGGAAGGTATTGGCTTGTTCGCGGATGTGAATGCCACAAGTGTTGGGCTGTCTGTCAACCCTAACTTATTTTTAGCCTTGATGGAGCAATATAACTAGCTCACTGGGACTTTTGCCACTCCGCTGGGTGAGTTGGGCTTAGCCCTTCATGAGATGGCAGAGATTTCAAGGCTGCCAATAGAGGAAGTTCCTTATGAAAAGTACGTCCCTATAAACAGGGAGTTGAGGGATACAAACCCTCGGGCAGTGGCAGTATATCAGGAGGTGATGTGCCACTATCTTGCCTGTACCACTTTCTACAAGGAGCCTTCTGATTTGGCTCACATCAACAAGTGGGCAACCTATCTCTTCTTCCACCAGGCCAGAATATTAAGCCGGACAAGGTGGTAGATAGTTGAGATAGTCCTTTGAACCTCCTGAGCATGCTCAATGCTAATACGGTCGATGACCTTATTGAAGACGCTGGGGCTTCAGATCATATTTTTGACGAGGAGATAGGGGGTTATCCTGCAGGCACAAAAGCCTTCAGTTATATGAGGCATTGTCGTAAGCCTCTGTCAAAGGAAGCTCAATTGGCTGGCTTCCTCTCGGTCTGGCATTGCCGCTGGGTAGTGCCTGGCATCGCGTCTGCAGATCGCATCCATCGCAACACCTTATGGCCTGTAGTGCGTTTAGTGTTCGGAGCAAGACTGGGCCTGCTTCCTGCTATGGTATGTAGAATACAAGCAGGCCTGAGGGCCCTTACTGATGGGCTGCTATCTGATGATACGCAGCGTGAAAGCTTTCCCTGAGTGGAATTACTATTCCTATACTTGATGGGATGGTTAATTCTTCACAACACCAGGGTGATGTCTCCCGGTCCTGCCAGCGGTTCAGGAAATAACTTCTTGTTGAATTACAAGAATTCCTCTTGGAACGTGACGACCGTCATAGATTGCCGGCGGGAGTTAAATGTTGCCCACAGCTGGAAGCTCTTCTGTATCGTTCCCCCTGTACATATCAATCAATAGGGGAAGAAACTTAAGGATGGGGGCCATGGGAGGACCGTTCTTTCTCCTGAAGCCTTCAACTGGTTGGTTTGTATTAGACCTTCCCATTTGCTGTACAGAAGCGATGACCACTGCTACCTGGAGCCTAATTTGCACAGTCGGTTCGCCAGGCAGTTTGGGTACGATCAGCTACATGTGGGGAATGCCATTACTAGCTTCAAGTCCAAAGGTGGACTTATTGTTGGAGCCAGAGGATTGCGGTACTTTATCACGGGCTGTACTGGCACGACTTTTGCCGTGCCCGCGACTTCTCTTTCTTTGGACTTGCGCATCCTTCACTCATATGCCCAGTTCTATGCGTCCATAAATACCTTCCATCATGATTTTGATGTGCATGGAAGTTTTAGGGTGCCCTCCCATAGGTCTACCGCAAGGGATGAGGTTATGTCTGTTTCCTCGGATTAGAATGAGGATATCGTCGGGGCAGACGAGTTCTTGACGACAATACCGAGTGGCGTAGTAACTCCGCCGACAGAGCCTCTCATTATCCCCCAGAAACAGAAGGCTTCTACTCCGAAAGAGCCTTCCCCTCGCAAGAAGAAGATTGCCAGAGTTTCGAAAAGGGCTTCCACCAGGGGGGCTCCTAGGAGCAAGCCTGTCGTCTCCCCTGTTGGGGATAATTCTTTGATTAGAGGTCCTTTGCCTTTTAGTGAGGAGACCTCCATAGTTTTGGCTGACAGTGTCGGAGATTCTTTGCTCGAGATCGCTGCTACTACTGCTTCTGATAGTGCTACGAGATCACCTCCGAGGCCGAGCATAATAAGATTTCATATACATTTATCCAGACCAATAATGGGAGTAACCCCTACTTCGTCTGTAAGTATTTCCAGCGAGATTCCACCCGATGAACCTCGAGTGGATCTTGGTGAAGAATGGGAAGACTACCCGCCAGTGTCAGTTGGTGCACCCTCTTCTCCAGGTATGACAGCTCGCTTAGCATCATTAAGAAATGATTTAGTTATACTGGCTGCGGACGCGACATATATACCATAGGCCATGGGTAAATGTCGGCTTTACGCCTCTTTTAGAAAAATTAACATCAGGTTGGTATTAACTTTCTCTTATCTTCTTTCCAGGTGAAGACATCTCAGGGGAGGGTGGAGTTGACGCAAACTTTGACTTTGTTATGGATCCTGCAAATAAAACGGCAGCGTTCGACTTTAAAAGGGCATGCTTTGAAGCTGTCGATCCTTCCTCTGAGACATTTTTGGGTGTAGCCTCACCCACTGCAGTCCCGATATCTTCAGAGGAGGATGAGCCCATCACAGCGACTGTGCCTCCTTCGTTGAGTACACCAGCAACTTCTACCGTTGCTGGTGTTCATTCTTTTGTAGCGCCATCTGTAGAGGCAACGACTGTGGCGACTTCCTCTGCAGTCATTCCTGGACGAAGATTTACTGATATTGCGGCCACTCCTGACATCCATTCGAGCTTTACTATGCTAGTGGATCAATACACTAGCATATTTTATCTCACTTTAAAGGAGTTAATATTGTTGGTGCTGGAGAAGAACTTAGGTTTCGCTGCTCTAAAGATGTCCTCCAATCTCCTTATCGTGTAGATTAGAAATTTTAATGATAATGACAGAGCTAATACGCTAGAGCAAATAGTTAATGGTTTGGAATAACCCATTAACAAGTATTTGCAACTATCTCGAGGCAACATCGATGAGATGATTCAGGCCGAGTATAACTCCTTGACTGCGAAGCTTGCTGAACAGATGGAATGCTTAGACAAATCCATCCAGGCACAACAGTAGGAGATGCATAAAGAGCGGGCCATCTTGGAGGAGGTTATTCCTCAGATAACCCAATGCGAGGCCGAATATGAGGGAAATGAAGTGAGGGTCCATAAATTAGAAGCTAAACTCGCTCAGGCAAAGGAGTGGGCTCTCTAGTCCTTGGCAGCTCGAGATAAGTTGAAGGGCCGAATGGATACGGCTCAGCGAAACTTGGCACATGTGGGTGTCATTTGTGCCGATTATATACATGCTCGGTCCGAACTATCCCTCCTGGTGATGACGAGGCACGACTGGAACAGGCTCGCGTTAACATCTTGGATTCCAGGAATAAGAAAATGACCGCTTTGGCACAGCAGATTCGTGATTTGACTGCTCCTCTCCAATGATGTACTTTTTGCTTTTCTATGTAATTTTGCTTTTCCCGGAGATAATAAAGAGGCTTTATCTGACTTTATGGACCCATCATTTTTGATTATAAATGATAGGCTAGGGTAAAAGTGATATCAGAGGTAATATGGACGTGATATACTTTCGCTAAGCTTCAGCTGGATATATCTATTCAGAGGTTATGTGGACATGATAGAATATGATCCAACTAAATTTGTATACAAAACAATATCAGAGGTAATATAGACATGATAGGTTTTGAAGTTTTAAATTAGTTAAACATATCTATTCAGAGGTCATAATAACATGATAAAATTTGGTCCAACCAATCTTTGTACGTAGTATCGTTAGAATGAGATCTTCACCATACTCCGTTTAAACAAGGAAGACTAAGCGTAGTACTTCTTCAGGAATTTGCCGTTGATAGGAGCCATTATCAGATCTCCATTAGGCTTGGCTAATCTGTATACGCCATTTGAAAACGTCGTTTCAATCACATAAGGGCCCTCCCATTTGGGCTAAAATTTACCCTTACTTTTGTGGGTAATGATCATTGGCCTCTTCACAGCTAGAACTAGCTTGCCAACTTTGAACACTCTCTCCTTCACTTTTCGGTTAAAAGCTCTGGAAATGCGTGCCTGGTAGAATGCAATACGCTGCTGAGCTTGAAGGAGTTTCTCGTCTAATCTTTCTAGCTCTTGAAGCCGTAGTCGATTATTATTTTCCTGAGTCAACTCATTAGCCACTGCTATTCTGAGTGATGGAATTTGAATTTCAATGGGAAGAATTGCTTCACACCCGTAGACTAATAAGAATGGGGTACAACCCGTCGATGCTCGTACCGTTGTGCTGTATGCCCAGAGGCACTCTCCTAGCTTCTCATTCCAATCTCTTTTGTTTGAAGAGACGAACTTATTCAAGAGTTTGATAATGGTTTTGTTGAAGGCTTTCGCCAAACCATTAGCAGCTGAATTGTTTGCAGTAGATGCCATATTTTGTATCTGATTCTTATCGTAAAATCGGTGAAACACTTGGCTGATGAATTGAGGCCCATTGTCATAAATTATCCTTCGGGGTATCCCAAAGCGATAAATAACATGGTGCTTGATAAAGCTGATTACGTTGGATGTCTTTACTTCAGCTAGGGGGATCGCCTCCACCCATTTGGAGAAATAATCCGTAATGGCCAATATGAACCGATGTCCTCTAGAAGAAAACGGGTGAATAGGACCAATAATATCCATATCCCATGCTTCAAAAGGCCATGATGCAATCGTAGGATGGAAATATTCGGAAGGCTGATGTATAAAATCTGTATAAACTTGACAGGCTTTAAATTGTCTTACATATTTTACTTCATCTGCGATCATAGTAGGCCAGTAGTAGCCCATCCTCCTGATACGATCCTATAACTTAGGACCGGGTTGATGTGCTCCACATACACCATCTTGAGCTTCTCGGATAATCCGTTTTGCATCATTGTCGGAGAGACATCGTAAATGCAGTCCATCGTATGTTCGACGATATAAACATTGTGAAGACGAATCAAAATAGAAGCGTAATGATCATCTTTTGATGGATACTGCTTCTTTAGGATCCTCTGGTAAGATTCTGTATGACATGAAGTCTATAAAGGGACTTCTCCAGTCTCTCTTAGGAGGCACCGTGTTTATAGCGTAGCTGTGTTCTATGTGAAAGTTATTTTTCATACAGAATAAATCTCTGTTAAGAAGGATCACCGAATTCTGCCTTCTTATAGGAATAGCTAGATCTACAGCTAGGCTGGCCAGGGCATCAGCTTCCAAATTTTGAGATCGAGGCACATGCTCTAGGAAGAATCCTTTGAAAGATAATGCAATCTCGATCGTTGCTTGGTGATAAGGAATGAGGTCTGGATTACGAACTTCATATATTCTTCTGACCTGATTGACGATCAACAGCGAATCACCAAAACTTCCAGGTATTCAACATCCAATTCTTTAGCGACTTAGAGTCTGATTAATAGAGCGTTATACTTTGCCACGTTATTAGAGCAGGGTTCGCTAAGAGAATATGCTCGATAGATGACGAGTTTATTAGGAATGATCAGGATAATTCTTACTCCTGAAACCACGTTTTCCCTGGGACCAGTCCTAGAGGCACCATCGAAGAATAGCTGCCATGTATCACTTTCCATTACAAAATTATATTCTGCAACTTCGTCGGGAATATCCTCGTATAGTTTGGAGGTTTTTGGAATCGGATGAGCGGCTATGAAATCAACCAAGGCTTGACCTTTTATGGACTTCTGAAGGACATATACCATATCATACGGTGTTAATAACATCGCCCAAGTCACGAGTCAGGAATTGAGGACACTCGGTTTGTTCATCAATACCCGAAGAGGATTGATCCTGGAGATTTTATGAATAGTTTGGCCTGTGACGTAATGTCGCATCTTCTGAATGGCGAACATTAGGGCCAAGTATTCTTTTTCTACTGGATTGTACCGGTGTTCAGCTCCGACCATCATCCTGCTTAAATAGTAGATAGCCTGTTCATGACCCTCATTGTTCTTCTGTGCGAGGATAGCTCCTAAAGAATGATCCATTGCTCGAACATACAGCAAAAATGGTCTTCCTATGACAGGAGGCACCAGAACTAGAGGATTAGTGAGGTAGCGTTTGATATCATTAAACGCTTGCTGACAGGCTTCGTCCCATATGAAGGACGCACCTTTCTTCATGAGGCGAGAAAAAGGTTGACATCTCCCAGAGAGGTTGGATATGAATCTCCTGATATAAGCCAGACGACCTTGGAATCCCCTGAGTTCCCTCAGATTACGGGGTAGTCGCATTTCTAAGATAGCCTTCACTTTATCAGGGTCCACTTGAATGTCTTTAGCGGTAATAACAAATCCCAGGAATTTGCCACTAGATACACCAAGAAAAGAGTTTGTAGGATTCATTTTGAGTTGATGTTGCCGCATCAACTCGAATACTGTTTTCAAGTCTTGGATGTGATTATCCTTGAGGCAGCTTTTGACAGCAATATCGTCTACGTAACATTCTACTATTTTGCGTAAATGCTCATGCAATAAGTTACTCATAGCTCATTGGTACGTAGCCCCGGCATTCTTCAGTCCGAAAGGCATAACCGTATAGCAATATACCCCCAGTGGTGTCCGGAAGGCATTATGCTTCTCATCTTCAGGATTCATCTTAATCTGATTACATCCTGAGAATCCGTCCATGAAAGACATACGCTCAAAACCGCACGTATTATCGATCATGACGTCTGTAACAGAAAGACGAAACTCATCTTTAGGGCAGGCTACATTCAGATCTCGAAAATCGATGCAAACACGCACTTTCCTACTTTTCTTCATGACTGGAACAATATTGGTGACCCAGTCAGGTGTTGTTTTCCCGAATGAACCCACAAGCTATTAGCTTCTTGATTTCAGCTTCTATGGCATCCATCATATCCAGACGGAACCGGCGTTGGTGTTGTTTCACTGGCTTTGAATTGGGCAGTATGTTGAGTTTATGGGTAGCTACTTTCGGATCAATATCTGGCATATCCTCATAATTCCACGCGAAGACATTGATATATTCTTTTATCAGCTGGATTATTTCTTCCCTTTCTTCCTCGGAAAGATTGTTACTGATAAATATCGGTTTTGGTGAAAGTTTATCTCCAACATCGATTTGGATAACTTTATCTTCAATGGGCGGTTCTCTCTGCTCGAACCGGAGTTCCCATTGTGTATCCATTCGCTGAGCCCAAGATTCATCTTCAAATGGTTCAAATTCTTGTTTGTCTGCTTTAAGAGAATCTGTCAATACCATATTTACTGATAATACCTGTTCCAGTTCAGCATATGAGCCAGAGGACGATGAGTCATTTTGAGAAGAGGAAAAGGTATCCTAATTTGATTCAGAAGTTGCAAGAGACGTGGTATACCCTAATCCAAAATGAGTTTGTTGACAGTAGGGATTACCCTATAACGGTATTCGTCTGCCTTTTCTATAGTTGAGACCTGCCTCTAACTTCAGATCATAACCCATACTTTGCATAATCTTCAAAGCTTGCGGGCTATATCTATGAACTTGTATTTTGCCAGCATCGGACTCGTGAGAGTCTTCTTGTACAATCAGTCTACTGAGCATGCGACCGAAGATTATTGGATGCTGATTGCTGCGAGTAGGTAGGATAATAAAGATAGAATCTTCATATGGCCCATATGTAGTGATGATATTAGATGTTGATGCCACTTCCCACACATACGGATGATAGAAGTCTATAGCTTCCAAGAATTTTTGTGTTATAGATTCTATATCCTTATGGGAGGATGATTCCTGATTTGGACATTGAGAATCAGTATACTGGAAAAGAGAATCTTTAATATCGTCAGAAACCACGTTCCCGGTTGTATTTACATCAGTCGGCTGTTTGTTGCGCCTGAGCTTGATGACCAAAGGTGGAGGCTTCTGGTTCAAAGTGATCACTAGAGGATAGCTTCCTTCTCCTGATTTGGCTTTGTTCATGTGAATAGCCATGGGTTCCATGCCTTTCGGACGGGTGGTCCGTCCTTTCACCTGGATCGACAGGGGTTGCTCAGCAGATGGATCTCCTGGCTCCCGGTGGGATTCTTTTTCCATCTTACTTGACACCTCGTTCATGTAGTCTTGGGTGTACAATATGGTATCGGAATAGTAGGACTATACTCCTTTGAACGGGTTAAGGTCAGCAAACTCTATTTGTACTGTTCTTTGGATATCTACATATTTGAAGCATTGATGTAGAGTTGAAGGAACAATGTTGTGATCGTGGATCCCTGGTCTGCCAAGCAGAATGTTGTAGGACACCTCCAAATCGATGACATAGCATGTAGCTACTGATCTAAGGACCCAAATTTGGATCCTCAGACGAATCTTCCCCAACGGCTTACTTTTCCTGGCGTTGAAGCCCACAATTGTAGTGGTGGTGTAAGCCAGTTCGCTTATAGGAATCCTCAACAGTCTGAGCAGACTATGAGGGATGATGTTGATCGATGATCCCGGATCTATGTAAATCCGGTCTACCTCCATGGAACCGACGTATCCGGTGTAATAGAGGGTCCTGTCATGCTTGTTATGTTTCAACAGCATGTCATCTTGAGTGAAAGTGATGTTAGGGAGCACTTCCATCACACTATGGCATTGAGGGCATGCCACAGGTTCTTTATCGGGGGACTTGAGCTGAGTCAAGCATACATCTGCCTGCATTAACACTTCACTCAAGGCTTGACGAGTGTCTTTGGATAGCCTTAGGAGCTCAAAAATGGACAATCTGGCTGGTGTATTAGCCAACTGGGCCAGGATGTCGAAGTTATATGGTTTCTCCAAACCTTTGTTTTGAATATTCTTCAAAGGTTTATCAAAACATACTTCTTTTTGCTTGCCCTTGTTTGTCGAAGTTGGTCTAGAAGGACATGCCTCTGGTATGACAGGTTCATGCTCTGGAAGTTTGGCAGCTGAAGTATCTGTCGTTGCATCTTCCTGATTTCCTCCATAGTTCTTGAGGTAGGCTTTCCCTGAACGGGTTCCGGTAGCCAAAGTCGCTTCTTCTGATGTCGAGGATATTGCAACCATATGGCATGGTTTACGTCTTGAGTTCTTTTTAGAAGTAGCCTTAGAAGCTTGAGTCTCTTCCTCAATCTCTGACACTAGATCAGGATGAACCCACATAATCTCACCACATTGGGTAGTTAGGGGTACCAGGTCATAATTTTGACCCCTGGCTGGGGGGAGATTAACAATGTTTATCATTGTCCAAGAAATAGATACAACACCATCCGGAACTTCTTGAGGAGGCAGATTACCAAATTGGAGAGAGATCATGTTGGCGGTGACCGTCTTCTCGCTATTACGCAGAGTGATGGCCTTGGCGTCGATCAACTCCTGGATTTTTCTCTTAAGTACATAACATGCCTTTGTGGAATGATGTATATACCTATGGAAAATGTAGTACTTAGGGTTATTGGTACTGCCGACTTCATTAGGCCGCTTTGCCTCGGGTAGGGTGAGCTTGCCACTTTTGACTAGACAATCAAATATGCTTGGAATGTCGTCATCGTCAAAAGAATATTCTTCAATGGGCCTAGAAGTCCCAGATTTCGTCTGTGTGATTGTCGGAGTATTTTGCCTGGACGTATTGATTGCCAGAGCTTCTTTTCCTTTGGAACCACGAGGATGGTTGCTATTGGAGGATGACCTCTTCCTTCTATCAGAGGTAGAGATCATGATTCGATTGTCACGCGCCTTCCGACTGTTGTCTTCAGCGGCTACCACTGAGATGATAAACGAGGGCCAATCATGGAACTGATATGGTCCTGTGAATACCGAAATTAGTGGAAGAAGGTTCTTCCTGCAAATGTCCACCAAGGCAGAATCCGGAACCCTGGGCGGCATCTGTAAAGTAGCCTGACGAAAACGTTCGATGAAAGTACGAACGCTCTCTTTCTCCTTCTGCTTTACTTCAATTGGTGAGGACATAGACATGTCCATCCCTCCTTCGTAGAATCGCATGAAGAACAGAGTCTTGAAATCTTCGAAAAAAGTAATGCAGTTGTCTGCAAGACTACGGTACCACTGATAGGCCACTCCAGACAGACAGCCTTTAAACACTCGAGTGAGAAGGGCGTCATTCCCTTGCAACAACACCGTCATCATGCTGAAGTAGTTCATGTACTTGCTCGGTGACGGCTTTCCCTCAAACAAAGCCATAGCATGTGGTTTGTATTTTGGAGGAAAAGGGATCTCATCCCAGATAGCTGGGTAAGGCTGGTTGATTCCCAACTTCTTGAGCTGATCCTTATGCTTCAAGGCATCAAATTGGGCTTTCAATTCCCGTACTGCCTATATCGGATCTTTCGCTATTAAAGGGACCACAGAGTGGTGAGAGATCGGTTGTATTGTAACTCCAATAGGAGGTAATACATTCTCCGAGTTAAGAAGTTTAGGAGCTACTGACTCATGATTTAGAACAGGCTCCTGGTTCGCATTGGATGGTGGTAGGTCCACCCCCACACGTATTTAAGTCGGAGGGACTGATGCTTGAGCTATAGCAGCTGTATGTTGAGTCAGCATCATCTGGTGCATATTCTCCATTATGGAATGCATCTCTTTCAGTGATGTCTCCAATACAGTGATACGTTGCTCAGTATTCCCTGATGGGGAAGCATCTTCACGTTCATCTCTAATGGCATAGACTCCCATTTCTCTGGATGTTATCGAAGGGTTAGTATAGATCTCTGTAAAGATTGAGTCTACACTTTCAACATATGATTCGAGAAACTAGCGACCCCCAGTGTCGGAATCAGAAGAATATGAAGTCGGTTGTCGTGACCTCGAACGGGTGTTTCGAAACACACCAGCTTCTATATTCTGAAGGAGTCTGTCGAATCTCCTTTGGCTTAGAGTTCTAGAGGGATGACGTCTTGAATTTGACCTTCCTCTAGGAATGTGTGAAGCCATGTTCACTGATGCGAATGAAGGTTCTTCTTTCTGTAAAGACAAAGAGTAGTTCAACCGGTCGAAAACTGACCGTTTTGCCTTAGAACAGCAATAGTTAACTACAACTTTGTGACTATTACAACAATGCTCCCTAGGGGGTGTAATAGATATGTTAGAAGATCCCCTAATTTTGTGCTTCTGGATCAAGAGATTACGCAAGTCAGGAGGATTAATAGAAGAAAAAGAAGAAGAAAAAGAAGTAGAAGAAGGCTTATTCTGCCTTTTTACATCAGTGGGAATGCGGATATTGGAAATCATAACTCTCTCCCTACTATACGAATACAGCAGTTCAGCCATGTGAGTAGCACATGATCCATGAGGAGCATATCTATCCATAAATTGGGCCTTCTTTATGCTGGAGGGCTTGTCCTGGTGTAGTCTGGAACTTTGCACAGGTTGGCGTAAAACTGAGGAAGTCCTCAATCGGCTATCAGCATTCCGCGTAATCTGAAGAGCGGGCAGATTCTTCTCTTGATGGCGTAAAAGCCGAGAGGTCGGGAAATCTGCCACTTGTTTTCCCTTGCGGTGGTTGCAAGGACCATCTGCCTCTACACAGAGGGAAGATGTATTCTTACGCGCGGGGCACTTTTAGAATTTCTGAATTGGCACTGAGGCATTATCATAAATTTTGTCTGCCACGTCACAGACGGGAGACTGAATTTTACGCCCGGGGTACGGTGTAGACTTCTGGATTGGCGCTGAGGTATTGCCAGAAGCTTCGTCTGCCATGTCACAGACGGGAGACAAAGTTTTATGCGCAAGGCATGGAGTAGACTTCTGGATTAGCACTAAGGCATTGTCAGAAGTTTCATCAGCCACGTCACAGACGGGGGACGAAGTTTTACGCGCAAGGTGCGGAGTAGACTTCTGGATTGGCACTAAGGCATTGCCAGAAGTTTCGTCTGCCACGTCACAGACGGGAAACAGAGTTTTATGCGGAAGGCGCAGAGTAGACTTCTGGATTGGCACTAAGGCATTGCCAGAAGTTTCGTCTGCCATGTCACAGACGGGAGACAGAGTTTTACGTGCAAGGTATGGAGGTTGCGGTGCTACAACCTTATTGGTAGAAGAGAGAGAGTCTGCAGGAATGGTAGAGGATGTCTGGGGCATCCATACTTTACGCAATTTCCTGTTGTCTTGGACAGAGAGGGAATGAGAGCTACCCCCTGCTCGAAGCATGTCTTCGTAAGCTGATTGGTCGAATTGGACTACCAAGGTCCTCTTCGTTGATCCCATGGATACAATATCGTGTTGAGCAATAGTTTTCTCGTCAGATGAGAAAGTAGTGGATTTCCTCAGCAGAGTCGCCATCTTGTGTTTGATAATAAACGAAAGAAATTAAAACTAGGTTTATACGAAACCCTTTCTTTGGTTTACAAACAAGAAAAAGACGTACAATTAACCCTATACGAGGGTGTTAAGTACAAAAAATTAATTCTGGGGAATATTGCTATAGGAGTCTGATCTGCGGTCGATCACTTTGTCCTTTGGACCACACGATGATGAAGAAGTGCTGTAGAAGACGAAAAAGAAGTTTCAAAGACTGCAGGAGGGTTGAACTCTCGTTGCCAAAGCTTTCTATATGTGCTCTCTTGACTTTGAAAAATCTTTGACCCTTTCGACCCTTTTGACCTGTCCCTGGACCTCCGTGGCCGGTGGTCTCTATTTATAAAGTTCAGCTACAGTCTCGTAGAAATCGAACAGCGGAGAGAGCTGCACCTTTCACGCAGCGGTTATAATAACTGCTACCCACGTATGAATAATCTCCTGAATTGGCGTATGACTCATGTCCCATTATGAGGTAATACGTATAATTGCTTACCAAAGATCACGGCTTGCAAGCCACGTAGATAACTGCCCCTTGCGAAGAGATGGTTGGCATAAAAGCCAAATAACTGTCTCGTAGGCGTAAAAAGCCAAATAGCTGTTCTGATGGCGTAAAAGCCGAATAGCTGTCATATTGACGTAGAAGCCAAGTAGCTGTCATGTTGGCGTAGAAGCCAAGTAGCTGTCATGTTGGCGTATAAGCCAAGTAGCTGTCCTGTTGGCGTAGAAGCCAAGTGCTGCATGGATAGGTAGCCAGCGTAAAGATAGCCGATTATCCTTCCTTGACTGAGGTCTTGAGCGTATTCTGGGTCGAATAGCCTTATCACACACCTTTACAAATATGGCCTGAGTTGGCGTATTTTGAGGAGATAGCATACGGCGTACTCCTATAGTTAAAAATAGCCAGGTCGGCGTATTTCGAGGAGATAACATACGGCGTACTCCTATAGCTGAAAATAGCCTGATGGCATAATGTGCAGGGATGGTGATGTGGACGTATTAGCCCTAATTATAGCTCACCCAGTCATTAAAAGTAGAACCAAATCTCGTGCATTAAATACAGAGATCTGCCCCCATCTCGCGCATTAACTGTAGAGACGTGCCTTGAGTTATGTACGAAGAGCAGCTTTTGATGTGACGGTTGGTTTCGTCTCATCCTGAGCGTAAAAGCTCATGTCTGCCTGTGCATAATTGGCCGCGTATTCCTTGAATGCGTAAACGATGTCTTATATCAAGGCTTTGTCACTAGACGACAGTTTGGGGCTTTGTGCAGAATCATCATTACAGCCGTCCTCTCGATCGTCGTACAGTACTTTTTGTCAGGAGTTAGGTTCACTACTTCCACTGACAGGTTCATTTGAGGAATACAAAAAGTTCCTCGTACAACTTCCTGCTGCATTAAAAGCAGATGGGTTTTACGCCAAAGTGGCAATGTAGTAACCTTTTTACGCCAAAGCAGTCTGGAAATACTGCATTACGCAGGCTATTCTGGAGCTATATTTTCCGCTGAAATAGCGTTGAAGCTCATTTGTACGGCAATGGCTCTGAAGTCATGTTTTACGCCACCCAGTGTTGGAGTTCTATTTTACGAGGGCTTCCTGTATATTTGAGGGTTTACGCGTATACTTCCTCAGCGTATTTTTTATGCTTCTACACCAAGGCGAGTACATTCTCTTCGTTTCATATATGAACTGACTGTATCATATTGTCTATATTGCCTGTCTCTTTATATTGCCTGCCTTTTTATTTTGCCATTGCATTTATTCACTGTCTTCTCTCAGTATATAGTATTATTTGTTTTTATTTTATAGTCCTTATCAATTAAATGGAACTGTTAATTGAGATATACTTTGCTCCTTCCTGACTGGAAAATATTCTTCCAGACTATGCCTTAGAGGACTGGTGTACGACATTTATGGAATACAGGGTGAGTAGCTGCAGACTTGGACTTGGTAGTTCAGTTGTGATTCCGGAAGGTCTAGCCGGAATCACTAGTTAACTAGTTAGTTCTTTTAGCAGATTTTTGGTACCAGATTTGTCTCCGGCATACATTGTTGAGACTTGGTTTATATTGTTGAGTTAGATTATTCTATTTAGACTTGCATTGCATTTATTATATTCTTTAATATCTTATCGTGCTGTAGTTATGTGATTGAGTATGTTGTTTATATTATATTGTAATTATCCGTGTCTCCTTATGGAGTTGGATATCCATGTGAGATTGATTAGATAGTATCATGACCTAGACAGCGTTCTACCGTCGATGCTGCGGCGTAGGCTGGACGTACCCACGTACTCGTGCCCCAATTCTGGGTGCGGGTCGTGACACAAACAAGTCACTTAGGTCACACAACACATCTATTATCTCAATCATTCAAGTAAGAACAATAAGCATATAACATATATGACAAGAAAGTAAGGCATCCCAAATGTCCTGCCACAATATTTTGGAAACCAGCTGTACAAAAATAAGAAAGCTGACAGATTATCAAAAGTACATGACCACGATCAGCTGCAGTCTGATTAATTACAATCATATAAGGGAACTACATGTCCAGATTTATGGCTAACAAGTGCTAGTAGCTAAATGCCAAAAATGAGTAAAATGTGCAATAATGAGCGAAAAAGAAAAAACTGATTCATTTCCTTCAAAGGCCATCCATTTGGTGCAATTGTTCAAGGGGAAGTACGTTTGATCCTCGGGTGCGGACTCTAAACCTGGCCATGCAAAACTAGTGGGGTTAGACCCCAAATAACAAGTACCATAAAGGAAGCACAAATAAAGAAATAAAACCAGGTGATAAATATATATATATATATATAGTTCTGTCTTATAGTTTCGGTTCATAGTCTACCGTGATACAACAATCTAATCCAACAACCAAACAAGGACAAGGGTTAGACCATCGTACCTTGATAGCCTACGTTCCTAAACTATTTAACAGAAGGTACAATCACAATCAAGCTCTGTTACAAAATCGGCCAATCACTTATATAGTTTACTAGGTGAAGTCTTGGTTATCCCAAAGGTATTATGCATATAATAGGAATCATCATATCAAACAATGTTCTAGCAGGGGCTAACCTAGCTATGAATTGCCATATAGTACATAGTATTATGCACCGGTCCCTCGTAAGGCCACCGTGCTAAGATCATATAGAACACATAGTATAATATAATAGTCAGATATTGTCATCCACTAATAAAGATTTAAATAATATCCATAGGAGCCAGCCTTCACTTCCCATATAATGATTGAGGGTGGCTAGTTAACCACGATCTCGGGATTTTGTCCCTCCCAATGATCTACATATTTTAGTTGCCTAGTTAACCCTACGGTTAGCTGGAATCATATGGCGTGGTTACATGTTACTCCCTTTACATGTCCTTCCGTAGTACGGGTACGCTAGATATGAATCCACTTGGTCACTTTGTAGTTCAATTTGGATTCACTCCAACGTGATACAACAGTCAAGCAAATCCTAGCCATGCTTGGTTATTGACCAACTATTATGTCCATGCTGGAGTAATTTATTACATCACTTGTCGCTTAGCACATAGGCACTCCTCGGTGTGAAACATGTAACATAATCACGTAAAAATACTTAGCATGTAGGAATACGTAGCACATAGTAAGTGTATCAACACAGATACCAATAGTCGAGTCAAGTCACCAATCATTGTTAAATCATATTAGTTCTAGTACATAGTTAGGTCTATCATATGGTCACTTAGCTCACATACATTAGCAATCATTAAAATCACACATGGAGTCACAAAAGTTTTATAAAGCATTAAAACCATGCAAATAATTAAAATATGCACATAGGCCGCATGAGGGTCAGGGACGTATAGAGTCAGTGCCATATAAGAAAGGTGGCGCTAGAAAGTCGGTCGCATAGAAAGTCTGGCCACATGGTCGCATGGGTCTTATAGGTCTCATGGGTCGCTTGAGTCGCATGGGTCGCATGAGTCATATAAGTCGTATTGGTGGCATGAGTTGCATGGGTCGCATGAGTTCAGGTCGCATAGGTCTGCTTGTCGCATATGGGCAAGGCTGCATGAGACATTCAGGGACTTAGCGAATTTCTCATTCGTTCAACGAGTGAAACACAAAGAATTCAGGGATTTGCTCAAGAACACTTGTGTAATAATCAGTCATGCTTTCAACAAGATGGACGCACGCTGGTCGGATATACGGCTAGTGTCCAGGCCGCATAAGGATCATGTCGTATAGTAATCTCGGTCGCTTATGGTGCTGGCAGCATGAGAACTTCGTCTTCTCTAGACAGCAAGTTCAGCCATAGCAAGAACTCCAAAAACTAAAAATTTGTTTTCTTCATAAATTTTTTATTTTAACTTCGAATTAACTGAACCAAAAGCTAAAATGCTCGAAATAAAGTGCTCCATCCATCCCAAAATATATTTTTCAAAAATACCATATTTTATTATATCAAAACCACCAAAAAATAAGAAACCCATAAAAATGCTAAACTTAAAATGTAGATCTACTCAAATCCATCCATTAAAATTCAAAACTCTAAGTACTAAAAGTGTTTAAAATCATCATGAGCACATAATAGAAAAATAAAATATAAGTAAAGAACAAAAAAAAAATTAAGAAGTTTATCCATATAGTGTAAGGTGTACTTACCTAAATGATGGAAGGGTAAAAATGAGAGAATGAGGGAAGAGAGAGAGAAAGAAGTTAACTTATATATGCTAGGGTTTGAGGTTTAGACAATAGGTTCACTCATGAATAAATCAACCCAACAATTAAACTATGAGTTTAATTAAACCAAAGAATGGGTCTAGTCTCCATGACATACAACCTAATTACTATGAAGCAACGATTAATATAAGTAAGAAAACTAATATGTTCCAAATACGTATATCGGAAATGGGGAGTGACATTTCTACCCACCTTATAAAAATTTTGTCCTCAAAATTCAAACCCGAGGCTAGTTAGAGAAATATGAACAAGCACTACGCTAACTACAAGCTCTATACATATGCAATCAATTTCATGCATATAATAAAGAAAAAATAGTGTCACATAGCATGGGGGTAAACGAATCACAAGATTCGAGATACGACGGCATAAAAACTAATATACCTTCCATGTCGAACATGTGAGGATACCGAGACTGGATATCGTCCTCGCGTTCCCACGTCGAATCTCCCAAAGGGTAATAACCCCAAGCAACCCGGACAAGATGGATAGTCCGATCTTGAGCACCTTCTCCCTTCGGTCCAAAATGGATATGGTTGGTCCTCATAAGACAAGTCGGTACCAACGACTATCTCAGAATGGTCAAGGATATAACTCGGATTCAGGACATACCGATGCAATTGAGACACATAAAATACATCGTACACCTCTCATAGCGAAGGCGAAAGGGAAAGACGGTAAGCAACATCACCCACCCGCTCGAGGATATCGAACGGACCGACGTATCGTGGACTAAGCTTCCCGCGAACCCCAAATCTAATAACTCCATGGGTTGGCAAAATCTGCAAGAATACGTGATCATCGATACAAAACTCTAAAGTCTTACGATGTTGATCCACCCAATGCCGTTGCCAATCTTGTGCAACCCGAAGTCGCTCTATGATCTGCTTGACAACTTCTATTGTCTGTGTGATCATCTCTAGATCTAACATCTTTCGCTCACCTATATCATCCCATGCCAATGGTGACATGCACTTCCTCCCATATAATGCTTCAAATGGTGCAATTTGAATACTGGCTTGATAATTATTATTGTATGAGAACTCAACTAGATGAAGGTGATCTTTCCAAGACCCTCCAAAATCAAAAGTACAAGCTCGTATCATATCTTCCAGGGTCTAGATGGTTCTTTCTGATTGCCCGTATGTTTGTGGATGGTAAGTGGTACTGAATTTCAACTTGGTGCCCAAACTCTTGCATAAACTCTTCCAAAAATCTAAAGTAAACTGAGTGTCTCAATCGGATATAATAATTACTGGGATGCCGTGTTGTCTTACTATCTGTCGCCTGTACATCTCTGTTAACTACTCTGTGGATTGCCCTACTCAAAAAGGAAGAAAGTGACATACTTTTATGAGACAATCTACTATTACCCAAACTGCATCATGACCAGTTGGGGATATAGGTAAATAAGTCACAAAGTCCATCTTAATATATTTCTACTTCCACTCTGAAATAGGAAGCAGATGTAATAATCCTGCCGGTCTTTGCTGGTCGACCTTCACTTGCTGACATACCAAACACCAAATAATAAATCGTGCCATCTCCCTCTTCATCCTAATCCACCAGAAATGTTACTTGAGGTCTTGTTATATCTTGGTACATCTTGGATGAATTGAATACTAGAAACTGTGCACCTCAGTCATTACTTCTTGCCAGATATCTCTACTTGGTACATAGAGACAATTTCCAAACCTAAGAGTTCCATCTTCATGAATCATCAACTCTTTCCTGAGACTAGACTTATATTCGCCCAAAGCTTCTGAACTTTCAGATCCTCTGCTTGAGTTGCCTTAATTCTCTTAACCAAGGTAGACTGAATCTGTAAACTATCCAAAACTCCTACGTCCTACGGAAGTACTATTTCTACACCCATCTCTCGAAGATCTTCTAAGATATGCCGTTGCGATGTCAACAAAAATGTACTATCTCTCATGTTCAAGTCCTTCTAAGTGAATACATACTTTATGCTCTTGTGATCCATAAATATCTCCACCCGATCACCATACAAGTAGTGCCTCCACAACTTAAGTGCAAATACTAACGCCGCCAACTCCAAATCGTGAGTCAAATAATTCTTCTTGTGATCTCAAAGATATCGCGATGCATAAGCTATTACCCTTCTATGTTGCATAAATACACAAGCAAGTCCCCTGCCTAACGCGTCATAATACACTATAAACCATCCAGAACCTACTGGAAGCATGAGAATCGGAGTTGAAATCAATCTCTTCTTCAATTCTTCAAATGATATCTGGCACTCTGCTAACCAATCGAACTTTGCCTCCTTGTATATTAATCGAGTCAGCGGTGCTAAAATTCTTGTAAAGTCTACCACGAACCTTATGTAGTATCCTGCCAATCCCATAAAACTACGCACTTCAGCTACTGCCTTAGGAACTGTCCAACTCTCTACGGCCTTAACCTTCTTCGGATCTACTATTATTCCTACTCCAGAGATGATATTATCCAAGAATAGTACGTGATCCAACCAAAACTCATACTTGCTGAGCTTTGCGTATAACTGGCGTTCCCTCAAAATCTACAAGACCTTCTGAAGATGCTCTTCGTACTCCTCTTAGCTACTGGAATAGACTAAAATGTCGTCTATAAAAACTACCACAAACTGGTCTAGATATGGCATGAAAATACGGTTCATCAAATCCATAAATATTACCGGAGCATTAGTCGATCTGAATGGCATAACTAAGAATTCGTAATGCCCATATCTTGACATAAATGTTGTCTTGGGTATGTCTTGCTCCTGAACTCTTACTTGACGATACCCTAATCGAAGATCGATCTTAGAGAAAACCTTTTCTTTACTTTGCTGATTAAACAAATCATTGATCCTTGGTAATGGATGCTTGTTCTTCACTGTTACTGCGTTCAACTATCTGTAGTCGATACATAACTGTGATGACCCATCCTTCTTCTTTACAAGAACTACTGGCGCTCCCCAAGTTAATCCACTGGTTCAAATAAACTTCTTTGACTTCAGTTCTTCTGCATATTGGTACAGCTTATCTGATTCTGATGGTGCCATTTGATAAACTTTGCAAGATATTGTCCCTGCTCCAGGGATCAACTCGATACAAAACTCTACGTCCCTTACTGGTGGTAACCCTGGAAGTTCTTCTGGAAAGATGTCTAAGAACTCCTTGACTATCTCAGGAAGTTGTTCTTCTGCTATCAATGTTGATGCAATCCTCTTTTCATGCTGGTCTCCTATAGATATGTCAAAGGCGAAACCTTCCGTACTTGGGATACTAAATAGTATACTACCCTTATGGAAATCTATCATAGCATGACTGTCTCTCAGCCAGTCCATTCCTAAGATAACATCAAAGTTACCCATAGGGAACTCGATCAACCGTACTGGTAGTGAATACCCGTATACTACGACTGGACATACTATACATACTCTACTAACTCCTACAAGCCCAATACCAGTGAGTATATTCAATATCTCTGGCAATGCCTCAAACTCCAATCCAATAAGTATCTCGAATCCTGTAGATATAAATGAATGAGATACACCAGAATCAAACAATACGACAGCAGGAAAAGATGCCACAGAGATGTTACCTTCCACCATATCGCCAGATGTCAGGGCCTCCTCAAGAGATAAAGTGAAAGCTTGTCCTTGGCCCTATTGCGCTCCTCATTGTTGCCTCCCTTGGATACTTTGTTGTTGCCTCTGCTGGCCTTACTACTGATTCTACTGCTGTTGGTACATCTGAGCTTGTGTCGGTAGCGGACGCTGAGCTAATGGCCTTACTGCTATTGCTGGCCCTCTTTGCTGGACTGCCCCTGGTGTTGGCAGTGCTGGTAACTGTTGGACTGGCCCTCCTGGCATTTTACATCATCGGACAATTGGCAATTCGATGATCTGGATTGCCATACCTCATACATAATCTATTGGCTTCCCTATATACATCTCTAGTGTGGCCTCCCTTGCCTCAGTAAGTGTAACCCACCGGTGCTCCCTGGCATTATTGCTGTTGTTGTTGTCTTGGCTGTTGCCGAGCTGGTATTGTCACCGTCGAAACTATAGCCTACCTTGGCGCTGAAACATGGATACGAACGCCAGGTGATGGTGCTGATGTTTGAGGTAATCCTCCTCCTCCTCCTTCGTTCTGAGCATGAGACCTCTTTTGGCCTCCAGTCCTTGTCGATAACCTCTACATGGTAAGCTCGTGCCTCCTAGCTGATAAAAGTACTTCTTTATAAGTCTGGTAGTTGTGTCCCTCTACCAGTTATTAAATGTCCAAATAATGTTTTTGCTGGAACCTTATTGCTCTATCTGACTCCGTAGATACCATAGTCGGAGAAAATCTACTCAGCCTGCAAAACTCGACTGCATATCCATCCACAGTCCTACCGGTCTGCTTGAGACTAATAAATCTCTGTTGGAGCTCATAATGTGTTACGACTCCAAAATACTTGGCCCCGAATCGAGGCCTAAAACTGTCCCAGGAGATAGGATACCTCAAGCCAACCTCTACTGACGCCCACCAGTCACGGGCAAGGTCTTGAAGCTGCAATCGAATTTGATCAACTTGTTCATCTGCCGGAACCCTTGCTGCTGCCAGAATAACCTCAATATCTTGGCGTACTCTGTGTCGTCAAAGTATCTTGGGTTAAGGCAGCAAAATCTAACCGATGCAACTAAATTAGTCAGTCCTTCTCTTTCAAGGTCCATCTGCAAACCCTGACTCAACAAGACATTTTGCTCTCGTTGTTAAAAATATTAATAATGTTGTGTTGCCATCTGGTGTTGCTGCGTAGCCATCATTTACCGGAGAATCTCCAGTAATGTCAGGGTGTCAAGTATCATTGGTACTGCCGATACCACTGGGGGTACGGGAATCTTAGGGGCTGGTTGATCAACATGTCCAACTTCTGGTTCCACTGTGCCAACTTGTTCAACTATTCGATCTATTCGAATTTGACTCTGAACAGGTGCTACCTCCCATTGTTCCCCAGGGGAACCCTGTCCTGTCATACATGCTGCTCTAACAACTGAAGAAGTCCTAAAGAAAAGGACAAGAAACATCAAGAACATGACAGAAAGGATCAATGAGACAAATAGTTTTAACAGTTCAAGCATTAGTACCGAGGAAGATGAACAAGATATCAAAGGGGACATATTTGATTGAGACTCCTATGACAGTAACACCCCACAAGTCTAAAACACAAACCTGCATGGGCCACCACTAAACCCTTGTCACGCTGCAGTACTAAAATACAGAGACGGACATAGCCAGCTCTCACGTACAAGGTATAGAATATCGTACGGCGGTCATGGCTGTAACTAGACAAGGGGTAAATACTATAAGCAAGTCACTTAGGTTCACACAACTCTACTGTCTCAATCATTCAAGTAAGAATAGTAAGCATAGAACATATATGAAAAGGAAGTAACGTATCATAAATGCCCTGCCACAATATTATGGACACCAACTGTGCAAAAATAAAAAAGTTGGCAGAATATCAAAAGTACATGACCATGATCAAGTACAGTCTGATTAATTACAATCATATAAGAGAACTAAATGTCTAGATTTACGGCTAACAAGTGTTAGTGGCTAAACACACAAATTGAGAAAAATATGGAATAGCGAGCGGGAAAGAAGAAACCCACTCGTTTCCTTCAACGGCTATCCGGTCTGGTCCGCGCCAATGTTTAGGGGGAAGTACGCTTGATCCTCGGGTGCTGGCTCTAAACCTGGCCATGCAAAACCAGTGGGGTTAGACCCCAAATAGCAAGTACTACAAAAGAAGCATAAATGAAGAAATAAAACCCGGTTATGGAATATATATATATATATATATATATATATATATATATATATATATATATATATATATATAGTTCTGTCTCGTAGTTTTGGTTCATAGCCTACCGTGATACAACAATCTATCTAACCCTACAACCAAACAAGGACAAGGGTTAGACCATCGCACCATGATATCCCACGTCCCTAAACTATTTAACAGAAGGTACAATCACAATCAAGCTCAGTTACAAAATTGGCCAATCACTTGTACGGCTTACTAGGTGGAGTCTGGGTTATCCCAGAGGTAGTATGAATATAATAGGAGTCCTCAGATCGAACCATATTCTAGTAGGGGCTAACCGAGCTATGAATCATAGCATAGCACATAGTTTTATGCATAAATCCCTTGTAAGGCCACCGTGCTAAGATCGCATAGAACATATAGTATAGTATAATAGTCGGATATTGCCATCCACTAATGAGGATTAAAATAATATCCATGGGTCCATCCTTCACTCCCAATAATGATTGAGGGTGGCTAGTTAAGCACGATCTCAGGATTCTGTCCCTCTCAATGCTCTACATGTTTTAGTTGCCTAGTTAATCCTATGGTTAGCTAGAATCACATGGCGTGGTCATATGTTACTCCCCTTACATATCGTACCATAGTACGGGTATGCTAGATACGAATCTACTTTGTCACTTTGTAGTTTAATTTAGATTCACCCCAGCGTGATGCAACAGTCAAGCAAATTCTTGCCATGCTTGGTTATTGACCAACTATCATGTTCATGCTGGAGGAATTTATTATATCACATATCGCTTAGCACGTAGGCACACCTCGGTGTGAAACATATGACATAATCACGTAGAAACAGTTAGCACATAGTAACACATAACACGTAGTAAGTATATCAACACAGATACCAATAGTCGAGTCAAGTCACCAATTATTGGTAAATCACATGGGTTCTAGCAGATAGTTAGGTCTATCACATGGTCACTTAGCTCACATACATTAGCAATCATTAAATCACATATGGAGTCATAAAAGTTCCAAAAAGCATTAAAACAAAGCAAATAATTAAAATATGCACATTGGCCACATGAGGATCATTGACGTATAGATTCAGTGCCGAATAGGACATGTGCCGCATAGAAAGTCGGTCGCATAGATAGTCGGGATGCATGGCCGTATGGGTCATATAGGTTGCATGAGTCGCGTGGGTCGCATGAGTCGCATGGGTCTGGCAACATGGGTCGTATGAATCGCATGGGTCGCATGAGTTCAGGCCGCATAGGTCTTCTTGTCGCATATGGGTCAAGGCCGCATTAGACGTTCTGGGACTTAACAAATTTCTCATTCGTTCAACGAGTGAAACACAAGGAGTTCAAGGATTAGCTCTAGAATACTTGTGTAATAATTATTCATGCTTTCAACAAGATGGACGCATACTGGTCGAATTTGTGGCAAGTGTGCAAACCGCATAAGGATCATGCCGCATGGTACTCTCGGCCTCATATGACGCTGGCCGCATGAGAACTTTATCTTCTTCAGACAGCAAGTTCAGCCATGGCGAGAACTCCAAAAATCAAAAAATTGTTTCTTCATAAAAACTTTATTTTAACTCCGAATCAAGTGAACCAAAGCCAAAATGCTCGAAATGAAGTGCTTCATCCATCCCAAAAACTACTTTCAAAAATACCATATTTTAGTGGATCAAAACCACCAAATATCAAGGATCTCATAAAAATTCTAAACTTAGAATGTATATCTACTCAAATGCACGCATTAAAACCGAAAACTCCAAGTACTAAAAGTATTTAGAATCATCATGAGCACATAATAAACTAATAAAGTACAAGAAAAGAGCAAGAATAAAAAATTAAGAGGTTTCTCCAAGTAGTGCAAGGGGTACTTGCCTAAATGAAGGAAGGGAAAAAATAAGAGAATGTGGGAAGAGAGAGAAAAAAGTTAACTTATATATGCTAGGATTTGAGGTTTAGACCATAGGTTCGCTCATAAAAAACCAACCCAACAATAAAACCATGGGTCTAATTGAACCAAAGAATGAGTATAGTCTCCATGACATGCAACCTAATTACCATGCAAGCAACAATTAATATAAGAAGGAAAACTAATATGTTCAAAATATGTATATCGGGAACGGGGAGTGACACCAGTACACGATATTTTTATTCTTTTTTGATTCATAAGTATAAGATGTGAATTTTGATTTTTTTTTTCTCGGTTTATAACATTGTTTATAATATAGTGGTAAATTTTTAAGGGTCCTGTGAATTCCAATGAGCAAGGTGAGTGATAAGACCTTGGAGAACCATTTATAGTTTTCTCGGTTCTGGTCGAAGTCGACATTAGTTACTTTCTCCATATTTCGTCGAAGGGCATCCAATTACTCGGCAGTCATTGCGAGAGTCTGGTTAAGCTGAGGAGGAACATGCCACCTTCGTATTTCAAGACCCTGAAAATATTCATGAAGGAAAGCATCGACGAATCAGAGGCCATGGTCGTGGCCTCTTCGATGCTGCATCTAGAGCACCTCGAGCTAAAGTTTGGCATGTTCAACAATAACGGGCTGAGATGTATCATCAAGTAGTGCAAGGTTCTCTGCTTGCTTGACCTACGCAGATGCTGGAATATGCGTCTAGACGGGAACCTCAAGTACATACATGGTTTCGTAGAGTTTTTAAAGGATCCATTCCAGGATCAGAACTGGGAGGAGGATGATGATTCACCTGACATCGGCGAGAAACCATAGCTGGATTACAAAATATCATATGATTCTTTTGTCTGTTAATTTTATATGATTGTTATTCATGTTCTTAGAAAGGTGTTTGGAACATTTAATCTTTTTCTCATTGGAATGTGTTACCAGCCGTTATAAACCTATTCATAAGTTACGAAACATTCAAAAGTTACGAAGCATGCAAACTTGCTTGAATCTAATATTTTTTTACCGGGTCATAAATGTTTATGCTGCAAGCGAAATAGTTTGGATGTGAGCAAAATATTGATGCCAATTTATTGACAATGCACTAGATATTATTGAATACTAAATAGCATTATATGGTATCTCATGACATGATAGCTAATAGGAAAAAAATTAAGGTTAACTTCCATGTTAATATTAATTTCACCTTTAAAGTAATATTTAATATAAATTATAATACAAATATAAATATAAATATTATTTTAAATATTAATCTTAATATTAATTTTAATATTAGTATTAATGTTCATTTTAATATTAACATGGATGTAAATGTAATTTTAATATTAATTTTAGTGTAAATTTAAATATTTATATTTATTTTAATACTAATGTTAATATTATAATGAGACATGGAAACGGCTTAAAATTGAACCCTCTAAGTAGTATGCAAATACTCCACTAACTTTTTTTTAAATAACTAATTATTTAACGATATAATATTATTTATTTACAACTAAACAATTCTAACTCAAGTGGTTAAGGCGGAAGGTTTTTTTTGTGTTGCTTGAGTTTGATTCCTATGAACAACAATATTTATATTTAAAAAAATTTAACAATTTTTTTACGCACGTAAAATGCTCGTGCACGTTACTAGTTAAGTTTAATATAATTTTAAATATTAATATTAGTCTTAATATTAATTTTAATATTAGTATCATTATTATTTTAATATTAATTTTAATGTAAATGTAAGTTTAAACCCATTATGCATCTAAAAAAAAAAGTTTAAACACATTATTAGGTTTTCAACCTTCCACAGCTACCCAATCGTTTATATGTTCTCACTGTTTATAGGTTTCCGTTCCAAACTATTCAAAACAAATTTATAGGTTATAAGGCATTGAATACTTCCAAATCCAAATTCAATTCATAAGTTCCCAAGGCGTTCAAAACATCCCAATTCAAAACCAATTTTTACGATAACCCAACGGTCAAAAGAACCCAAGTGCAACAATGGAGAGTGAGAGAAGCGGATGGGCCGTCATCCCTAGGAAGATCCTGGCGGGTGTAATGGTACTGGCGGGCATGTCAACAGTCGAGGTCGTGCGCAACGTGTCCTTTGTGTGTCATTCGTGGGGGAAGGCGCTCACCCTTTGCTGCTGTTGTTCCGATGTCGACTTGGATCAGTGGTCCCGCAGGATCAATGACACAGACAAGATCGACGAAGCAGCAATTAAGTTCCTGACATGGAGTGAGCGAATTTTGTATTCCTTCTCTGTGTACAAACTCGGCATCCCCGGCTTCTCCTTTGCTTGCTCCAGGCCAGTGCATAATTTTATTTCCAATCAAAACGAGTAATTATGGGAGTATATTATAAATATACTACATGATATATAAAATTTGGTTTAATTTTGAATGTATAAGTAGTTTCTACATTTGTAAATAAGTTCTAAAATTTTAATTTTTACCCTGTTTATAATATAGTAGGAAATTTCTAAAGGTCCTGCGAATTCCAAGGAGCAAGGTGAGTGATGCAATGATGAACCAGCACATACTGTCCTTACCGGCACTGGAGGAACTCGACATCAGCGACCGTATCAATATCTCTGGTATTGGCATCCATATTTTAGGCAGGCACTGCAAAAATATGGTCAATTTGACGAGGAACATGTCACCTTTCGAGTTCATGATCATGAAGGGATTAAGGAAAGAAAGCTCCGACAAAGAGGATGTCGTGTGCGTGGCATTTTCGATGCCGCGTCTTGAGCACCTCGAACTAGCTTTCGGCTTGTTCGACGACGATGGGCTGTCAGCTATCCTAGGCCACTACAAACATCTTCGTGTGCTTGACAAACGTGGGTGCTCTAACGTGCGTCTAGGCAAGGACCTCTTGTACAGGCTTCGTAGAATAGAAGAATTCAAGGACCCCTGGGAGGTTCAGGAACCATGGGAGGGTGAGAACATATTTTGTTATGATTATTCAAGTTATTAGTCCGACCACATCCGAGCTACTAGTTGCAACAGTTGTTTGTATCCATACATTTGCACTTCTTGCAAGATTAGCAAAATTATGAGACTTGATGGGATTATGCTGCAATCGAATGTTTTATTACGTCATCATAATGGTGATTGCTGCCAGTGATACGTTCTTGATGGGATCCAAAAGTTGTCATTCTAAAAAATAAAAGTTGCACAAGATTATTAATTTTAATCTTAAAATTAACATTATAATTAATAGTAAAAATTAAATTTAATATTAACATTAATTTAACTTTAACATTAATATTAACATTAAAATTAAGATTAACATTAACAATAACATTAACCATTATAAAATTGGGTGATTAATTTTTGGGTTAAAATTTGCCTTATCTACTGTAATGTCAACTGCAATATCAGATGCCACATAATGGGAGATGACATGATAGCTGACAAGACAAATTTTAACATTAACTTCCGTGTTAATATTAACACTTTTAATATTGTTTTTAATGTTAATATTAATATTAGTTTTAATGTAATATTAATATTAGTTTTAATATTAATGTTAATATTAGTATTAATGCAAACTTTAATATTAATCTTAATGTAAATATAAAGTTTAATATTATTTTAAATATATGTTCATAATCAAAAAAATTATTTATATAATATTAACTAGGGCTAATTAGAGTTTAGACCCTGAATTTTATACCAACTTAGAGTTTGAGCACGCATTTATTATTAGGAACATTAAAGGAAGGAAATATTATAGTCAAAATTATTTCAATCTTCAATGGATGAATGATGCTAAACAACGTCCATTTTTCAGTGAATGAATGACAAAGTCCATTTTTTAAACGCATAGGGTTTGTAGGGAATTTCAATTGTCAACCCAAAATTAAACCAAACGTCTTTTTATATATTACCAAACCGACTGCTAAAATTTCTCAATACTGTACATTTCCCTCTTCTTTTCCCAAACCCTCCACGAATCATCCCCCAAACGAATGCTAAAATTTACCAAAAGCTGGTGAAATGAAAAACAGAGAAAAATATCGTTTCAAAAGGGGAAGAATGTACAAAGAAGAAGGGAAATGATAATGGCCGCAAGGGCAAGGGTCGCAAGGGCAAAGGCTGTAAGGATAGAGGCCGCAAGGGCAGCGACAGAGATGGTAGCGGTGGCAACGACAAAAGCATTATTACTACCACATTTCTAGATGAGGATATTTTGGTCATTTAGTATAATTATTATTTAGTGATTAATATTTATTTATATTGTGCTAATTATTTATATTATGCTTGTGTTATTTAATTATTTGTTAGTTGGCTAGCCTATGTTTATTTGGACTTGTCACTAATGGACCCATTGGATTGTCATTACATATTGAGCCCAACATGAGACCAAGCCCATTAGACCCTCTTTCTTAGTTAATTAAGGAGATTAGTTTAATTTGCACTAATTTAGAGCCTTTCCAATATAATCCTTCATAATTATCCCTCATAACTAACTAATGGGGGTACTTTAGACAATTATTGTTGCTTGGAGAAGAAGCAAGGAGGGGCCGGCCATATGAGGCTCAACATTCTCTCTCTCCTCTTCATTAGTTCATTTCATTTAGATCCCCAATTGTGTTCTTCCCCAAATTGACTCCTCTCTCCACAATTTTAACCCAATTCACACTCATTCACTCTCAATTTCATCATATAAGAAGCATTAGAGCTTGGATTTCAAGGAGCACTTGAAGGAAGAGGAATTGGCAAGAAGATCGTGTCCTAAATGTTTCCATTGAGCATTTCATTAAAAATCCATCTCCCAATAGGTAAGTTCTGAATCCAACCCTTAAATTAGACTCTAATTTATGCATTTAACCATTATGAATTATCCCTTAGCTTAGGGATACCCATAGGATCAAGAATTGGGTATATATAACTTGTATTATGAAAGTTACATGTTAATTTGTGTCTAATTAAGGAGAATTATGAGATTGACATATCAATTATGTGTCATGAGACCAATTAAATCTAATTAGACGTAGATCGAGGTTGTGGAACTAGGTACGTATCCATAATTGGATACGAGTAGGCCGTATCATGGTAATTTGTGATACGGTGTGATACGGGGTTCATTTTTGAGTAATTTGTATAATTATCTTCAAATATTAGTGTAGCAAGTTGTATTAGTTATTATATTGAGTATTTGATATATAGAAATGAGTATTATGTAGTATTTGAGAATTTGGTACTTTGTTGGATACGTATCATGGGGTATCCTATATGTGCATGCCAAGTGTTTGATTTAATACTCATAGTGTGTATGTGTGTGTATTTTATTCATTGAGTGTGAGTGTGGTGTGGTGTCTGAGATTATACATCTGTGTGGTGGTGATGAATGGGGTATATCAGAGGTGAATATTGGTATAGTGGTCATACTGTGGTGCAGGGATGAGTATCAGTCGGGTGGATGGGATTGAGCATGCTGGGTTGTGATATTGTGTTGATGGTGGTGTTGAATGAATGTATCAGAGACTTCACAGTGAGTGATCAGTAAGGTAACTGATACTAGGATATATCAGTGGGTCTAGAAGGGTTGCAGATGTTGGACTGATACTTAGAAGTGAGTTAGGTGAGAGGGTGTCAGTGCAGCAAAAAGTATTAGGCGTAGCAGTGTATGATACACTCTTGTGTATCAGGTATTAGGATCGGGTGTGCAAGTTGGGAAGTAGTTGAGCTCAAGGCAGTGGGGATTGGGCAACAATATCACCTGCAATTGGAGAAACACAACTGATTTCAATTAAATAGAGCAACAACAGCAGCAAGTGAAGAGGGTATTGGCTTGGGCAAGCAGCAGTATCATGGGTCAGGTATTAAGTGCCAACTGCAGTACACAAATACATTACAGTGCATTACAACAGGCAATACCTGGGATCATTTAGCAGTAAGAGGTGATATGGGGGTTGCTGTAAGGTGTTGGGTGATGAGGGGTAAATAAAATTGTAGCAGTTATGTGTGCACTTGCGCATAGGCTCGAGCATTGCAACTAAGTAGAGTATAATTAGAAGAGTGTGTGTGTGTATAAGAGGAGAAGTTATAACACACAACAATAGTAGATATCTAGATGATGGGGAGTGATAGCAAGGGTAGTTGGTGTATGATTATCTCTGATACTTAAAGAGTATCAGAGCAATAATAATTCTGATGGCAAGGAGGGATCCATTATCAGGTCTTATAAATATTTAAATAAGGTTATGTGTTGTATTGTTCTCTGAAAATAGAGAAGTACAACAGCAATAATGTCACATCCCAGTCCCAAAATATGTAGGAATAGGAATACGTAACATGCCAGCTACGCATTCGACCAGACTCTGGTCTGACTCGAATACGTATAAGCTATATTATAATGGTCACTATCTATATAATCAAGTAAATATAAATATCTATGCCTCAATACACAATGAACATAATACACAGGAATGAGCTACATGTGCTAAAGTCGGCCGCTTAGTAACATACAAACTCGAATAGACTCATAAAGAAATATGAATCTATAAAACTAGGCTACATCAACAGATGAATAAATAACCATAACTCTGGTAGAAATGATATAAGTACCTGGTACAAATGCCTGCAAGACAAGCAACTCCATCAACAACTCCAAAGGCTCCATAACCGTCTATGCTGCAAAAACTGGCAGGGGACCAGATCCTCAGAGGGACGTAACAAGGTACAAAAAATAACATGCCAAAAGTAAAATAGTATAATGCCACATACTCAAGGGTAAACTACTGTAACCATCTATGTGATATGTACGTGAGAGCATCACTCATACTCAGGCTGAAACTACTACAGGCTCTGTGTTGGGGAGCCCATAGAAGCAAGTAGTATCAAGACTCGGTATAGGTGCCAAAGATCTGAGACAGATTCCAAGGCACCTCTAGGGATATCACGACTCCAATATATGTGCCACAACACCTCTAGAAGTATAGTATATATATCAATAATCATCCTGTAGTATGGTGTGTCTCTCCCCACCCAATGTAATCTCATGTCTCATGTCCATAATGTCTTATGTCCATAACACGCAAGATTATGACCTCGAGCTAGTGCAACGAGTCATAATAATATACATATAATATGTAAGTCTCATATCACGAATCCTGTAAGCCTATTCAGAATCACTATGAATAACTCAAGAAATATTATGTCACATGAAATAGTGTCAAGTGTCCTAGGGTTTGGCGTACTTGGTAAAGCGAGCAAGTAAAAATAGGATCGTGGAATCAACTCTGAAGGTGACGTTGCACGACTCCGCGTACGGCGTCGACACCCGAATCTTGTTTGGACGCTAAGAAACGTCTCATGGTCCTAGGGTAAAGACACACATCACACATATCAAATAACTATAATAACTAAATAAGATAATAAAGATAAGAAACTGTGATACATTATGGCAAGGTACACTTGCCTGGGTTCTGAACTCCGTCAACTGCTCCTAGGAAAGTGGAATCTACACGTACACCTCCGGATGCTGAAACAAACATCACCAATATTCTCAGAATACTAGAAATATATAGGATTGACTACCCATAAGTTCAATTTGGACACAGGGATAAAATTGATAGTTTTGGGTCAAAGTGGAGTCCATAGGTGGCCCACTTCGTGCCGTAAAATGTGCCAAAGACAAAGTTCTTCAAATTTATCAAACTTAGTGTCTACGAATCCAGAACAACGATACGAACCCAACGGAACATCCAAAACTGGATTCTGATGAGCCGATCACAAAATCGCCCGTTATGTGGAACCGTTGGGCCCACAAAATGATGTTTCGTCAACGTTCTCAGAATCGAACCAAACTTGGGTCACAGGACCAACATAACGCTACGAATCTAATGACATAAGTTTTAGTATGAAAAGATAAGCACACACGAAGTTATGGCGATTGTCAGAACTGGCCGATACGGTATTTTTCGACGGATACGCGTTAATTTTGGTGTGCACGCACATCCAAATCAAGTTCTGTGAAAGCCCACACGTCCACGTTTATGTTATGCGCCTTTCGATGCAACTCGCATATGAAGAAGTTTTCTCGTTTGGCGGGATGCACCCCGTATAACGAGAATTTGGGTGTTTTAAAAATAAGTTTTTGGTCATTTTGGAACAAGAATAATTTAACCACTAAAGCAAACTAATAAAAATTAAAAAAAGTAAAAATCTTGGTTATATTGTGAAAAATTCCTTTCAATTATATTTTAAAAATAATTAACGAGTTTGTGGCAAATAGGACATGAACATGGGTACTTGGACAAAAATTCTGAACTGTTTCTGAACTATTTTTTTGCCAACTTTCGGTCAATTTTTCGATCAAACCGGGGTGCCTAAATTCGTTCCACTTGAAGGAAATCCCAGAGGGTTAGGTTGTGAACATACCAGTGAAGAAAGACTCAAATCGGACAAGCGAGGAGGGAAGAAGCTGTGAGCGAAGGAGGGGGGGCGGACGCACTGCTCTGGCGCGGCGGTGCGGGCGGCGGTCGGCGGCGCTCCGGCGGAGGTGGTAGTGGTGAAGGCGTGGGATGGGTTAGGGTTAAGGTTTATATATATATATATATATATATATATATATATATATATATATATATATATATATATATATAGGGGGAGGAGGTGTTTGATGTGTACGTGGGGAAAGGGTTGGGTTTTAGTGGGTTTTAGTTAGGATTTAGTTTAATCGGTTTGGGTTTGGGTTAACGGGTAGGGTTAGGATTAATGGGTTTGGGTTTAAATTTATTTCTTTTTCTTTTCTTATATATATATATGTGTGTGTGTGTGTGTGTGTGTGTGTGGCCATTTAAAAATAGTTTTAGACCTCAATAAATTACAGAAAAATTATACAATACACTAATATTAGTTGTAATCCAAATCCAAAAATATATTTTTTGCACAATATTAAAAATTAATTAAATACACATAATTAGAAATCCATGTATAATTTATATTATAATTAAATAAAAAAAATTTCCTTATTCACAAAATTTTTTTAGAATACTAATATTAATAAATTTAAAATTTTAATTCAAGAAATCAGGGTGCTTACAAATAACAAGTAGGAGTGAGTTTAGTTGATATGTGAGATATCAAGGTTAAATATTAGTTATCAGTTACATATATCTTAGTTTGTATAAGTTAGTGTATATCTAGATATCAGTCAATCTATATAAGTTAAGTTATATATTAATATATTTAGAGATCAGTTAGTGTAGGTGTCAACTAGTGTATAACAGTTAATAAGTTAGTATATTAATGTCGTTTAGTATCAATCCTAAGTTAGTTATCTAGTTACTAGTTAGTGTAGACATTAGCTAAACTATTTTGATACCATGCTCATAGTTAATATAAGTATATATAGCTAAGGTATTGACTACTACTAACTAGTATTGACTTAGAAACTCAGGTAATGAACTAGTATTGCTAAAATAAGCTAGTGATTAGCTAGTTAGTGACCTAGTTTGACTAATATTGACTAGTTAGCCTAGAGTGACCTAGAAATGGCCTAGAAGAGCATATTTTAATTCATTTAGCTCATTTATCAATTTATTACACCAGTTGACATGCCATTCATATATAGGTGTGTGTGACACCAGCTCGGATACCGAGGTATATTATTTGCTCAGGCCACATGCGAGTACATTATCTGATAGTCCCCTTATTTGATAGCCCCTTTGTTTCATATATTTAGTATTGATATATTTGATTCTTGACATGATGGTTTCACGTATTGGTATACGTGGATCTTGGTCATGAGATATTATTGTCGTGGTTACTCAGTGATATCGTGCTTCATGATTACTCAGTGATTACGTGATATCTTAGTGTTTATATAGACCATGATCATAGTGTAAGATATTTTAGACCGTGCAGTATGATATACATGTTATAAAGTATCGTAATTTGGATCTGTGTACTAGTCAGGGGTTGGAAAAGTATTAGTGGATATGTGATCTTACCTTATAGCCTATGATTTAGTATAACCCATGATAGTTAGCAGATCATGTCATTCACGTGTGATCACCCTAGCTCACCTTTTATATATAGCCCGTGTTAGGCCCAAGCCGATCACATTATCTTACTAATATTTTAAGGCACATTTACATATATTGTTTCCCCTATTTTAGTTCATTAAATTATTGTTTCTCACCATATTGTTCTCAGTTCTTGCCATTATTTATCGTGATGCTCTTTCTCATGATACATGCTAGTTCAGTTACTTCCATTATTTATGTTCATTGCTATTACCGTTTCATAGTTTCCTTCAATTATTGGAACTGCTATTTGGGTTGTACTTCACTCCAATCTTGACTGGATATATTTTTCAGATAATTCATTAGAGGACTGATGTCCTACGCACTACGGACCACAAGATGGAGAGCAACCTGAATTATCACCCGTAGAGCCTATTGAGTTAGCACTAGCAGTTGATGAGGCAAAGTTTGTTTATTCATGTGATTGTATATGTTAGTTAGACTTTGGATTTGTATTATGATTTTATGTCTTGTGTTGAGATTAGACTTAGACTTGTGATGTATTTGTGGTTTATTTTCTTTTCTTCTATTCCATAACATGTCTTGTCATCCTCTAGTTTTATATTGTGATTGAGTATTGTTTACCATTACCATATTATCATATTGTCCTCTATTTGGAGTTGGGATAGAATGACAGGTACCTTATATATATTGTGTGAGATATATAGATAGTATTGTTGACTTAGTCAGCATTCTACCACTAATGCTGCAGCATAGGATGGATGTACCTACGTACTTGTGCCCTTACAACGGGTGAGGATAGTGACACATTTTTATGGTAGCCCATGCAGGTCTCTGACTTCACAACTAGTGCAATCTCAAGGTAGTAGTACTCAGACTTAGAGTATTACTACAATACTGCTATAGGATATAGGACTAATGATATAGGATGAGAGGATACTCAATCACTACTAGAAAACATTTTTATCTATTGATATTGCTATCTTTATCATTCAAAGTAATTATTTTATTTAAATTATTACTGTCCTTCCTTGATGCTTTCGTATCATGCCCAATATTTATTCCTTTATTTTGAATCTATCTTCAGGATGTCATTGAAGACCCGATCACAGTGCTCTGGAGCATCTCGGCGAGGTACGTTACTTTGTCACCTCGGAGAGAGCCAGCAACGACTGTTCCATCTTCTTCCGCTAAAAGGATTGCTTCACCAGTCCAGGTAGGCATTTCAGCAGTAGCTTTTGTGGGTGCTCCACCACCTATTTTGAGGACTGTTCCATCAGTCACGGAGGATCTTCTACTACCAACACCTATGCCAGCAGTCGGGACACAAATGTTCGCTATATTCTATGAGATAATGGCAGCACAACAGAGACAAACGGACTCTCTACGTCAGGGCATTGAGAGTGCTCACTAGTTGGCATTAGCTACTGTGGAGAGGGTAGCACTTATTCAGTCACAGACTGTACCACTTCATCCTGTACTGTACCAGCCGAGGCCAGGTACCATCATTGATTTCAAAAGGATGGGGCCCAAGAACTTTAAGGACATCGAGGGGATATTGTACGCGGACGATTGGATCGAGGATGTCAAGAGAGCCCGGAGGCTAGCATAGATCTCAAAGGGCTTACAGGTGGAAGCAGCGGGCAGCTAGATATTCGACATTGTGCTGACATGGTTCCGCACAGACCCGAGGATCGTACCGCCAGGATTGACTTGGAAAGCTTTCAAAGTGCTTTTCAAGTATTAGTTCTTTCTATATGTGGCTCTGAGTGCTCTGGAGAGCCATTTCCTAGATCTCGTCTAGGGAAACATGACGATGGACAAGTATGCAGCGGAGTTCTGCATGCTAGGAAGATTTGTAGAGGGACAGAATCCTCTAGGAAAGGCCAAAAAGTTTTGGAAGGGTTTGATCAGGAAAATCAAATATCTTACTAGAGGACACCATACGACGACATTTGAGGATATCCTGATGGACGCACAAGGGCAGAGGATGACTTGGAGCTCAAATCCAAAAGGATACGAGATATATTGGGAGAAGATGCTAGTAGTGCGGGTCCAGTAAAATGACCCCATTTTTAGCTGCAGAGAAGCTTTCAGCAGCAGAGATAGCAGTTTCATGGACCATTCCAAGCACCGACATAATAGGCATACCATGGCCCGAGACTAGCACAGCAGGCCCTATAGTATACTTATTGTGGAAAGATTGGACATACACGAAAGGTCTGTAGGAAGAAGCTTTGAGTGTGTCTTTATTATGGAGAGCTAGGCCATCAGTTGAGGGAGTGTCTAGTGGCTCCGATTCGAGCAGGCCAGGGAGCAGCACCAGAACAGAGAGAACCAGTGAGACCACCTGCGGGACAGCAGAGGGGACTTCCTTTACTGACTCAACACCAGCGTTTTATCCAGCACTAGTAGCAGCAGAGAGGTGCACCACGAGGGAGAGCTTTCGCCATGGTAGTTGAGGAGGAGGAGACAGTCGAATATTTGATATCAGGTTTAGTTCTTCTTTATTCCATTCCAGCTTATGCTTTGTTTGATCTGGTGCTTCCCATTTTTGTATCAATATATTTTGCTCTTAAGCATCGATTAGAGTCTGAACCTTTGGCTAGGATTTACAAGATCACGATTGGGCGAGGCATTATCCTGGCCAGTGATGTTTGTAAGGATAGAAGAGTTATACTGGGATGCCAGGAGTTGAGCACGTGCTTACTCGTAATGCCACTTCCGAGCTACGATATTGTACTCGGGATAGATTGGTTGAGTAGGCACCATGCTAGTATAGATTTTCCTGGAGGCAGGATTTTATTTTTACCATTAGGAGAGACAGAGTTTGAGATTGCTAGAGGAGAAGTAAAGTAGATTGAGGATGCCATATGTGGAGTCATGGTAAAAAGAGAAGGAGTTGGCACATCCGTTGATAGCAAAGTTCATGGATGTTTTTTCGGACTAGTTGCCAAGTTTGCCTCCAGACTGAGATATTGAGTTCTCTATAGATTTAGTGCTAGGTGTAGAGACGATATCTTAGCACGTCTATAAAGTCAACAACAACGAACTGGTAGATTTGAAGAAACATGTGGATGAGTTACAGGATAAATGCTTCATTCGATTAAGTTCATCACCATGGGGTGCTCCGGTATTATTTGTACCGAAGAAGGATGGGTCGGTATGCATATGTATCGACTACAGGGCTGTGAACAACCTAACTATCAAGAACAAATGTCCGTTGCTGAGGATTGATGATCTATTTGATCAGTTGAGTGGCACAAAAGTATTTTCGAAGATAGACTTGAGGTCAGGTTACCACCAGGTAAAAGTGAATAAGGAAGATACTTCGAAGATAACTTTCAGACTCGGTTTAGCCAGTTTGAATTTATGGTGATACCGTTTGGGTTGACCAATGCCCCGGCGGTATTCATGAATCTGACGTATAAGGTATTCCACCAGTATCTGGATAAGTTTATGGTGGTATTTATTGATAATATTCTGATATATTCGAAGACCCCGGAGGAGCATGAGCAGCATCTAAGGATAGTTTTAAAGACTCTCAGGAAGGAGAAGCTTTATGGCAAGCTTTCGAAGTGTGAGTTCTTCATTGACAATATTGAATTTCTCGGGTATGTGATCACAGGAGATGGGATCTCAGTGGACCTGAAGAAGATTTTAGCAGTGGAGTCATGGGCTACTCTGAGTTCAATGGCAGAGATCTGGAGTTTTTAAGGGCTAGTATTTTATTACAGGAGGTTTGTACAGGAATTCTCTAGGATTACAAAGTCGATGACTAGGATGACCAGAAAGGATATGGAGTTTGTCTGGATAAGTGGGAGTCAGGCCACTTTTGAGGAGCTGAAGAAGATGTTAATAAAAGCTCCAGTTTTGACATTGCCATCAGGAGTAGGTGGTATCACTATCTATAGTAATACTTCAGGGAAGGGTTTGGGTTGTGTCTTGCAACAGAATGGGAAGGTAATTTCCTATGCTTTCAGATAATTACGTCCTCAAAAGAATAATTACCCTACCCATGATTTAGAGTTGGCAGGGGTTATTTTTGCTCTAAAGCCGTGGAAACAATATCTGTACAGAGAGTGTGTGGAGATCTTCACAGACCATAAGAGCCTGAAGTACATATTTACCTATAAAGAGCTAAATATGAGACATCGACGGTGGTTAGAGTTGGTAAAAGACTTTGACATATCATTGCAGTACCATCCTGGGAAGGCCAATGCAGTCGTTGATGCTTTAAGCAGGTATCCAGTGGCTATGTGCTTGACTACAGACAAATATTTATTGGCAGATCTTGAGAGCTTGAGTATTGAGGTGCTGGTACCAGGTATCAAGATGCAGATATGGGCATTACAGATATAGTCAGAGCTGATGGACAGGATTAGAGCAATACAGTATGATGATGAGTCTCTGAGGAGCATCAGAGCACAGGTTCGAATGGGATTATCTGAGGACTTCACTATTGCTGAGGATGGATCACTGTAGCATGGTACCAGGTTGTGTGTGCCAAGTGGGACATTATGCGAGGAGGTTCTTCAAGTGGCATATCGATCATAGTACTTTATACATCCAGGTGCCAACAAGATGTATAGAGATCTGAGAAAGCATTTATGGTGGTATGGCATGAAGCGGGAGGTAGCGCACTTTGTATCAAGATATTTAGTGTGCCAGCAGGTAAAGGCAGATAGGCAGAGGCCAGATGGTTTACTTTAGCCTTTACCCATTCTAGATTAGAAATATGAGCATATTACTATAGATTTTGTTTCAGAATTTCTACGTTCTCCATGAGACAAAGACGTGATTTGGTTCATCGTAGACAGGTTGACCAAATCAGTCCACTTCTTGTCATTCAAAGTGGGTACGTCTATGGAGAAACTAGCAGAGATATATATGAGATAAATTATCAGATTGAATGGAGTTTCTGTGAGCATGGTCTCAGATCGGGATAGTCTTTTTATATCCCACTTCTTGAGGAGTTTGCAGGCTAGCTTGGGCACCCAGGTCAAGTTCAGTACCGCATATCTTCCTTAGACAGACCGACAGTCAGAGAGGCCTATTCAGATTCTCTAGGATATGATTTGAAAGTATGTTTTAGATTTTATAGGCTCTTGGGAGGATCATCTTCACCTGGTAGAGTTTGCTTAAAATAATAATTATCAGGCTAGTATCGAGATATCACCATTCGAGGCTTTATATGGATGGAGATGTCACACTCCTCCATCTTGGGATAATGTTGGTGAGAGAGTCTTGTTGGGGCCAGAGATGATTGTGGATGCAGCAGAGAAGTTGAAGCTCATCAGGGATAGACTTCTGGTGGCACAGGACAGACAGCGGCATTAGGCCGATAGCCTCCAGAGACCTTTAGACTTTGAGGTATAAATTTTGTTTGCTTGCTTGTGATTGCCTTGTTTTTGATTGATTGTTAAGGCTATATTTTGTTCTAGGTGGACGATCTGGTGTTCTTGTGGATTTCTCTGACACGAGGCACTATTCACTTTGGTGGAGAAGGAAAGCTTAGTCCACGGTATATCGGACCCTTCAGTATTTTATGAGTGTCAGTGCAATGGCCTACAGACTAGACTTACCACCTGTATTAGATGTAGTGCATGATGTATTTTATGTGTCGTAGCTGAGGCAGTGCATGGCAGATCCTAGTCACGTATTGGATCACTCGAAGATCGAGGTGCATCCGACTCTCAGCTACCCAGAATAGCCAGTGGAGATCCTTTATCGCAAGGAGAAGGTGATTCAGAACCAGATGATGTCACGACCCACACCCGAATATTCGAGCAAGAGTACATGGTTACGCCCAGCCTACGCTGTAGCATCGGCGGTAGAACGCTATCTAGGTCATTTCTAACTGTCTATTATCTCAACAATATAATATGGTACCTGTCAATCATCTCAACTCCGAACAAAGATCTTACAAGTATGACTAACCTTAATCACAAAAAAACTAAGGAAGATAATGCACGAATGAAATAGCGAAGGAAAGAATATAAGATACAATCCATAATCTAAAATAATAATAAAACTGTGAATCTCCACAAATAATAAAATAGTCTAATACAGTCCAACATAAATAAACTAGACCTCATCAGGCACTGCAACTAAGTCCTCCTGGTCTACAAGAGTATCCTCTATAGGTACGCCATCCTGCGGCCCATAAAAAATGGGACACTGCTCTAAAATTCAGTCATCTGGAAAAATATATTCAGTCAGGATTGGTGCAAAGTACATACCTATGAAAGTAGTTCCAATAACATAATCGAGCATATAAAATAGATAATAGAAATAAAATACAAGATCACTAACATATGAATGAATGAATAATAGATACACAGGTAATGTACGAGAATATAGAACAACAATATGATATCTACAATATGATAAAAATAACTGTAATCTAAAAAATGTGCCTCAGAATACAAGTTTATTATGTGATCGACTTGGGTAAACATGATCAGGTAAGACGATTACAAGTGAGGTATGTAACCAGAATGTACACGATATAACAATGGGACTTTGATCACATAATCAACTCATACTCTCCCATCCCCAACTAATACCAATGGATCTAATCACGATACGCTACGGACACGAAATATATCCACTGAACACGAGCAATGGGTGTACACAAATATCATAACTACTGAACACGAGCAGTGGGTGTACACGAATAAGCATACTGAACACAAGCAGTGTGTGAACACAAAATATAAATCAATACCCAATATACACGATAAAATGTATGTACACGAGTACCCGCTGAACATGGTAGGGGATAATATCTGCTGACGGGATCCATATAGTACAATTTCGGAAAATTATTGTGTCGGAATCAAGTATACAATTCTAGAACATGCATATATACACTATTATGAATTAAAAATTATCAGAGAAATGTACTCTCTTGAAGTCCTGAGCAAGGCATGTCTCTCGATGCCAAAGCTGGTATCACACAGACCTATATATGGTATATTGCATCAATACCAAGAATAAAAATCAGTTAAGTTGATGCAATTCTAGGTCAATAAGCCATTTCTAGGTCAAACCAATTAAATCTAGGGTACAATAGTCTAACACTATGACACTACATCAATACATTATGAAAATAAATTATACAAGCTAATCTAAGATACTAAAAGACACTCAAAAAGCCGTATCCTAATATATGCAAGTTTAATTATCTGAAAATAGTGTTTTGGATATATATACAAGTCAATAACTATAATACTATAACAAATCAATGAAAATATGATACTTTGGCCTTGTACCAATACGTATCACACCTATCTCGATACCCAAACTCAATACCTTGGGTATTGACCCAATACCTTGGTATTACCTTGGTATCCCAAGATAATCCAAAACCTCTACATAATAGCTAATACATAAGTATATAAACCCAAAACTAATATACTAACTATAAGCTAACATATACTATACCTCACCAATATACTAACTATAACCAATTTCTACTAACGTACAATACCACACTACATATATACATAACAACTTACCAAAACATACATCTATCTAACTAGATATAGATACTACATACTAGAATACTTATCTAACTATCAACATATAAAGTATATAACTAACTAACATATATAACAAATAGTATACATACCTAACTTAATCAATACTTCAACTAAACTACTTTTAACTACTAACCAAAGCATTAAACTAACTGCTACCATAGCCCAAATACCCAGACAACTGAAACCTCTATTGATACTGTGATCGGGCTCCTACACGAGTAGCCCTCTTGCTGCTATTGACCTCATCTTGCTGCACGAGCACTGTGTGTTTTCTGATACACTGTGCAATAGGATACTGTACACTCTCCCCCTCTCTTGCCGAACACTGAACCTCAGGGACTGCACATCCTCTGTGTTGTAGCTGCTGCCCTTCATTTGGTGAAACCTTATCGATCTGTTGCACGAGCACCTAGATGCAGAATTGCTGCTCTTCTCTGATGAGCAGTGACTGCTCAGTTGCTGAAATTGATACCTTGATACACAATGCATCCTTCAGTGCACTGCTACCCGAGCAGTTGGCTGCCCCCCTTGCTGACTGAACTTCGACTGCACAAGCTGTGTAGTTTTACTTCACAGTATTGAAGGCCCGAGCTGAGACACTACTGTACACCTAGCTGTGTGCTGCTGATACGCCCCTGCTGTTGTTGCCTGCCTCACACACACAAAAATACCAATATATATATATACCATCACACATATATATACCTTTAGACATACATAACTATATACACTATTAAACACACATAAGCACAAACACAGTGCACACAATCCTCTATGTATATATATATATATATATATATATATATTCCTCTATATATATATATATATATATATATATATATATATATATATATATATATATATATATATCCACACTCTTACACATAATCACACAAATACATGCATATATACATATAACCCCTAACACACCTATATATATATATATATATATATATATATATATATATATATATATATATACAAACACATATATATATACACACATAGATATCCATATATAACTATATACACTATTATATACACACATAGACACACACAAATACACTTAACTATATACATTATTATATATATATATATTACATAAATAATATATAGATATATATATACACATGAAAACATTGAATTAAGAGCAAAATACCAAACACCTGGAGTGCACCGCACCCGTATCATACTAATTCTATGATACGCTTGAGATATGGCTCAAACACACTACCAAACGCATCCCCGAGGACACGAGCAAGTCTAATACACTAACTATGAGCAATACGTATAGTAATTAGAGCATCTACGTGTCCATGTCACAATATGATATGCACAAGTCTCTATGTCAGAGGAAAATCCCTAAAATTAATTTGTTTCGTCAATTTGACAAGATATAGCCCACACATACCTAATTATGGATACAACACTAGTCACAAACAAGCAATCATATGTCAATTTAATCTATTTGACCAAATGACAAATACTACATGTGCCAATCTTGGAATTTTCCCAAAATTGGCACCAAAATACATATAACTTCTACCGTAGGTCTCCTATGAACTTAAAACTAATTTCTATGGGTAGTCTATGCATGTGGGTTGGCTTCTTATGGTTAAATCTCAGATTTAGAGTCTACTAGAAGAGGAAAAACTAAAATGTACCTATTGGGAGATGAATTTCCAATAAAAAGTCTCTAAATGGAAAGTAGCTCCTCTCCTTGTAGATCTTGGCCTCCTCCTTGTTGCTCCTTGCTTCCTTCTTGTAGATCTTTGATGTAGAAGCCTCCAAAGAAGAATAGGAAAGGAATTTGGGAAGAATTTGGTGGAGGTATAATGAGGGAATGACGAAAATTGGAAGAGGAAAAATATAGATCTAATTGTAATAGAAAAATAAAATAAGAGACACTCTCTCTCCTCCCTCTAATGGCCGACCATATACCCCTCTCTCAAGTCATTGTGAAATGTCCAAAACACCACTTGGGGCCTCTCATGAAGAAATTAATTAAGGGGGAAAGGTTCTAGTCTAATAGTTTCACTAATTAATCCAACCTCTTAATCCATGGGCCTAAATCATGGGCTCAATCTAAACTCATATAAAATGTTGGTTCATGCATCTAATTAAATAGGTTAGGTCCACTACACAAGTCTAAAATAAATCTATAACTAACAATCAACAAATAATACAACACATAAATATCCATGCATGCACAATATTTAAATATAATACATCCTAAAATTTAAAATACCCAAGTCAATTACCAAACTACCCTTAAATAAATATATGAGGGTGACAATTCAACCCACCTTAGAAAAATTGTATCCTCAAAATTAAGGAAGAAACTAACTACCAAAAGCAAATAATACAATGTAAGAAGGAATTATATCTCACGGCTCGAACAAATATGGATATTGCTCCCGCATCTCTACCTCTCGCTCCCAGGTACTCTCTCCTGGCGAGTGATGCCACCATATGACATGTACCAAAGGAATCGTCTGGTTCGTTAGCATCTTCTCTCTCCGATCCAGAATCGTAACTGGCTGCTCTGGATAGCTAAGAGTAGGGCCTACCTATATCTCCGAGTGATCCAAGACATAACTGGTATCTGCCATGTACCGTCTCAGCTATGACACATGAAACACGTTATGCACTCCCTCCATTATAGGTAGTTAGTCTAGTCTGTAAGAAACTGCACCAACCCTCTCAAGAATACTGAAAGGTCTGATGAATTGTGGACTAAGATTTTTGCCTCCACCGAAATAAATCGTACCACGTGTCAGAGAAATCCTCAAGAAAATTAGATTGCCAATCAAGCACAAAACACAACCTTAGTACTCTAATAAACAAACAATCAAACATAAGGAATGCAAAACCAAAAAATCTATACCTCAAATTCCAAGGGTCTCCGGTGGCTATCGGCCCAATGCCGCTGTCTGTCCAACGCCACTCGAAGTCTGTCCCTAATAAGCTTCACCTTCTCGGCTGCATCTACTACCATCTCTGGTCCCAATAAAGCTCTGTCACCAACATCATCCAAGGATAATGGAGTGCAATATCTCCATCCATACAACATCTCGAATGGTGATATCTCAATGCTGGCTTGGTAGCTGTTATTGTATAAAAACTCTACCAAGTGAAGGTGATCCTCCCAAGAACCTCCAAGATCCAAAACACAGGTGTGTAGTATGTCCTCGAGAGTCTGAATAGTCCTCTCCGACTGTCTGTCAGCCTGAGGATAATATGTAGTACTGAACTTGAGCTGAGTGCCCAAGCTAGCTTACAAACTCCTCAAGAAGTGGGACATGAAGCGACTATCCTGATCCAAAACTATGCTTACCAGAATACCGTACAATCTGACAATCTGGCGCACATACATCTTCACGAGATTCTCTGTAGATGTACCCACCTTGAATAGCAGAAAGTGGACTGATTTGGTCAACCTGTCCACGATGACCCAAATTGTATCTTTACCTCCTGGAGAACGCGGAAGTCCCGATACAAAATCTATGGTCACATGCTCCTATTTTCACTCAGAAATAGGTAAAGGCTGAAGCCATCCACCTGGCCTCTATCTCTCTGCCTTTACCTGCTGGCAATCTAAGCATCTAGACACGAAGCTAGCTACCTCCGGCTTCATACCATACCACCATACATGCTCTCTCATGTCTCTATACATCTTGTTGGCACCTGGATGCATAGAGTACTGAGAATGATGCACCTTTTGCCGAATCTCCTCGCGTAATGCTCCTATCGGTACACATAATCTGGTACTGTGCCGCAATAATCCATCATCTGCAACGATGAAGTCCTGTGCCAACCCAATCAGGACCTGTGCTCTGATGCTCCTCAAAGACTCATCCTCATACTTCCCGACTCTGACCCCGTCCATCGGCTCTGACTGCACCTAAGTCCCCACATCTATGTTGCGACTCCAGGAACTAGTACCTCCATGCCCAAACTGTCAAGATTGGCCAATAAATATCTGTCTCTAGTCAAGCACATAGCCACGGGATACCTGCTAAAAGCATCCGCGACTATGTTGGCCTTCCCTGGATGGTATTGTAAGAAAATGTCAAAGTCTTTCATCAGCTCCAACCATCGCCGCTGTCTCATGTTGAGCTCTTTTGGGGTAAACACATACTTCAAGCTCTTATGGTCTATGAAGATCTCCCCTCTCTCTCCATACAAGTAGTGTTTCCATAATTTGAGAGTAAAGATAATCGCTGCTAACTCCAAGTCATGGGTAGGGTAGTTCTTCTCATGCGGGCATAATTGCCTGAAAGCATAGGCAATCAGCTTCTCGTGCTGATGTAACACACAACCCAATCCCTTTCCTAATGCATCACTGTAAATGGAAAATTCTCCTGCTCCTGATGGCAATGTCAAGATCAGAGCTGTGGTCAACCTTCTCTTCAACTTCTTAAATGCTTACTGACAATCCTCAGTCCAGATGAACTCCACGTCCTTCCTGGTCATTCTAGTCATCGGCTCTGCAAGTCTGGAAAAGTCCTGAACAAACCTCTGATAGTAGCCCGCGAATCCAAAGAAACTCCTGATCTCTACTACTGAACTCGGGGTACACCATAATTCAACTGCTGAAATCTTCTTCGGGTCCACCGAGATTCTATCTCCTGTAATAACATGCCCAAGGAATTCAACCTTATCAAGGAAGAATTCACACTTTGATAGCTTGCCATACAATTTCTCCTTTTTGAGGGTCTCCAGAACTATCCTCAAGTGCTTCTTATGCTACTGTGGGGTCTTCGAATATACCAGAATATCTTCAATGAAGACTACAATAAACTAGTCCAGGTACTGATAAAATACCTTGTTCATCAGGTTCATGAATACCGTCGAGGCATTGGTCAACCCAAACGGCATCACTAAGAACTCGAACTGCCCATAACGAGTCCTAAAAGTTTTATTTGGGATGTCTTCCCTTTTCACTTTCACCTGGTGGTACCCTGACCTCAAGTCTATCTTTGAGAATACCTTTGCTCCGCTCAACTAGTCAAACAAATCATCAATCTGCGATAACTTGTATTTATTCTTGATAGTGAGGTTGTTAAGAGCCCTGTAGTCGATACACATACGTACCGACCTATCCTTCTTTGGTACAAAAAGTACCGGAGCACCCCATGGTGATGAACTGGAATAGATAAAGCCCTTGTCTTGCAACTCATCCATCTGCTTCTTCAACTCTGCCAGTTTATTATTGTTTACTCTTTAGACGTGTTAAGATATTAGCTCTGCACCAGGCACCAAATCTATAAAGAATTCTATATCCCTGTCCGACGGCAACCCCAGTAACTCCTCTGGAAAGACATCCAAGAACTCTTCAATCAACGGATATGGCGGCTCCTGCCCATCTACCAAAGCTCCACAGAAATTGCCTTCACTCTGTTCTGCTCCTCGGACGAACTCGAACTCTGGCTCTCCTGGTGACTGAAATAAACTCTTCCTCTATGATAATCGATACTAGTGTGATGTCTACTCAACCAATCTATCCCGAGTACTATATCGTAACTCGGAAGTGGCATTACGTGTAAACATATGCTCTGCTCTCGGCCTCCCAAATAAATTCTCTGGTTCTTGCAAACATCACTGACCAGGATAATGACACCCCCAGTCATGATATTGCAAGTCCTCGCCAACGGTTCAGACTCAAGACGATGCCTCAAAACAAAAGATACAGATATAAAGCTATGAGAAGCACCAGAACCAAACAAAATAAAAGCTGGAAAGGAATCGAGATAAACTGAACCTCAGATGACATCGCCAACCGGCTCCTCCTTCTCGACAGTCAAGGCAAAAGCTAGCCCTTTCCCTGCGTACCTCTATGTTGCTGATGCTAGGCAAACTACTGCTGCTGGGGTGGTAGAGGTCCTCTCTACTGCTGTCCCGCTGGTGGTCTAGCGGGTGCCCTCTGTGCCTGTCCTCAATCCTGAACTGGACGAGTTCGGACTTTAAGACAAGCCCTCAACTGATGATCTCTAGATCCACAGAATAAGCATTGGCTTAGCCTCATCCTGTATGTATCCCATTCATATCCTTGCTTCTTATAGAAAGTGCAAGGAACTGCTACCCTCTGGATCTGATGCATCTACTGCGCCGGCACTCTAGTTGGCCCGTGATACTGCTGCCTCTAGTGCTGGTAAGAACTCTGGTGTTGTTGCTAGAAATGAGGCCTCTTCGATGAACCCGTGTTGGTGCTGGATCCATCTGTGTCCTTCGGCCTCTTATAGCTAAACTCTAAGTCATCCTCAGATCTCTGCGCCTGTCTGAGAATCTCCTCGAAAGTGGCAGTAGGATCTCCGTTGGTGTGGGATTTGACTTTCCGGTTCATGCCCTTCCTGAACTTTCTGGCTCTGCCTCTAGGGTTCTGTCCCACCATAAAATGACCTAGTCAGCAATACTCTGCCGTATACTCGTCCACTGACATACCTCCCTGGACGAGGTACTGGAACTGGCTCCCCAAGGATTTAAGAGCCACGTCTAGGAAGAACTTCTCCTTAAAAAGCTCTTTAAAAGCTTCCCTAGTGAGCTCTGGTACTGCAATCCTGGGGTTTGTTCGGAACCATATTAATGCAATGTCGAACATCATACACCCTGCTGCATCTATCTGTAATATCTCTGGAATCTGCGCCAGCCACAGGTTCCACTCGATGACCTCGATCCAATCATCCGCATAAAGGATCCCCTCTGTACCTCTGATGTTCTTCGTTCCCATCCTCTTGAAGTCTATGATGGTACCCAGTCTCGGCTGCTGAGGAATAAACTGAGATGGCACCGTCTGTGGCTGGATTGTAGTAGCCCTCTCAACTGCTGCTAGTGCGATATGGTGAGCATTCTCCATGCTCTGTCGTAGGACCTCCGACTGACGCTGTTGTGCCTCCATTATCTGCTGAAAGAGCGCAAATATCTGCGTCTGATCAACTATAGGTGGTGGGGGTGGAAGATCCCCGAAAGCTGTCTGCCCTGTCCTTGGTACTGGAGGTGGAGCACCTCCGAAAGCTGCAGCTGATACACCCACCTGAACCAGTGAAGCTGACCTCCGGAAGCTAGGTACAGGAACATAGTCTGAGGGTGCTGCCCTCAAGGGTGATAAAGTAACTGATCGTGCTGTCGCGGCACCTGAGCGCTGGGAACGCGTCTTCGGCGGTATTCTGAAGATAGATTGAAATAAGGAATCAATATTGAATATGATACGATATCATCAAAGAAGGACAAAATTGTATTCAAGCAAAGTAACCATTCAATAGATAAGGATTTACGAAACAGATTTAGAATTTTCTTAGGTGTGATAAAGTAAACTCTCAGTCTAAATCCTATTTCCTAAAGTAGGCTCGCAGCAGTACTCTAGGCGAGCACAACTTCGATATGAATCTAGACCTACATGGGCCACCACTAAAAATGTGTCATGACTCGCACCTGGATATTCGGGCACGAGTATGTGGTTATGCCTCGCCTACGCCGCTGCATCGACGGTAGAACGCTGTCTGGGTTATTTTTAACTATCTATCATCTCAACAATATAATATGGTACTTGTCAATCATCTCAACTCCGAACGGAGGAGCAATATGGTATCTCACAAGTATGACTAACCTCAATAAAAAAATAAACTACGAAAGATAATGCATGAATGGAATAGCAAAGAAAAGAATACAAGATATAATCCACAATATAAAATAATAAAACTGTGAATCTTCACAAATAATATAATAGTCTAATACAATCTAAAACAAATAAACTAGACCTCATCGGGCTCTGCAACTAAGTCCTCCTGGTCTACAAGAGTATCCTCTATAGGTACGTCGTCCTGCGGCCCGTAGAATGTAGGACACTGCTCTAAAAGCCAGTCATCTGGAAAAATATATCCAGTCAGGATTGGAGCAAAGTATATACCTCTGAAAGCAGTTCTAATAATACAATCGAGCATTTAAAATAGATAATAGAAATAAAATACAAGATCACTAACATATGAATGAATGAATAATAGATACACAGGTAATGTACGAGAATATAGAACAAAAATATGATATCTGTAATATGATAAAAATAACTGCAATCTAACTAATGTGCCTCAGAATACAAGTTCATTATGTGATCGGGTTGGGTGAACATGATCAGGTAAGACAATTACAAGTGAGGTAAGTAATCTGAATGTACATAATATAATAATGGGGCTTTGATCACATAATCAACTCCTACTCTCCCATCCCCATCTAATACCAATGGATCCAATCTCAATATGCTATGAACACAAAATATAACCACTGAACATGAGCAGTGGGTGTACACGAATATCATAACCACTGAACACGAGCAGTGGGTGTACACGAATAAGATTACTGAATACAAGCAGTATGTGAACACGAAATATAAATCAATAACCAATATACACGATGAAATATATGTACACGAGTACCCGTTGAACACGGTATGGAATAACATCTCCTGACGGGATCCATGTAGTACAAGTCCGTGAAATCACTGTGTCGGAATCAAGTATACAATTCTAGAACATGCATATATACACTATTATAATTGAAAACTATTAGAGAAATGTATTCGTCTGAAGACCTGAGCAAGGTGTGTCTCTCGATGCCCAAGCTAGTGTCACACAGACCTATATATGGTATGTTGCATTAATACAAGGTTCAAGAATAAAAATCAGTTAAATTAATGCAATTCTAGGTCAATAAGCCATTTCTAGGTCAAACCAATTAAATTTAGGGTGCAATAGTCTAACACTACGATACTAAGTCAATACATTATGAAACTAAACTATGCAAGCTAATCTAAGATACTAAAAGACACACAAAAAGCTGTATCCTAAGATACGCAAGTTTAATTATAAGAAAATATTGTTTTGGATATATATACAAGTCAATAACTATAATACTATAACAAATCAATAAAAATATGATACTTTGGCCTTGTACCAATACGTATCACACCTATCTCGATACCCAAACTCAATACCTTGGTTATTGGCCCAATACCTTAGTATTACCTTGGTGTCCCAAGGTAATCCAAAACCTCTACATAATAGTTAATACATATATATATAAACCCAAAACTAATATACTAACTATAAGATAACATATACTATACCTCACCAATATACTAACTATAACCAATTTCTACTAACATATAATACCACACTACATATGTACAAAACAACTTACCCAAACACACAACTATCTAACTAGATACAGATACTACATACTAGAATACATATCTAACTATCAACATATAAAGTATTTAACTAACTAACAAATATAACAAATAGTATACATATCTAACTTAATCAATACTTCAACTAAACTACTCTTAACTACTAACCAAAACCTTTAAGTAACTTCTACCATAGCCCAAATACCCAGGAAACTGAAACCTCTACTGATATTGTGCTCGGGCTCCTGCTCGAGTAGTCCTCTTGCTGCTGTTGACCTCATCTTGCTGCACAAGCACTGTGTGTTTTCTGATACACTGTGCAGTAGGATACTGCACAGTCTCCCCCCTTATTGCTGAACAATGAACCTCAGGGACTGCACATCCTCTATGTTGTAGCTGCTGCCCTTCGTTTGGTGAAACCTCGTCGATCTGCTGTACGAGCACCTAGCTTCAGAATTGCTGCTCTACTCTGCTGAGCAGTGACTGCTCAGTTGCTGAACTTGATACCTTGATGCACAATGCATCCTTCAGTGCACTGCTACCCGAGCAATTGGCTGCCCCCCTGGCTGACTGTACTGCGACTGCACAGGCTGTGCAGTTATACTTCACAGTATTGAAGGCCCTAGCTGAGACACTACTACACACCTAGCTGTGTGCTGCTAATACCCCCCTGTTGTTGCTTCCTGAGACCCCTCACTCACTGTGCTGAACTCACCCTTACACACACACAAATACCAATACATATATACCATCACACATATATATATACCTATAGACATACATAACTATATACACTATTACACAAACATAAACACAAACATAGTGCACAACCCTCTATGTATATATCCATCTCTCTCTCTCTCTCTCTCTATATATATATATATATATATATATATATATATATACACACTCTTACACATAATCACACACATACATGCATATATACATATACCCCGTAATACACACACACACACACACACACAGATATATATATATATATATATATATATATATACATACACACATATAGATATCTATATTTAACTATATACACTATCATATACACACATAGACACACACAAATACACTTAACTATATACATGATTATATACATATATATTACATAAATATCATATAGATATATATATACACATGCACACATAGAATTAAGAGCAAAATACCAAACACGTGGAGTGCACCACACCCGTTTCACACTAATTCTATGATACGCTTGTGATACCGCACCAACACACAACCAAACGTATCCCGGAGGACACGAACAAGTCTAATGCACTAATTATAAGCAATACATATTATAATTAGAGTATCTACGTGTCCGTGTCACAATTTGATATGCACAAGTCCCCGTGTCGGAGAAAAACTCCCAAAATTAACCCGTTTCGTCAATTTGACGAGATACGACCTACACTGTCACGACCCGCACCCAAAAATCGGGCATGAGTCGAGGGTACGTCCAGCCTACGTCGCAGCATCGGCAGTAGAACGCAGTCTAGGTCTACTATCTAGCTAATAATCTCACACAACAATATAAGTAACTGTCAAGATCTCAACTCCAAATGGAGGAGCAATATGATAAAGATAACACAAGTACTTAATCACGAATCTAAGCACGATAAGATAATAAAGAAGTCTAACAGCTACAAAGTCTAACCAACAACTACTACTAAAGACAACAATAATAATAATAATAATACAACAATATCCAAAATCAAATATAATACAATTCTAAAACGAAAAGTTGGGGACAAATCCGGTACCAAAAGGTAATAAATACAACTAAGGTCCTAGTGATCCCGGCTACCAACCCGGAAATCACTCCTGAACAAGGGGGTCCCTGTCTGCACCATCGATAGGCTGAGGTCCATAAAATATCGGACACCAATCTTCCAGATCCTCTAAAAAATATATCCAGTCAGAATTAGAGCAAGTACACCTCTAACACCAGTTCCAGTTAAATGATAAAAACTATAAAGCAGTTGTAGCAAGTAGAACAAGGTGAAGAAAATAAAGTATGAACAAGAAAATATATATATCTATCAACAGGTGCATAAAGGTAAAGATGCATGAAAATTAGAAGCAAGATAGTATTGACTGCAGGATACAAGAAATCTAAACTAAGAGCAAGTGTGTGCACAATAACGTGAAGTGAGTCCAGCAAGAATAAATGTAATGAGTCTAGTCCAGAAGGTATAAGTGAGGCCAGTCAAGAAGTGCAAGAGAGTCCAGACTAGAAAGAATGAACTCGTGTCTCTGAAATACCTGTTTCGACATGTAAACGGCTAGGGGTAAGTATGGCTCACCGCACACTGGGTGTGCGGCTACTATCATTCCAGATTAGACAAGAGGGGGTGATTCCAGTAATTTTAGTTGGGAAAGTTTACATGTCTACTTGAGTACTTTCCCGCCCCGACTAGTACAAGTAAATCCAAGACCTGATACGTAAATCAAGTATGAGTCCAGCCAAAAACATGAGTAATGCCTGTAGTGAGTCCTGATGTGATGCAGTAGGTGATTCAAGAAATAGAGGCCAGAAACATAAAATATACGTGTTATAAGTAAATAAATCCAAAAATACTAGTCCGTGTCGTGCCATAAAAATTAGATAATACTATACTATAAGCTCAATCATAATAATTATCAAATAATGAAAACTATCATAGAATTTACTCGCCTGACGTCCTGAGCAACTAGCAATCCGAACTGGCATTGCGAGGACCTATTACGAAAAGTAAGGTTAAACGGAGTTCTAAAGAGTTAAACAGATATAAAATAACTAAAAACAAGATTCTAGGGTTGTTCTAGGTCAAATGGGTCAAACCGGTAAAATCTGGGTCAAAAAGTCAACTCTGGTAAAAAAAGTCAACTATTGGTCAAAACTAGGTCAAAGATTGACTTTGGTGGTCAATCGGGCCAACTACGGTCAACTCTAGGTCAAACTAGGGTGCCCCTAAAATTCTAGGTCAAAACTAGCTCATTAAGCTAGTAAACCCACAAACTCGCCTCCATGAGATACCGGGATACCCTCGGTATCCGATATCTCAACCTACGCGATATACCCTGCATATACCCTCTAACATATATACTAACACGTATATATATATATATATATATATATATATATATATATATATATATATAAAACCAACTCTAACATCATTCCAAGGTAAAAACCCAATACCTCGCCCCGATACCCAATACCTTGAGTATCTCAAGGTATTAAGATACCTCGCATTACCCCTCTTTACTCTAACTAACTAGCTAATTATCTATATATATACACTTATACATACTATTATATATATAACATCAATACATATACATATATATATATATATATATATATATATATATATAACCTAGTATATAGGCTACCTCAATACCTTACCTCTGATACCTCACGTACATCAATACCTTGATATCTCAAGGTATTGAGATCCAATACCTTAGCCATCTCATCTCACTATCTAACCATACCTATATATATCTATATATATATCTCTATATCTATACATATAATATATATCTATATCTATATATAGATATCTATATACCTATCTATCTATTACCTGTCTATATAAATACCTAACCATCTATCTATACTAACTATATACATATCCATAGCCATATCTATATATATATCTATATGCATATATATATAACTATCTATACACCTATCTTTATATATATATATATATATATATATATATATATATATATATATATATATAAAAGGGAGGGGGGAGCTAGCTACTACTGCTGCTGATACTGAGAGCGCTGCTGCTGCTGCTGTTGCTGCTACGGCTAAGCGCTGCTGCTGCTGCTATGGCGGCTATCTGCAGCTGCTGCTGCTGATAATGTCGCGCTGTTGCTGCTCTCTCCTCTCTCCCTCACTCTATCTCACCCTCCTTCTATCACTCTATCTCACTCTCCCTTTATCTCTTTTCTCAATCTCTCTTGCTCTAGCTCTCTATCTCACCCTCTCTCGACACACACCAACAAACAAACATAAACATATATATATAACTACGCACCCACCCACATACATATATATATACACACACTTACATATATATATACTTACATATATATATACATATACATACACACTTATAAATATACACACTCACACACACACACAGACACACATATATATATATATATATATATATATATATATATATATATATATATATATATATATATATATACACACATACACAAATATATATATACACACTCACACACATACATATATATAAACACACACACATATATATAACACATACTTACACATATATATACATACACACACACACACACACACACACACACACACACACACACATATATATATATATATATATATATATATATATATATATATATATATGCACTAACATATACACACACACATATATACATATACCTATATATATATATATATATATATATATATATACCTATACACACACTCACACTCACACACTCTCACACACACTAACACACACACAAACACACTCACAACATGCACTCACACCTATACACCCAAGCACACTACAACAAACACTTACTACACTACACACAAATAATACACTACATACCAACACCTCACACTCACACACAAACCACACACACACTACCCACACTCAACCACACCAACACACACACTCAACCACACTCACACAAACACATATAATACACATATATATATAAATATAAACTCGTAAACCTTAATACACACTCCCCGAGGCTAAAGCAACCCGCGCACAAGCCAAAAACCTTGAAACCAAGTCAAAATGGCCATTTGGTCATTTAGGCGATAACTTGGTGTGTGGATCACGATACCTCGTGAAATGCACACCAAACTTACTCGAAATTGATCTAAATTTTATCCATGAGTTCTAATCGATGTCTAGAACCTCACAAAAATACTAATTCTCCGATTCTAGGTCCGTGGCAAAATTCTACATACACGTGGTACCCACGACGATGAAAAAACCCCCAAATCGTCCGAAACGCCCAAATCTCTATGATACGACCTCACGTGTCCGAACGGGGATACGTACTTACCCTCAAGACACCCAAACACGTCTATCTAGGTCCGTCTAACCTAGGGCAACACCCAAAATTGGGCCAATCTCGGATTTCACCCCAAAATTGACACAAAACCCTATGCCAAAGTCTCCAAACACATCCAAACAAGCTCCAACTTTCTCCCATGGGTATCCCTAAGGTCTAGGAAGGTTCTAAACTACTAATTACACTATATTAAAGCAATCACTAAGAGAAAAGTTGGGGTTTATCTCTTGAGAGTTAAAATTCCAAGGCCAAAGTCTCCAAAAATTCCCAAATTTACCACACCAAGACTCCAGGCCTCCAAGCCAAGCCTCTACATCAAGTCTAGGCTCTACACATCTAGGTTAAGGGAAAGTGAAGGGTTAGGGTTTGCATTCAAGAAGGAAGTAAGTGAAGGAAGAGAAGGAGGGTAAAAAACTTACTTGAAATTGAAGAGGAAAATGGAAGAAGTGAAGAAAGAAGAATGGAGGAAGGAAAATAAAGAAGAAGAAATGGGAATGAAGGGGGGAAAGGGGCCGGCCATGTAGGGTTAAGTAAGGTTAGGGTTTGGGTTTTGTATTTTGGTACAAAGACCAAAATGCCCTTAAATTAAGTCATCCAAAATAGGGTTTAGGTTTGGGGTTCCAAATGCACTCTAATTAATTCATAATCACTCCAACTAACTAATTAAAATATAAATAACTATTCTAAACCAATAAATGAGTCTGACAATGGTGTTGGTTGGGTCTGACAAGGGTCCACTAGGGTCTGACATGGGTTCAGACTAGCCAAAACCCTAAAACAACTAATAAAAATAAATAAATGCATCTAACTAAATATTAATACAAATATTTATGATCAATACATAATTTACCAAATTAAAATAAAAAAATATCCTGCCCTGGAAATGGGGTAGTGACAAGCCCATCCTCCTTAGAAAATTTTGTCCTTGAAATTTAAAGTCGATCGCACTTCTTCTAGGTCAAACCCCCAACAATCATAGTTCAAAAATTCTACCTAAATAACATACAAGATCATGGTCCTACTGGTCGTGTTATCATAGTCTCAATCAGGGTCACTACACTATCTACCACAGCTCAAAAGAAAAGTCTAACAGGTACTAATGAAGCACACCACAAGAAATGGAAAAAGACAGGAAGAAGAACAAAAAGAGACAGACCTGCTAACCCGACCAAATGACAATCTCCTATGAACCTATTGGGAGATGGATTCCCAATAAGAAGTCCCCAAATAAAAAGTAGCTCCTCTCCTTGTCGATCTCGGCCTTCTCCTTGTTGCTTCTTGCTTTTTTTTGTAGATCCTTGATGTAGAAGCCTCCAATGAAGAATAGGCAAGGAATTTGTGAAGAATTTGGTGGAGGAATGATGAGGAAATAAAGAAAATTGAGAGAGGAAAAATATATCTAATTATAATAAAAAAATAAAATGAGAGACACTCTCTCTCCTCCCTCTAATGGCCGACCATATACCCCTCTCTCAAGCCATTGTGAAATATTCAAAACACCCCTTGGGGTCTCTAAATGAAGAAATTAATATTCAAAACACCCCTTGGGTCTAATGGTTTAACTAATTAATCCAACCTCCTAATCCATGGGCCTAAATCATGGGCTCAATCTAAACTCATATGAAATGTTAGTTCATGCATCTAATTAAATAGGTTAGGTCCACTATACAAGTCTAAAATAAATCTACAACTTACAATCAACAAATAATACAACAAATAAATATTCATACATGCACAATATTTAAATACAATACATCCTAAAATTTAAAATACCCATGTCAATTACCAAACTACCCTTAAATAAAAATATGAGGGTGACAGATGATTTCCTTGGTACGTGTTGCGTGGAGGCATCACTCTCCGGAAGAGTCTACCTAGGAGAGGGAAGCTGAGATGCGCGAGCGATACCCTTATCACTTTGAGTCGTGAGGTATCATTCTTCTTATTTGTTGTGATTGCTTATTGTAGTGCTAGTTCTTTCTTAAATTTCGAGGATAATTTTTCTAAGGAGGGTACACTTGTCACTACCATATTTCTAGATGAGGGTATTTTGGTCATTTAGTATAATTATTATTTAGTGATTAAAATTTATTTATATTTTTCTAATTGTTTAAATTATACTTGTAATATTTAATTATTTGTTAGTGGACTAGCCTATGTTTATTTAGACTTATCACTAGTGGACCCATTGGATTGCCATGACATATTGAGCCCAACATGAGACGAAGCCCATTAGACCATATTCCTTAGTTAATTAAGGAGATTAGTTTAATTTGTATTAGTTTAGAGACTTTCCAATATAGCCCTTCCTAATTATCCCTCAATGCTAACTAGTGGGGTTACTTTAGACAATTATTATTGCTTGGAGAAGAAGCAAGGAGGGGCCGGCCATATGAGGCTCTTCATTCTCTCTCTTCTTCATTAGTTTATTTTATTTAGATCCCGAATTGTGTTCTTCCCTAAATTAACTCATCCCTCCACAATTTTAATCTAATTCACTCTTATTCCCTTTTAATTTTATTATCTAAGAAGTATTAGAGCTTGGATTGCAAGAAGCACTTGAATGAAGAGAAATTGGCAAGGAGATCATATCCTAATTGTGTCTATTGAGCATTTTATTAGGAATCCATCTTCCAATAGGTAAAATTTGAATCCAATCCTTAATTTAGACTCTAATTTATGCATTTAACAATTAAAAATCATCCCTTGGCTTAGGGCTACCCATAGGATCTAGAATTGGGTCCATATGACTTGTATTATAAAAGTTACATGATAATTTGTGTCCAATTAAGGAGAATTACGAGATTGACACATCAATTGTGTGTTATAAGACCAATTAGATCCTATTAAGGGTAATTTATGATACGGTGTAATACGGGGTTCTTTTTTGAGTGATTTATATAATTGTCTTCAAATATTAGTGTAACAAGTTGTATTAGAGTATTTGATATATAGGAATGAGTATTATGTAGTATTTGAGAATTTGGTACTTTGTTGGATACGTATCATGGGGTATCCTATATGTGCATGCCAAGTATTTAATTTAATACTTATGGTGTTTGTGTGTATTTTATTAATTGAGTGTGAGTGTGATATGGTGACTGAGATTATACATCTGTGGTATTGATAAAATGGGGTGTATCAGAGGTGAGTGTTGGTGTGTTGGTCACACTGTGGTCCAGGGATGAGGATAAGCCGGGTTGATGGGCTTAAGCTTGCTGGGTTATGATATTATGTTGATGGTAGTATTAAATGAATGTATCATAGACTTCACAGTGAGTGATCAGTGAGGTAACTGATACTAGGATGTATCTGTGGGTCTAGAAGGGTTGCAGATGTTGGACTGATACTTAGAAGTGAGTTAGGTGAGAGGGTGTTAGTGCATCAAGAAGTATTAGGAGTAGCAGTGTATAATACACTCTTGTGTATCAGGTATTAAGATCGGGTGTGCGAAGTTGGTGAGAAGTTGAGCTCAAGGCAGTTGGGGTTGGGCAACAACATCACATGCATTTGGAGAAACACATTCAATTGCAATTAAACAAAGCAACAACAACAACAAGTGAAGAGGGGTATTGGCTCGGGCAAGCAACAGAATCATGAGTCAGGTATTAGGTGCCAACTGCAGTGCACAAATATACTGCAGTGCATTACAACAACAATGCCTAGGATCATTTACCAGCAATAGCTTATATGGGTGTTTCTGTAAGGTATTGGATGATTAGGGGTGTATAAAATTATAGCAGTTCTGTATGCACTTGCACATAGGCTCGAGATTGCAACTAAGTGGAGTATCATTGGAAAAGTGTGTGTGTGTGTGTGTGTGTGTAAGAGGAGAAGTTATAGCACACAGCAACAATAGATATCTAGATGACGGTGATTGACAGCAAGGGTAGTAGGTGTAGATTATCTTTGATACTCAAAAAGTATTAAATTAGTAATAGTACTGATGGCACAGATGGAATCATTCTTAGGTCTTATAAATATTTGAATAAGGTTATGTGTTGTATTGTTCTCTAAAAACCGAGAAGTACAACAATAATAACAAGTAGGAGTGAGTTTAGGTGACATGTGAGATATCAAGGTTAAGTATTAGTTAGTATATATCTAGATATCAATTAATATATATAAGATAAGTTACATATTAGTATATTTAGAGATTATTTAGTGTATATGTCAACAAGTATATAACAGTTAATAAGTTAGTATATTATTGTCCGTTAGTATCAATCCTAAGTTAGTTAGCTATTTATACTAGTTAGTGTAGATGTTAGCTAAAGTATTTTGATACCAAGCTCATAGTTAATGTAAGTATATATATGTTTGCCATTTTATATCAAAAAAACCCTGAGAGAACAAGATTTGATTTAACAAACTAAGAAAGTACAAAGAAGAGTCATAGGAGACAATCTAACTGTAGCAACTCTCTTTAATGTGGGGTGACGATGGAGGGTTAGGAGTATAGCAACTCTCTTTACTCCGAGGATGATCCGGTGCGGAACCTTTTCTCTCTCCCTTGAGTGTAGATTCCCCGATGGCCTGCCACTTGCATAGGGGTAGTACCCTGCTATTTATAGTCATATTTGTGGCCGCATGGATTTTGGGCCGTACGGATGGAGAGGTTTGTTATGTGTCCCCTCTCAACGCAAGGGTGCTACAGCTATAGACGGGAATTCGGGCTTCGTTGCCACGTGAATATTTGTTGGAATTTTTTGTTTTTGCTGAGTATCTGGGCGGTTCTCAACTGTGTAGGAGCGACTTAGTCAAATAGACACGTGGCCGTTATTTGATTGAAGAGGACTACTCAGTTGCAACAGCAAGACTTGGTCGACGTAGAATCTGGGACACATGTGGCCAAAGATGCACGGGACACATGGAGTCTGGAATGTACGGGCCAAATACGCATGGACCGCATGGAGTCTGGAACACATTGGCCAAAGTCGCATGAGATGCAAGGAGTCTGGGACACGTGGTCCAGAGTCGTATAGACCGCATGGAGTCTGAAACGCATGGGCCAGAGCCATATAGGTTCTTTTTGTCTTTTTATCCACGTGGCTTTGCACCATCCTTAGGACTTCTGCCTCTTAGTGTGTTCTAGTCCTTCGAGGCAATCAGGAAAATAATTTTTTGTCAGAATTTTGTGTCAGGCGCCATCTTTGATGTCAGGACGTCATGTCAGGTCGACATACGGCCAGTTGTCAGGACACTTGTCTGGATCGCATGGGTGTTCTTTTTCTGGGCCACATGGTGTCCGTGTGATCCATCTGTTGAGTTTTTATTTGGGGGGAACATGGACGTCGATCACATGGCTGTATCTTTTTCTTGCTTCTACATGACCCCTTTCAAAGTTTTCAAACTGATATGTTTGAAATACTTTGAATAAGAAGCATGGATGGGGTATATTCGGGCTGCATGGGCAATCAGTGTCAGGTTGTCAACTGTTAATGAGGAGATTTGGTTTGACCCTTGAGTGAATTTTATTCAGATTCTAAGCCATCTCTAAACGCGGGACTCGATGCTGACGGCTGTAGTTGTCAGCGGATGAGGATAGATTTTGAAGGGTCTATTTTCGTCTTTTGGAGGCCTATAAATAAGGATTTGAGGGAAAGGGAGAGAACTTCTTATTTTTATTGAGTTGTGTCTTCCCTATCGTCTCTTTCCTTCTTTCGTGTCCGGACGCCTCCTTAGAGCATCTGACATGGCCCCGAAGGTATCGTCTTCATCCAAGAAGGCCATCGTCAAGGGAAAACGTCCTGCCTCATCCTCTAGGGATGAGGACGAGGCCTCATCCTTCCATCCTAACGTTTAGCTGCCTATCCCCGGTAAGGTTCAGAGGAGGAAAACCTTGGATACGCTGGCATTTTGCACCCAGTCCATTATATAGGTCCTCGTATATGACCATATTGTATGCCTTATGCGCGGGTTTTTCGTGAACGAGTCTTGACTCGACCGCATGAATGCCCTGTCATGGCTTGGCCGCATGGAGGTTTTGCCATGAGTTGGCCGCATGTCTCCTCTCGTGACTTAGCCATATGGAAGTCCTATTATGACTTAGTTGTATACAACTTTCATGGCTCGGCCGTATGCCATCTTGATGTCTCTAATTCTTACTTTTTGTTTTGTAGTAATTTTGTCCGTGGCTCCATAGTGAGATATGCTAATTGGGTGGGCTCAGGCTTCCTTGGGAGTTAGGCTCGATCATATAGTGGCTGATGTTCAAGCTCAGATCAAAAAGGTTCAGCCTGAGGTGAGGCTAAAGTTGATAGCTAGCCAGTCTTGGTTCTACTTGCTTTGCCAACTAAACTCTGGGAGGATCGACGACTCTATTCTGAAGCCGATCTTCCTATTTGGGGATGCCCTTACCATCTTGGATCCCAAAGTAGTGAGAATTAAAGAGACCTGGGATTTCTTTTCTAGTGTGACGAAGGTACATATTCCTGCGATGGCGCGCCATTGGCCCTTATCAGCTTTCAACGTGGTACCCCTTTGAAGGAAGGCGTCGGATAGCCTAACCCCGGACTAGAGCAAAACCCAGGTCGGCCGCATCCGTTTTAACTCAGAACAAAAGCGTGCAGCGGTTAGCAAGGAATCATTTTCCTGCTCCGTCCGTGGGCTAGAATCTGGCACTTTCTCTAGCGATATGGGGCTGAATGTTCGATATTACAAAATAGACACCTTCTTGAACCAGCTTGTAACCAAGGGGACTTATCCCAAGGGCAAAGTATATTTGCTCGACTGGATGCCTCACTGGCCCTCTTGGGTTAGTTTGATGCAGTAGGTGTTAGAGAGGTATGAGAAGACTCTGAAGGAAGTCGACCTCTACTATGCCATGCGAGGTTCTTTCTATGGTTTGGACAAGAACTTGCCGCTGTTTGTGACTTTGGCTAAAATATATAACTGCCGCACCGGGACCTTTTTTGCTCCCGGAGGAGAGTTGGGGCTCGCTTTCCATGAGATATATGATGTCTCACATTTTCCCTGGAGTAATGAACCATATTAGGAGTACACCCCCATTAATGAAAAATTCGAGAAGTTGGAGTAGCAACATCCATGGTTTCTTGCTATATACCGAGAGGTATTATGTTACCATAGCATTTGCCAACAAGTTTTGAAGAAGAAGGACAGGAGCTCGAAGGAAAATCTGCCCCATATTAAAGCCTGGAACAATCACCTCTTCGCCATTGATGCTTTGGGTCATGTCACCATTCAGAGCCCTCTCACTTGGAGAGGTGTCAATGATCAAGTATGCAACACTAAGAGGACTGCCGCCACTAGTGAGGTATTTTGTAGTCTGAGTGATAGCTTCAGTTATTTTTACCAGGAAACCCAACCCTTGTCTGAGAAGGCCACCTTAGTTGGATTTTTGATGATATGGTTGTGGACCTGTATAGTCTAAGAAGGGTCTGGGTCAATTGAGAGGGTCAACCGCAACCTCATCCTCCCTACTTTGAAGCTGGTCTTCGGACATAAGCTCGCCTTACTCACAACGATGGTCTGCAACTTCCATCATGGGCTTCATGCTTTCACAAGCAAGGTGATAGCCCGTGACACCGAAGGAGATTTCAACCGGGTCGAGATGCCTTATCACTATCTGATGGGTTGGTTGTTGATGCATTACCCATCTTTGATGTGTCCTGGTACTAAGGGGACTACGACGGATGCTGATGCATTTATTTATCGATATGGTGGGATGCCCGGGGTGCATACTGAGGTTCTTGCTTGTCGACATACGCTCGCTCGTATGGCTGACTATTCTTTCTTCGTTTCTGTCCTGAAGTTTACTGATGATGAGGTGGACCGAGTTTACTGTGATGGTGCTACCGATAACCAGGTTTTGTCCCTGAAGCTCTTCCACTGGTTACTCTCTATCCGTCCTTTCCACTTGGTATATCGAAATCGGAACCTCATCTTTCTAAAACCCTACCTACCAAGTAGGTTTGCCCGACAGTTTGGGTACAAGTAGCTCTTTTTAGGTAACCCAAGCTCATGTCTCGGTTTTGGGGGTAGCGTTCTCGATGGAACCCGAGCCTGGGACTATTTTTTTGCGACCAGCACCCAAGTTCAGTTTACTCTGCGGGATAGCAGAGTTCCTGGTCGTATCAGCCATACAACGATTGTTTTCTATGTGGCCATAAATACACCTCCCCTGGCTTTAATCGGGATACCAGCTTCATTGTTGGTACTAAACCAGGTACCCGGAGGGGGGAAGCAATGAGAAGTTGGGGAAGAGACAAAGAAAAGGCCATTACGGCCGATTCTAACTCTGCCACGAGGGAAGAGGAAGCTTCTGACCATCCTTCCCCTCCCGCGAACTATCTGATGAAGCATAGGGCTTCCCCGATATGGAACCCTCCACCCAAGCGGAGATGCCAGGGATATAGAAAGTAGCTTGCTAGGAAGTCCCCGAAGCTGGATGGGGATGAAGAAGAAGGAGAAGAAAAAGATGAGAAGGTGAGTCCCTCCATGGTTGATTCTAAAGTAGTCCCCACTTTGGATGCCGAGGCTGTATTTATAGATCTTCTCCGTTTAATCCCTCATATTCCCTTATACAGGAATTTTGGTACTTATCTGTCTAATAATGTGTAAACTCAGGAGGAGAGGGATCATCTGCAATGGGCGACTGTCCCGCCAGTCTCTTACCAGGAGCCCGAGGAGGAGATTTTCCTTGGATGTGATACGGATGCCTCAGAGCATGCACCTGTGACTTCGGTATTCCAGGAGATAAATGCAAGCATGTTAGAACCTGCCTTTGGAACACCGGCGGCCCAAAAGATGGGTGCAGGCATGGTGGAGCCCTCTATGCCTTCTGGGCACGTCTCTATGGATGATGTGGAGGCAGTCGGGATGGCTGTGAACACCCTGGGTGAGCTGCAACCCCTCTGCCTTCCTCTGGTATGTTCTTCCGTCTGTTTACCCATGAAGGGGCGTTCTGGCTTTAATTTTACATTCTTTGGGCGAAGCTGATCACTAGTTGTTCTGGGTCTATAGGGTCAACTCCTTCCTTGGTCAGGATGAATGTGGCGGCTGAGGAGGATATAGAAGAGGAAGCCGGCGGGCTTGTCGCGAGGACGCCCAGTCTCTTTCCTGGCATATCCGGGGGAAATATGCCTACTGTTGACATCACTCAGGTGATGGGCCCTTCTCCTGCGGTGGTTGTTGGTTCTTCCAGCGTGGCGACCATTCACCCAACTGTTGAGGTTAGGGGTCCAGCAGTCGTGGCCTCCCTGGCTAGAGAGTTGACAGACGATTCTGGAATGGGCACTTTGGATGTTCCTAGCGTTGTTGTGGCTGGATGGTCATCTGGGGCTCGTGCGTCACAACTTGGGGATGGTGTGAAGGTAGGTGTTGAGGCCATATGGTGCGTTGGTATTCAGGCCGTCGGTCGCCCCTTCAGTCCACTCTTGCTTGCTCAGCTGCCAGGTGTCCGAATATTTTAGAAGGCTATGAAGGACTCGAACATGAGTCGTACAACTTGTCGTTCCTCTGCCACTGTTTTACCCTCAAATTTGTTGGGTGTTGTTGCTGCGCGGCCTGCTGTGCCCATGGCTTCTTTCTCCTGTCCGCCACCTTGGACTCCGGCAACGTCGGAAGAGATTAATGAACCTGCCTAGATCTCAATTCGGAGTTTCTACATGTTTTCGAAGCAAGGCATCTAGGGTGTATTGGAGAAAATAGGTCCTTTGACTGGGCGAGACTCTTTGTCGAAGGCCATGCCAACTCTTTAAGGGTCATTCCTGGTTTAGAAGAGATGGCAGCTTTTTTGGACCTAAAGCTTGCGAAGGTAGAGCGATGTCTAATGGAGTTATGGAAGAATCAATAAGTCAACCTAGGGGTACTGATAGCCTGTGACTATAAGGAATTCTTGGCTGGACTGGGTGAGGAGAAGGACCTCATAGCTTCGTCTAGGGAAGGCTTACTAACAGCCTCAAAAAGCTGCGACAGGAGCGTGATCGACTGAGTAATCTTAAGGAGGATTTCCTTGCCAGGCAAGGGCACTTAACTGAGGAGATCATGTAGCTCCAAGTCAAGCTTGACATGTTGGAGAATAATCTTCGGGAGGCCCGACAGAAAGAGGAGGCTATCCGGGCTAAGGTAAGTCGGGCTGCAAAAAATATCTCCACCGTTGAGTTCATGGTATAGAAGCTAGATGACCGGTATGAGTCCTATGTCCGCTTCGAGGATCCCAAGGTCCTAGTGAAAGAGGTCGAGCGCTGGGTCACTGGACAGCGAGATGGTCAGATTGTTGTTCTCCCATGATGAGTAGAAGTAGTTTATGTTTTCCTTTTCTGAGACTACTTTTATCCTTTAGTTTTATTTCTTTTACTTCTATGAAATAAAAGTTTCTTTTTTGTCGTGATCGTTTGGCTGACTTGAAAGAGGAATAATCACTTCTTGTACTTCATTTATTTTTATGTGCCTGACGTGTTCACACTATTGTGTTAATCAGGGTCTCAGAGAGGACGCTCGCATCAGATCGTCAATTTACAGTCTCAACAAATGCAGTTTCGAATGCGTAGAGATAAATCATCGCATCTTACTGCAGAGATCGTTGCGAGCCGCCGATTCTTTGCCTATAAACAGTGAAAGATCTGTATGACGCTCGCATCAGATCATGTTTTTAGGCATGATAGCTTGTGGAAGTGCTCTAAAGGAAACCGATACGTCTCTTTCTACGGCCCTGGTGGCCTCTGAATCCTACTCTAGCGAGCCTAAGCCGCTACTGCCAGAGAAATATCTGCCTCCCGAATGGAGAAGACGGATATCTTCTCAGAACTCCTTAAGTCCCCTGCCAACTAGGAGGAGCAGTCTTTTGTGTACGCTTCTTGTATGTCATTTGCGTCCTCAGATGCTTATTTCTTCCATCTTCTGGCAATATACATCAATAATTTAGAGGACTCTGACTCCTCTTCCGTTTGATATTTGTATTCTCCTCTTCTTTTTGTTTTAATGAACGAGGAAATTACTTTCATTGCTGTTGTAAAATTTACGGTGCTAGAGGTAATATGAATGTAGCACTAAGCCATAGCTTTTTAAGGATATTTCGCTGGGGTAATTTAGTGGACCTATTACCCTTTTGTGCACTTGGGGTATGAGTAATAGATTCGAAACAAACTCTATCAGAGGTAATATGGACGTGATAGATTTTGTGGACCAATTACTTTTTGTACACGTTAATACAAGTAATAGGTTTGAGACAAGCCCTGCCAGAGGTAATATGGACTTGGTAGTTTAAATGGACTTAACACCGCGGGCATACTTTCGGAGTACCGTCTCACTTTCATACACCAAAGAGAATGGTGTATTCCCAGTAGCTGTCCGGACTGTTGTTCGGTAGGCCCAGAGACATTCACCTGGCTTCTCTTTCCAGTCGCGTTTGTTGGAAGATACGAATTTGTTGAGTTTGATGATGGTTTTGTTGAACGCTTCCACCAGAATGTTTGCTGCGGGGTTGTATGTCGTAGAGGCTATATTTTGGATTAAGTTCTTGTCACAAAATCGATAGAAGGCGTGGCTTACAAACTGTGGACCGTTGTCGTGGACGATCCTACATGGCAAGCCAAAGCGATATATGATGTGATGTTTGACGTAGTTAATCACGTTTGTTGTTTTTACTTCAACGAGTGGAATAGCTTCAACCCATTAGGAGAAGTAGTTGGTGTTCGCCAGGATAAACCGATGTTCTTTTGATGAAAGTGGACTGATTGGCCCGATGATGTCCATTCCCCACGCCTCAAACGACCAAGATGCTACCGTTTGGTATAGAAACTCAGATGGCTAGTAGATGAAGTCCGCGTGAATTTGGCATGCTTGGATTTTCTTGCGTAATTGACAACATCTACTACCATCATCGGCTAATAGTAGCCCATTCTCCGAAGACGGTCATGTAGCTTTGGACCGGGTTGATGCACCCCACAAATGGCATTGTAAGCTTCACGAAGGTCTTGTTTTACTTCTGTGTTTAACAAGCATCGGAGCAGAAGGCCGTCGTAGGATTAACAGTACAATATTTTGGTCTTTGTGTCATAATAGAAATGGAGGGAGCGTCTTCTTATTGAAGTAGCTTCCTTTTGGTTTTCAGGGATAATTCTATAGACTGTGTAATTGATGAATGGAAGCCTCCATCTTGAGTATCAGTGTCGACCTATGCTGCATAACTGAGGCATAAGCATATGTTTATTTTGGACCAGACCAACTCTTGACCGATTATTGCGATTAACTGATGGGTGTTATCTGGGACTGCCAAGGAAGCGGCGAGGCCAGCTAAAGCATTCGTTTCAATATTTTGCAACCGAGAGACATGCTCAATAAAGAACATCTCAAAGGTTGCGATAATTCTAAGCGCTACTTGGTGGTAGGAGATCAAGTCTTCGTTTCGGACTTCATATATTCCCCGGACTTGATTGACGATTAACTGAGAATTGCCGTAGGTCTCCAAGTACTCTACCCTGACCTGTTTGATGAGCTGGAGTCCGATGATTAGGGCATTATATGCTGCCATATTATTGGAGCACGTCTCTGTGAGAGAGTATGCGCGATTGATAACAAGGCCGTATGGGGAGATAAATATTATCCCGACCCCAGCGATGATGTTGCTTTTGGTCCCTACTTTTGAAGCACCGTCAAAGAACATTTGCCAAACTTCTTCGTGTGTGGTGATGTTGGCGTCTGCCACTTCGTCTAGAATCTCTTCATAGAGCTTTGATGTTTCTGACCCCGGGTAGGCTGCTAGAAAGTAGGCCAATGCATGACCCTTGGTGGCCTTCTTTGGGGCAAATACTATATCATATGGAGATAATAGTATTGTCGAGGTAGCCAAGCGGGAACTGAGTGCCCATGTTTGGTCATTAGGACCTTGAGGGGGTTGACTCGCGAGATTACATGAATGGTCTGTCCTGTCATGTAGTGTCAATTTTTCTCAATGGCGAATACCAACGTAATGCATTCTTTCTCGACGGCGATATATCTATCCTCCGGGCCGATCATCATCCGGCAGAGGTAGTATATGGCCTGCTCATGGCCTAAATCACTATTTTGGGCTAACAAGGCAGAGAGTGAGTGATCCATTGAGTGTACATAGAGCAAGAATAGCTTTTCCATGATCGGGGCTACCATCACAGGAGGGTTTGATAGGTATTCTTTGATGTTGTCGAACGCTCGTTGGCATTCTTCAATCCAAACAAAGGAGATACCTTTTTTCATGAGCTATGTGAACGGCCGACAATGTCCCGAGAGGTTTGATATGAACCTCCTGATGTATGCCAACCTCCCTTAGAGGCCGCAGAGTTCCCGGAGGTTCCTTGGTGGGTGCATCACCAGGATGGCCTTGGTCTTATCGGGATCTATATGAATACACCGGGAAGTAATGACGAAACCCAAGAATTTATCGCTGGAGACTCCCAAGAAGGACTTGGTAGGGTTCATCTTGAGGCGGTGTGCGCGAATTAAGTTAAACACAATTTTCAGATCTTGCAGGTGATCAACTTTGGAGCGACTCTTGACGGTGATTTCATCGATGTAGCATGCTACCGTCTTGCGCATATGCTCACGAAAATGGTGCTCATGGCTCGCTGATATATAACACCTACGTTCTTCAGACCGAAAGGCATGACCGTATAGTAGTATATGCCTATCGGGATCCAAAATAATGTATATTTCTTATCATCGAGAAATATCTTAATTTCGTTGTAGCCTGAGAAGACATCCATGAAGGACATGGTCTTGAAGCCATAAGTGTTGTCTATAATTACGTCGGTGATTGGAAGAGGGAATTCGTCTTTGGGATATACTGTATTTAGATCACGAAAGTAGATGCAGACTCGGATCATCCTATTCTTCTTAAAGATGGGCACTATATTAGCTACCCAGTCGGGGTATTATTCCTCGCGGATGAAGCCACTAGCTATCAGCTTATTGACTTCAGCTTCGATATAATCCATCACGTCTGGCTGGAATATTGAGCTTATGGACCACGATTTGGGGGTCCAGTCCTGTCATGTCTTCGTAACACCAGAAAAAGACATCAATGTATTCTCTGACGAGTTGTAATAGGGATTCCCGGTCTTTATCGGGTAGATTTTTGCTAACGAAGATAGCCTTTGGGGAGGTCTCATCACCTAGATTTACTTGAACGACTTCATCCTCGGTAGGAGGTTCCCGCTACTCAAATCGTAACTCCCATTGTGAACCAGGTGTTGGGCCCAAGGTTCCATCTCAAAGAGCTCGGATGGATCCTCGTTGTCTTCCTCAAGGTCAGTAGACACCATGTTGGGGGACAGTGTTTGTCTGAGCATGTTCCTGATGTTGACGTCGGAGTCACATGATAAAAATTCTAAAGAGTGTGAGCACTCTTTATCTTCTTTATCTGAGCCCTCGGGGGTTATGGGAGGTGTTAGATATCCTAAGACATGCTTAGTCTTGTGATAGTAATTCTCGGGCTTGCCGACAGGAGAGGAAAGTCGTAAAGGCGCCCATTTGCCTTTGTCGTAGTTAAATCCTTCAGTGATCTCCAATTTGTATCCCATATTTTGGATCAGATATAGAGCTTATGAGCTATACCGGTAGAGTGGTATTCTGCCTGTCTCAGATTCTGATTCTCCCTGCTTCCTGGGTGGGACTAAGAAATAAGAATCCTGACTAGGGTGAAGCCGGTGCACGGTGCATTTAGTGGTCACTTGTGTGTGCAGGTGAAGGTCTAAACTGTGCTCTATGGAGTAGAATGTACTTATATGCATACGCTCCGAGTAATTCAAAGATAGTCCTTTATTGAGGAAATAAGGTATCTCTTCCGGCGGGATTACATCGTCAAGGGAAGGGATGTTGACATTGGCGAATATATATTCCTCCAGCTTATCTTTCTCCTCGGCTAGCCCCAGCTTAAGCAAAGGCTTTGGTGGTTTTCTGCGTAATTTTACCACCAAAGGTCCGGAGGTTGCAGTCGCGATCGGGTCTCCCTTTGGTGGTCGACTCGGCCTGTGCAGGCAAATGACCATTGGTTCGGAAGGCGTAGATAAGGCAAAATCCACTTTTGGTGATCGATTCGGCCTTTGAAGGCGGACGACCATTGGTTCTGGCGACGTCGAAGGTACCGAAGATTTAGGTGCCTTCCTACGTGTTTTGTCAATAAGAGGTACGGCAGCATTGGAGTACGAGCCTTGAGACGAATTCTCATAGGATCCTCGGGTGCTGTTTTGGCCTCGGTTTTATCGTCCACTTCATTGCCACCTTAATCTTGGCGGACTTTCTTGTAGAGGATCGAGTCAGAGTAGTAGATCACAATACCCTTAAACGGATCGACGTCAGCGAACTCCATTTTGACAAAATTATGTTTGTCTACATATTTTAGGCACTGGTGAAGGGTAGATGGCACAATCTTGTGTTCATGTATCCATAAATGCCCCAACAAGACATCGTAGGACATATCTACCGCTATCATGTAGCAGGTGACCTCTATTTTTAAGTCATCGATCTGGTATTTTAGGCAAACTTTTCCCAGAGGGTAGCTCTTCCCCATGTTGAAGCCACTGATGGTGGTATTGGTGGCCGCCGGACGATGCATCGGGATCCTCAGAGTCTGAAGCAAACTTCTCGGGATGATGTTGATCGACGATCCTGGGTCAATATGCATTCGGTCCATCTTGATATTGCAAATATGCCCGGTGTAGTACAGGGTCGAATCGTGCCTATTGTTCTTAAGCAACTTGTCCTGTTGCGAGAAGACGATATAGGGTATCTTATCTATGGAGTTGTTGCAATGTGGACATGGGCAGGATCTTCGATTGGTTGCTTGACTTGCCAGGTAGACATCGGCGTTCTGCAGTACCTCACTCAGGGCAGCCCGAGTGTCTTTAGAGAGCCGTAAAAGCTCAATTAGTGACAATTTTGTCGGAGTGTGTGCTAATTGTGCTAAGATATCAAAATTATAGGGACTCTCCAGCCCTTGCGGTGCATCCTTGCACAACGGCGTATCGAAGCACGTCTTTTTCTATTTGGACTTGTCTACCGATGGGGGCTGATATATCTCGGAACCCGTGGTGGTAGGCGTATAAACCGGGGGCGTATCATCGTGCATCGGTTGGTATATTGTGCTTGACCTTGTTGCACCTACTGCCAGCTCTTCAGCCGAGGAGAAAACTGTGTAACAGGTCTTGGATTTTCTGCCTTTGGATTTGATGGTGGAGGACGCTACGGGCTGTGTCAAGACTGACACGAGGTTGGGATGGACCCACATGACCTCTCCATATGGTATGGAAATAGGTATTAGCCTGACCGTCTGGTCTCGAGCTGGTGGAAGGCTGACCACTTCCATGCTCGCCTTAGGGACTAGAATTACTCAGTCTTAGTCTTCCGTTGGTGGTAAGTTGCTAAACTGGAGGAACACCATCTTGGCGGCTACCGTCACGTCATCGAAGTCCAGAGAAAGAGCTTTGGTGTCTATTAGATGTTGGATATACTGCATCCAGATATAGCACTCCTACGTCTAGTGATGGACGTAGCGGTCGAAGTAAAAGTACTTCATGTTGGAAATTTCTGCCACCTCAGGCTGACGTCTAACGTCGGGGAGCCAGATTTTACCTCCCTGATCAGCATGTCAAAGATGGGTTTGACATTGGCATCTTCGAAAGAGTAAGTCTTCTTTAGTTTTGGTGGCTCTATCGTTTTTTCCTCAGGCTTCTTGGTCAAAGTAGCGACCATAGCCTGTTTTCCCTTTCCGTCGCGGCTGCTATTGCGGTCATTATTATTGTTGTTGTTGTTGTTGTTAGGAAGCTTGCCATTTTCCTCAGCAGAAGGGATATGTATCGGCAAGTGTCGAGGATATTTAAGCTTTTTCTCAGTGTTGACGACACTTATAACGAACGTCGCCCAGTCTTGAACTGGCTCTCGCCCATCTAGAGGTTGACTGCCGGGAGCATGTTCTTCTGGCACATCTCCATGAGTATGGCCTCGGGATTGCCAGGAGGCAATCTTAGTACAGTCTGTCGAAACCGCTCAATGTAGTTTCTTGTCAGTTCCTTCTCTCCTTAGATGATGTCCATCAGAAAAGACATCGTCATATCGTTTCCTACCTCGTAGAATCTGTTAAGGAACAGACGCTTGAGGTCGTCGGACGATGAGATGAAGTTATCTTCGAGACTAAAGAACTAATCGAAAGCTACCCCCGCCAATGATCCGATGAAGAGCCTGGTAAGGATAGCGTCACTGCGGGTTAAGTACCCCGTGGTGATCTCAAAGTAGCTCATGAAGCAACGAGGGGAGGACTTTCCATCAAACATGTTGATGTTAAAGGGCTTGTACTTGGGAGGATACGATACATCCCTCTACTCTATCGAGTATGGTTGTCACACCCCGAGATCTCGGAGAGATACCCAATTTCTTATGGAATCTAGACGAACCCGAAGTTCTCGGACCACCTTTCTTGCTTCCTTAGTTTTATCTCCTGCCAAAGGCACTAACGAGCCAGGTAGGGGAGGATCACCGATCTCGGGTGGAGCGGTCATGTTTGAATCCCTATTTTGCCTTGATCTCCAGCATTATCTGGGTCAAGGCTTGCATTGATGCGCTCATTGTATGACTCATGGATTCGAGCATCTCTAGGCGCGGCCTCTCACTAGGTCCTTCATGGTTGTCTCCGGCCATGTGCACCGCCCTCACTCAGGGAGAGATGTAGGGGGCAGTGGATGTCGTGCTCCCTATTTCATACCCTTGTAGTGAGTAGTTTTCAAGGAGGGTGGGAGTCGCTGTGTCTTCCTCAGATTCGGAGGGGATATTACCTCCATAAAAGAAGAATTTGCCATCATGGTGGGAGTAGCTATGCACCAGGATTTCGGCGTCCGTTCCTTGAGAATCGTAGTCTCCTCGGAACGTCGGGTTATCGTGTAGGTCCATGGGGACACTACTCCCAACTTGGGCCACCCCCAGGGGTTCTGAGAATAAACTACCCCCATGAGCTGACAGCTTCTTCCTTGAGTGGGTGCCTTGGAAGACGCCTTCCGCGGGTGCCGTTGTCAGCCTTCCAGGTAATCGCCTTTACGATGCCGTGATAGAGGGCGCCGGACTGGAGGTATCCAACTATGTTCTTTCCTTGGTGGTGGAAAGTTTTCCAGTTGAGTAGCTTGAGGTGAAGGTCAACTCCTCCTCCTTTGATAATCGTACCTGATCTCCGGGTTGCCGCCAGGTAGGAGCTTTCTGGTGTAGTCGCTGGAAGGCCGACTGCCTGTCAGTGAGTACTACTATTTTATTGTAGCAGCAATTGATAATGATGCTGGCACAGCTGTGCCTCGGAGATGGCACATGGCACGCTGCAGTAGTTTTCCTTGCTTTGCGTTTGTGAGTAATCATGTCACGCAAATCATGCGAAGGGTGTTTTACCTTTGCATCCTCTTTGTGAGTCTAGGTATCCCTGGAACAAGGATATGCAGGCGCTATATTTGCTCCCTGGCCCGGGGTTCATACACGAACTTGCCCTGAGGTACTAGTAAAAGGCTTTTGAGACTGGTCCTATCCATTGGTCCCTGTGGGCTGGATGCAAGGGTCGAACTTATACAACTATCCGTCGGAGGCTCGCGTAATAACTAGAGATGCCTGTTGGCGGTCGGTCGTATTAGCAGTTGCTCGAGCTTGACGGGCTCGCACTGCCCTGGACTTCTTCTTCTTAGCTATCGTAGGTGCATAGTATAAAGAGTCCAGCTTTGGGTTTTTACTATTCTCAGTGGGTCGCATAGGATATGCGCCGCATGAGATACAATCGAAACCAAGGTTCTGTTGCTATTGGGGCTGCATGCGGGTCGCTGTATGCGGTTGTGAGTTGATGCCGCATGGGCAGTCTTATTCGACGTCCTCCTTGACCACATAGAAGCTGCCTCAGCACCAGGACATCTTGTATCGTAGTATTTTCTTCTCCCAGAGTCTGGTCCTGAACATTCTCTATGTCAGCCCGAAATGCCGCATAGATGTGTACGTTATGGGTGTTCGTCCGACGACTGTCATGGGCAACAGAGTGAGAGGCTGGAAGTGTATACTCTGCAGTTGGGTGGGGCGCAGCGGCCTTGCTTATCTACGTTCTGCGGGTCCTCGAGTGGGAAGCACCATTTTTAGCTAGAAGAGGCTTCCACATAGATAGTGCCCGTATGATGTGCGGTAGCTGTGGCATGGAGAGGGACAGGGGAGCTCATGCTTCGTAGTTGGGCGAGGGTTAGAGGCCTTTGCCACCCACGTCCGGCGGGTCTTCTTGGGCTTTGCTTGCCTCGGAGAAGGACTCGTACTGTCTCCGGAGAGCATGTGTCACTGCCCAATTCTAGAAAATAGTATTTTTTTCTTTGATAAATTGTGTATTGTATTTAATTAATTATATTTATATTTAATTAGTGATTGCATTATTTTTATTTTTATTTGATTGTTTTAGGGTTTTGGCTAGCCTGGACCCATGTCAGACCCTAGTGGACCCATGTCCGACCCAACCCACACCCTTGTGAGACCTATTTTTGGGTTAAGATTATTTATTATATTTTTAGTGGGTTAGTTGGAGAGATTTGGAGTTAGTTTGAGTGCTTTTGGAACCCGAAATCCAAAAGCCAAGTTATGAGGGCAGTTTGGGCATTTGGAGACTTGTAAACCCTTATATTTCACCTTGGCCGGCCTATTCCCAGCCCACACTCGACCAACACAGCAGCCTTTCGCCCATTTCCTCCTTCTTCACTTCTTCTTCTTCTCCACTTCTTCTTTCTTCTTCTTTCATTCTTCCAAGTAAGTTCTGTCCATTTTTCTTCCTTCCTTCTTCCATTCCTTCTTCTTTATGTGAACCATAACCATACATTTTTTCCCAACCTAGGTGTGTAGAGCCTAGACTTTGTGTGGAGGCTAGATTTGGTTGCTTGGAGCTTGAGGGAGGTGGTTTCAAGTGGATTGGAGACTTTGGCCTTGGGATTCCAACTCCCAAGCGGAAAACTCTAACTTTTCCCTTGCTAATTACTCTTATGTAGTGTAATTAGTGGTTTAGAACCTTCCTAGACCCTAAGGCTACTCGTAGGAGGAAGTTGGAACTAGTTTGGTTGAGTTTGGAGACTTTGACACTAGGTTTTGTGTCAATTTCGGGTGGAATCCAAAATTGGCCCAATTTTGGGTGATGCCCTAGGTTAGACGGACCTAGGTAGACGTTGTTGGGTGTCTTGAGGGTGAGTACGTGTCTCCGTTCGGATACGTGAAGTCGTGTCGCAGAAAAACGGGCGTTTCGGGCATTTTTAGGATTTTCGTCGTCGCCGGTTCTAAGTGCGTGCGCGTTTTCGTCACGGACCTAGAATCTATGGGGTAGCATTTTTTCTAGGACCTAGACATTTTTTAGAATCCGTGAGTAAATTTTGGGCCGATTCCGAGTTGGTTTGGTGTGCGTTTCAGGAGGTTTTCCGAACCGCACACCGCGTGTTCGTCGAAATGACCGAACGGCCATTTCGACTTGGTTTCCTAGTTTCGGGCTTGTGCGCGCGTTGGGTTAGCTTCGGAGAGTGTGTGCTAAAATTCTTAGGTTATATTTTATATATATATAGGTATTTGCGTGCGTAGGGGTCGTTGGGCGCGCGTTGGTGGGCGTTGTGTGCGTTGTTGTGTGTTGTGTTGTGTTTGGTGTTTATGAGTGTTTATATATGAATATAAGTTTATATATATATGTATATATATTTATATATATGTTTATGTGTTTGTATGTCTATATATATGTGTGTATTTATATATATGTGCTTGTGTATGTATATGTCTAGGTGTTTGTGTATATATATATATGCATATGTATGAGTGTGTGTGTGTGTGTGTGTGTGTGTGTGTGTGTGTGTGTGTGTGTGTATGTATATGTATATATATATATATCTATGTGTATGTGTATATATATATATGAGTTTGTGTGCGTATATATATATATATATATATATATATATATATATATATATATATATATATATATATATAAGTGTGTATATATATGTATATAGATATGTGCGTGTATATGTATGTTTGTGTGTGTGTGTATTTATATGCATAAGTGTTTGTGCGTGCATAAATATATATGTTAGTGTGTGTGCGTATATATATATATATATAGAGAGAGAGAGTTATATATATATGTATATACGTGTGTGTGTCTGTGTGTGTGATTGTGTTTGTGTGTGAGGTACAGCGAGGCGAGCGAGGGGCGGAGGGGCAGCTGCCCACAGCAGCAGGTGCTGCAGCTGCTTTGCTGTGCACAGCAGCTGCACAGTATTAAGGCAGCAGCAACATCAGTTAAATGCAGCAGCAGCAACAGCATTAAGGCAGCAGCAACAGCAGTTAAATACAGCAGCAGCAGCAGCAGTACAAGCATGCAGCAGCAGCAGCTTTCGCAGTAGTGAGGGGTGAGGGTGAGGTTTAGGAATACTTAGATAGATAGGTAGATTGATAGATAGATAATAGTTAGCTAGATAGATAGATATATATATAGATAACTAGATAGATAGATATATCTAGATAGATAGATAGATAGATAGATAGATAGATAGATAGATAGATAGATAGATAGATAGATAGTTAGATTGTTAGATAGATATAATAGATAGATAGTTAGAATAAATAGATAGATGGATATTAGATAGATAGATAGATAGATAAGTAGTTAGATAGCTATATATATCTATGTGCATAGATACATACATACATATAGCTAGATATATACCTATAGCAATATATATATGTATAGATATCTAGATAGATATATATGCATATTGAGAGTGGGTATAAGGTATTATATATGTGTGTTATGGATATCTATATATATATGCATATAGATACTTAGATATGTATAATATATGATAGATATAGATATTCTAGCCTAGATTAGTAACTAGGAGTATATCTATATACTTAGATAGCTAACTAAATAGCTAGTTAGAGGGGTATGAGAGAGATATCCTAATACCTTGAGATATCAAGGTATCTCACCAAGGTATTGAGTTTCGAGCGGGATATTTGAGCAATAGCCTAGGAATAGTATTGGAGTAATTTTTATATGTATATGTGTATATATTTACGCGTGCTAGTATAGGTTTTAGCGGGTTTAGGCGGGGTGCGTGGCCTAGGACGAGGTATCGGATACCGAGGGTATCCCGGTATCTCGAGGAGGCAAGTTTGAGAGTTTACTAGCTTAGTGAGCTAGTTTTGACCTAGAATTTCAGGGGCACCCTAGTTTGACCTAGCTTTGACCATAATTGTCCCCGTTGACCGTAAAAGTCAATGTTTGACCTAGTTTTGACCTAGAGTTGACTTTTTGGACCACGAGTTGACTTTTTGACCTGAATTTCACCGGTTTGACCCGTTCGACCTAGAATAACCCTAGAAGCCTGTTTTTAATTATTTTATATTAGTTTAACTCCTTAGAATCCTGTTTAATTCTTGCTTTTCGTAATAGGTTCTTGCGACACCGGTCCGAATCTCGATCCTCATCAGTTGCTCAGGACATCATACGAGTACCTACCTCTGATAGTTTCCATTTCATGATAGCATTTATATCACCTGTTCTAGAACTATAATACTTGATTTTGACACATTATTACACGAGCTGGTACTAGTGGATCCCGTCATGAGATGTTATCCCCCTTACCGTGTTCAGCGGGTACTCTATCACGTGTATTTTATCATGTGCTTCGGGTATTGATTCTAATGTGCTATCATGTGCTTCTTGTGCTCTCGCCTTCGTGTGTGCGAGCTATTATCATGTACGTAGTGTGTTGTGGTTGGATCCAAGAGTATTAGTGGGGGAGGGGAGTAGGAGTTGGTTATGTGATCAAAGCCAAACAGTATTCATGTGTATGTCGGTTATGCAACTAACGCATAATAGAGTTATCGTAGTATTTTTTATGTGCAACCTAAGCCGATCACATAACGAACTTGTGCTCAAGGCACTTAGCTAGTATTCATGTTTTCTCACATGCAGTTACTTCTCTACTTGTATTATTCTCCAGTTTACTTTGCAGCTACTTATTCTGCTCCAGCATGTATTTATTTCCTGTGCATCTTGTATACTTTTCTATTGCTAGTCATATACACCTTACAATGTATTTGGAGTTGCTTTCAGAGTTATGTACTTTGCTCCAGTCCTGACTGGACATATTTTTTCTAGAGGATCCAGAGGATTATTGCCCGACGTTCTACGGGCCGGGTGTTGACGAGGGCTGTGATCCCGAGACTGAGGAGGAGTGCACCGAGGAGACGCCGTTAGTGCCCTAGTTAGCTAGGTGGGTTTCCTGGGTTGTTCCCAGTGGTTTATTTTGGATGATTGTACTTATTATTTTGTTTCTGTGAGATGTTGTAGACTATTATAGCCTTGGACTGTATAATTTGGATATTGTCTTGCTCTTGGGTTCTGGTTTCCTTTTGCTATCATATCATGCTTTTATTCTTCCCCTAGTTATTGTGATTGAGAGTTCATATATATATTGCGTAGTTGCCCTCCTTTTGGAGAGGTTATTGATAGGTTTTGTGAGTTATATAGATGGTTGACCTAGAACGGACCTTTATAGCGTTCAACCGCCGATTCTGCGGTATAGGCTGGACGTACCCACGACTCATGCCAAATTTTCGGGTGCGGGTCGTGACACATTTTTGGTGGTGGCCCATGCAGTTCTAGTTTGCAGGTCTAGTTTTTAGGTTTACCTGCAATAGGATATAGGATATAGGCTGAGAGAGAGTGTGCTCAATCACAACTAGGACCCTTCCTGATTTTTTTTGCTATCTTAATTTTCCTGAAATTATTTTCTTTTGCAATATTACTGTCCTTCTTTGATGATATCGTTTCTTGCACCATATTGACTTTTTTTTATCTGTGTTCAGGATGCCTCCGAAGATACGGTCTCAGCGCACCGTTCCAGCAGCTGCCACCGAGAGGTCTGCCACCTCTCGTCCTGCTCGACTTCCGGCAGCCGCTACCGCTCTACTCGCCACTCCTGCGGTTGAGGGAGCGTCTGTTTCTCTCGGAGATCCTCTTACTCCCATTGATCCGAGAGTTACCCCAGTTGTTCCGATGGTACCTCCTCCACCACCGAATGCACCAGTTGATGCCACGCAGTTGTTCGTGTTCTTCCGAGAGATGATGGACGTGCAGCACCGCCAGGTGGACGTTATGAGGATGAGCATTGAGAATGCTCATCAGGTGGCTATGACAACGGTGGACAGAGTGGCTCAGATCCAGCCACAGACAGTGCAGGCTCAACATCCCAAGCCGGGCACTATTATCGACTTTCAGAGGATGCGGCCCAAGGAGTTCCGGGTACAGAGGGGATCCTGTATGCGGATGACTGGATCGAGCACATCGAGGGCACCTTCAAGCTGGCGATGATCCCAGCCAGCATGCAGATCGAGGCAGCTGGCAGCCAGATGTTCGATCTTGCCCTTACTTGGTACCACACAGATACACGGATAGCAGTACCGGGACTGACTTGGGAGGCTTTCAAGAAGCTTTTCATGGAGAAGTTCTTCCCGGATGTGGCTCTCAGTGCTTTGGAGAGCCAGTTTGAGGCGCTCGTCCAGGGAAGTATGCTAGTGTACGAGTATGCAGCAGAGTTCTGCCGTCTGAGCAGATTTGTTGATGGTTTGTCTGAGGCAGCGAAGGCGCGGAAGTTCCACAAGTGTTTGGTCATGGCGGTCAAGTCCTTGACTAGGAGTGACCGCGAGGCGACCTTCGAGCAGATTGTGAGCGACGCTCAGAGGGCTGAGGGCAACTTGGAGTTGAAGACCAAGAGGAGCAGAGACGCTTTTGGAGCAGGCAGCATTGCAGGTCCAGCCAAGAGGCCATTCCAGCAGACTCAGCAGCACCAGGGTCAGGGTCATGCGCCCTTCCAGCAGGCGCCTCAGCAGCAGAGGCAGGGATAACAGCAGGGCCTGAGGCAGCCCATCATTTGCCCTTTCTGTAGGAAGCCAGGGCATAGATGGGACATATGTAGAAAGAGGTTGGGCAGATGTTTGTTGTGTGACACAGCAGATCACCAGCTGAAGGATTGTCCTTCAGCACTTGCTCGTAGAGCTCAGGGCGGAGGAGCCGCCCAGAGGGCACCAGCCAGAGCACCTGCAGCACAGCAGAGAGGACAGCCTTTGCCGACTCAGCAGCAGAGGTTTGCTAAGCACCAGCAGCAGCACCGAGGAGGACAGCAAGGGCGAGCTTTTGCCCTGACCGTAGACGAGGCCGAGCCCATTGGTGATGTGATCTCAGGTTCTGTTCTTCTTGATTCTATTCCAGCACTTGCTTTATTTGATTTCGGTACTTTCCATAGATTTGTGTCTGTATCTTTTCATCTTAGATACCATCTTGTTGCTGAACCTTTAGCTAGACTCTGCAAGATTACGACCGGGGGTGGTATCATCCTCGTCAGTGATGTCTGCAGAGACCGAAGAGTTACCTTGGGAGGTCGGAAGTTGAGTGTGTGCCTACTCGTAATGCCACTTTTGAGCTACGATATTATGCTCGGGATGGATTGTAGAGTATGCATTGTGCTAGTATAGATTGTCGTTGAGGCAGAGTGTTGTTTAGTCCGCCGGGTGAGCCAGAGTTTCAGTTTGCCAGAGGAGCAGCGGAGCAGACCGAGGGAGTCTTTTGCGGAGCCCTGGTGGTAGAACCGAGGTTGCTACATCCACTAATAGAGGAATACATGGATGTCTTTCCAGAGGAGTTGCCAGGGTAGCCTCCGGACAGAGATGTGGAGTTCTCTATAGACTTGGTGCCAGGCGCGGAGCCGATATCCCAGCACGTCTATAGAGTCAGCAACAGTGAGCTGATAGAGTTGAAGAAGCAAGTGGATGAGCTCCAGGATAAGGGATTTACCAGATCTATTTCTTCTCCGTGGGGTGCTCCGGTACTTTTTGTGCTGAAGAAGGATGGGTCGATACGGATATGTATCAACTACAGGGCTCTGAACAACCTCACAATCAAGAACAAGTATCCGCTGCCGCGTATTGATGATCTTTTTGACCAGTTGAGCGGAGCAAGGATATTTTCCAGGATTGATCTGAGGACAGGCTACCACCAGGTGAAGGTCAGGAAGGAGGATATTCCGAAGACAGCTTTTCGGACCAGATATGGACAGTATGAGTTCATGGTGATGCCGTTTGGGTTGACTAATACCCCAACAGTGTTCATGAATTTGATGAATAAGGTGTTCCATCAGCATCTGGACAGGTTTATGGTGATATTTATAGATGATATCTTGGTGTATTCAAAGACCCCAGAGGAGCACGAGGAGCATCTTAGGATAGTGCTGGAGACTCTCAAGAAGGAGAAGCTTTATGGAAAGCTCTCGAGGTGCGAGTTCTTCCTTAACAAGGTTGAATTCCTTGGTCATGTGGTGACTGGAGAGGGGATCTCGGTGGATCCGAGAAAGATCATGGCAGTTGAGGCATGGAGTGCTCCGAGTTCAGTAGCCAAGGTCAGGAGTTTCCTGGGACTGGCAGGTTACAACAGAAGATTTGTTCAGGATTTTTCCCGGATTGCAGAGCCATTGTCCAGGCTGACTCGGAAGGACGTAGAGTTTGTATGGTCAAAGGAGTGCCAGGTTTTCTTTGATGAGCTGAAGAGGAGGTTGATGACAGCTCTAGTGTTGACGTTGCCATCAGGTTCTGGAGGTTTCACTATTTATAGTGACGCATCGGGCAAGGGATTAGGTTGTGTGTTGTAGCAGAATGGGAGGGTGATTGTCTATGCTTCCAGGGAATTACGTCATCATGAGAATAACTACCCTACCCACGATTTGGAGTTGGCAGCGGTCATCTTTGCTCTGAAGTTGTGGAAACACTATTTATACGGAGAGCGTGTGGAGATCTTCACAGACCACATGAGCTTGAAGTATGTGTTTACCCAAAAAGAGCTGAACATGAGGCAGAGGAGATGGTTGGAGTTGATGAAAGACTTCGACATATTGTTGCAGTACCATCCAGAGAAGGCGAACGTAGTTGCGGTAGCGTTGAGCAGGTATCCGGTAGCTATGTGCCTGACTATAGATCGTTATCTTCTGGTAGATCTAGAGAGCTTGGGCATTGAGGTGATAGTGCCTGGAGTTGAGATGCAGATGTGGGGACTACAGATTTAGTCAGAGTTGGTAGACCGGATCAGGGCTACATAGTTTAAGGATGAGTCCCTGAGGAGCATCCGGGCGCAGGTTTAGATTGGATTATCATATGACTTCACCATTGCTGATGATGGTTCATTGCGGCACGGTACCAGGTTGTATGTGCTGAGTGGGTCATTGCGCGAGGAGGTTCTTCAGGAGGCGCATCGATCCCAGTATTCTATGCATCCAGGTGCCAACAAGATGTATAGAGATCTGAGACGGCATGTATGGTGGTACGGGATGAAGCGGAAGGTAGCACGCTTCGTATCCCGATGCTTAGTGTGCCGTCACCCATTCCGGAGTGGAAATGGGAGCATGTGACCATGGATTTTGTTTCTGGACTTCTCCGTTCTCCAGGCGGGAAGGATGCGATTTGGGTCATCGTGGACAGGTTGACCAAATCGGCCCACTTTTTATCATTCAAAGTGGGTACATCTACAGAAAGGCTAGCCGAGATGTATATGCGCCAGATAGTCAGACTGCATGGAGTTCCTGTGAGCATAGTATCAGATCGGGATAGTCGCTTTACTTCGCATTTCTGGAGGAGTCTGCAGGCTAGCTTGGGTACCCAGCTCAAGTTTAGTACTGCGTATCACCCACAGACAGATGGTCAGTCAGAGAGGACCATTCAGACACTTGAGGTCATGCTTCGTACTTGTGTTTTAGATTTCAGAGGCTCTTGGGAGGATTACTTGCATTTGGTAGAGTTTGCTTACAACAACAACTACCAAGCCAGTATCGAGATGTCACCATTCGAGGCGTTGTATGGACGAAGGTGTCGCACTCCGTTATCATGGGATGATATAGGCGAGAGAGCTTTGCTAGGCCCGGAGATGGTGGTTGATGCAGCGGAGAAGGTCAAGTGTCACGACCCGTACCCGGTTTAGGGGCACGAGTGCGTGGGTACGTCCAGCCTACGCCGCAGCATCGGCGGTAGAACGCTGTCTAGGTCATGTAACTATCTAATCAAACTCACGTGAATATCCAACTCCATAAGGAGACGTGGATATCATAAAATAATGCTAGAAATACTCAATCACATAAACTAAAGCACGATGAGATATCAAGGCAAGCAAACAATACAAGACAAGTCTAACGACAAAATAATCATACCTGCCATCATTAACTTCCAATCCTCAAGTGTGTCAGAAACCAGTCTACTAAGGTCACAGTCTGGAAAAATATTTTCCAGTCAGGAAGGAGCAAAGTACATCTCTAAATAGCAGTTCTATATTAATGACATAAACTATGTAGCAGTTCTAGATGGAAATATACCAGATGCATGTATAGGTACGAGAAATGTACAATGAAAGAAATACTGGAAATACTGTAAGTAAATGCAGGAAAAGAAACAATATGTCAATGAGCAAGAAACCTATGACTAAGTGTGTGAGTAGTAGCTTTAACATGTGATCGGCTTGGGAACTTGATCAGGCTGGTTACAAGTGATTAGCTATGATTCATGGAAGGTCAGGCTAATCGTTGGTTAGCTATGATGCATGTAGAGGTCAGGCTAATCACACGTAACAGCTATGAAGCATGGAGATGGTCAGGCCGCACCCGACGTGAGATGTGGGGTGAGCTATGATGCATGAAAAGTTGGGTATGATCACATATCTACACTAAAATACTCCCCAAACCCCCGACTGGTATAGTAGATCAAATCATGGTACGCTATGGCATGGAATTCCCTAGGGAGGTAGCAAATCTCCCCGGAAATCAGTGTCTGTACATGCACAAGATATCAATGAAACAAGACTTTGTACAAGCTACACCATGAATAAGGAATAACATCTCATGACGAGATCCGTCTACACCAATCCGTATAACCAGCGTGTCAAGAACATGGATATTTACACTAGATACAGTGAACATAGGAGATATCATAAATTAGAAACTAATCAGAGAATGTACTCGCCTTGGGTCCTTAACTGGTGAATACCGATGTCCTGTCCCTGAGTATTGTCTGGAGGATCCAATAGTCTGTCTGTCTCCAACATCAAGGAGTATACTGAGAGCAGCCTGTATACTGTGCTAGCACATCAGGGAGTGCACATGAAGGTGCAGCATGTATTTTGAACTGCATAGCAGCCAGTGCAGACAGTGTGCAACCTTTCCATGCTGCAACCTGCAATCTCGAGCATCAACCCAGCAGAGGCAGCAGCTGTACAACTGGCAGTGGAGCTCGGGTATAGTAGCAAGGGGGAGACACTACAGTACACACGAGGAGAATGTATAGCACCTTAATTCGCATAATGGACAATGTAGCAAGATCCTCCTAGGAAGCCAAGGTCCATATGTTAGTTTACAACTCAAATGACCTTCTATATTCTTCTTCTGAGTCCACTAATCTTTCAATATATATTCAGTCAGTTCACCAATACCTAACCCGAAAACACTCAAATTTGAATATTTCGAGTTTCCAACGGTCGACCACAATCTAGATCAGTTCCCAAATCATTACCAAACCCTGCTCTAAAATAATCTGAAATTCAAATTTAGATGTTCCAGCTCAAAATTAAATATTTCTTCCAGCCTTAACCCTCTGGTCCGTATCCAACCAATCAGTGGCATACCTTTATTTCTACCAACGATGTGTCACTCTCCTAGACACAACAACCAGTGTCAAAGGCACCTACACAGAATCCCATCCATGGTAAAGAACCCAATGTGGCAGACACATAAGTGTCATTGCAGACACAAACTGAATTATAAAGAAGGGTGATTCATCAGACCTGAGTCAAAGAGTTTTGTGGTCAAGAACTATGTCTGATCCAAATAATCGTAGTATGGAACCTCTTCTGAGTCAAACTAACAAACTCATATTGTTCACCAAAACTTGATACTCGATGTCGGGAAGACGATCGGGCTTGCTGACACAACACTGGAGTTGTTCGAATGGATGACTCGATCGAATTCTTCTTAACGAGTTCAGTGCTTGTGCTCAGGTCATCGAAAAATAGCTGGAATAGAGATCTCTAGAGCATTGAAGAAAGGTCACCGTGTTTGATCCCGCCGTGCCATCGCTCACAGGAGAGGTACGTTAGTGTTGCACCTTGAGTCAGGAACTCGAGGTCACCACCGCCATTGTCCCCATGGCCGGCCACCAGAGCTTGACATGCGCACTGAGGAGAGGGGACCGGGGTAGTGGAGGAGGCTTGAGGATGTGATGGAGGAAGAACAGGGAGAGGGGAGGACTCGTAAGGGGGGCTGCAGGCCGGAATCTAGCCGGAAGATGGATGTGCAGCGGAGGGAGAGGTGGAGGAGCAGTCGGAGCAGGGTCGGCCTGGCCGTCGGGGATAAAAACTGCAGCTGGGGACGACGGCCGGAGTGCAGGCCGGGTCGGGGTCGGGATCAGAGTTCGGCCGGGGTCGCGGGTGAACGGTGTTTCCCCCCCCCCCCTCCTTCAAATTCAAATAAAAGAGAAGAGGAAGAAAAAGGAAGAAGAAGAAGAATAAGAGAAGAAGAAAATGGAGAATTTTAGAATGGGAGGAGGCTACGGTTGGGAAGCTTTGGGGGATTCCCTAGGTTTCTTTTTGGGGATTAGGACTTTGTATAGGACATTAAATAGGAAGGGGTGAGATGAGCATGAAGGGTGGTGATGTACCCACTTTAATTGAGTGGCCAAGATTTGATATGGAGAAAATTCATACATGTGAGATGAGGGTGTTGACTAGTCAAAGCTAGAGGGGTTGGTTTTCTCCATTTGGGGTTAAACCAATAGGGCGTTGAAACCAAATGCAATAATTATAAATTAGCCCCCTTAATTTGGGTATTTGCACAGACGCATGAAATAATGAGAATTTGGCGGGCGATTCGGTATCTGGTGTTTTTGTAAGGTCAGGGGGCACTGTATGATTGGTATGGGCTCAAATAGCAGGGTACTGGAATTTACCGGGATTTACGGAATCAGATAAAATGGTATCCTCAATTTAATTAGAAATAAATGCAAGTTGTGTTCTAAAATTAATTAGGAGTACATGGGACCAAAATCAGGTCGGGTCATCAATACCAATAGTGAAGAAGACTCGGAACAGAATATTACCCTAATTTGGGCCGCACGAAAAATATGTCAAGATTGTCTCCAATTTCGATTGGAACGCACAACGATACAAAGTTGGAATTTATTTAGGATTTAAATAAACGTCCGCGATTATTTTTGTGCGGCTAAAAATGAGGTACAGAGAGCATAATTTTGGGTTGCAAAAATATCAGAATGGAAGGCAGGCACGTCTAGGGCAAGGTTGTAAAATTTGTTGGAAGGCAAAAGTCAAGGTATTGCTCCAAATATCGAAGCAACGGCAGCGCGCAATCAATTAATAAATTACGGTAATTAAATACAACCTCCAATAAATAAATTCTAAAATAAAACAATTAAATACAAAATCCCCATTATTCGATCAGGTATTCGTCTAGTGGCCTCTAGGTCAAGTCTACCACCTCCGACGTTAAGAACACAGTATATAATATAATATATTTAAATACACCTCATGCAATTATTTAATTTAAACACACTATTGAGAAATCATTTAATATAAACACCACAATACTGATATTATAAAAAGTCGAAAATACCCCTATTTTCAGAATATGGTAGTGACAAGTCTACCCTCCTTAAAAGAATTTCGTCCTCAAAATTTAAAATCCTCAATAGTAGTATTTACTCATACACATTATTATTTCCATAATTAGTGAAATTCAACAACCCACAAAATCCTAAAATAATCCACCTTGTCGTTTCGCAATTTTCAAAAATTTTTGAAATTACTATATTCCTGAAATATTCTCAAAATAAAAATCAGATTCCATCTCCTCATAATTCCCAAGAATTTAAATTAAAAATTTATACTCGGAATTTGATATCTGTTCCTCAAATTTAATTTCAACCAATGTATTGATTCTCATCCCAAAAAGTCTGAATCCAAACAATAATGCATCAATGATCTGATTCTTCAGTTTCTTTTTTTTTTTTTTTTAAATACTCACAATGCGACACTTAGAGATTCTTCCTATGCAACGTCCACAATATAAAATTTTAAAAACTCATAACTTGCGGTCAAATAAATATAATGACAATCTCCTAAATTTTCTCAATTTTTAATCACCAATTCTATCATATCATAACCTTCCTAAAATTAATAAATCATAAATTCTGCCATGTTAAATTTTAACTCTCCATTCAAGTCAATGTTTATCCTCGAGTTTCAATCATCCTCAATCTTCGTAAAATTAATGATCCATCAATTCTGTTATATTAACTCCTTAACTCTTTATTTAATGAATGCGTATTCTTAAAAAATTTAATCATCTTGTCCCTTTTGTCAAGTCATAATCTCTTCATAGATCTTTGCTATCACTACCAAAAAAAGTAAAATTGGCGACGTCTAAAAACGTCACTAAATAACCAAAAATCGTCGCTAATTAGGTTTAGCGACGTAATTAGCGACGTTTTGAAGCAGTCGGAAAACACCAAGTCGCTAAAACAAAAGACGTCGCTAAACGTCGCTATGCCGACGTTTTTTAGCGACTTTAATGTGTCGCTAAATTTAGCGACGTTTTGCGACGCCAAGTCACTAAAAAGCGACGTTTAGAAAATTCGCTAAACGTCGCTGATTAGCGACATCTATCGCGACGTTACACCGACGTCTTTAATGACCTGGCTATACTGCCATGTCAGCAATTGGCGAGGTTTAGCGACAAATTTAGCGACGTCATTAGCGACGAACTTAGCAACATTTTTCAGCGTCGCTGAGTAGCGACGTAATTAGCGACGTAAATTAACGTTGCTAAGCGTCGCTACACGTCGCTAATAACGTCGCTAATTTTAAAAAAAAATTAAAAAAAATTTCCAGAATCAAACATTGGTGATTCCCTGCAGTTTTACATCATCTTCATCATACACACCAACATGATTCAATCTAGTTAACTATATAATCCAATTAAATTAAAGACCACAAGAAGTATCAATCCAATTAAATGTGGATAACTATATAATCCAATTAAATTAACTAAAAAATTAAAGACCACAAGAAGCATCATACATCATGTCTATTGTTGAAGTACCAATAATTCATAAATAATAATAAAAATAACTAGACTACTACGGATCTGCAGGAGGCTGACCAGCGGCGCGCTTCAAGGATAACAACTCCTCATACTCGTCCCGTGGAATCGACACCGATGTCGATGGAGAAGGCATTGACGTCGGTGGCGGCCGTGCCCGCTCCAAGTCTGCGAGTCGCTGGTTGTAAGAATCCAGGGTAGATAACAGCCTCGTACTGCTATCACCCATTGAATCCTGCATCCTCGTCAGGTTCTCGCCCATCGATAGCTGTGACGCATGCATCCTCGTCAGCTTTTCGCCCATCGATAGCTGTGACGCCTGCAGCTCCATGATGTTGCGATCATTGGAGGCTCTAATAACATTTGTCAATTCTCGTAGCTCTGTCATGCTGCGGTCGAGCATATCCAATCGTACGATAAGCATCGGATCGTCCGCCTGCGGCTGGGACCGGGACTGGTCCTCCATACTTCGCAGCAAGTCGTCACGGAGAGACGCAATCTGACGGTCAACGGCCTCTGGACTCTGGCCGACGACTGCGAGGGCTGCGACTGCGAGGGGTATGTGGAATGCACAGCTGTCGGGGAGGCCCTAGATGACTGCGTCGCAACCAGGGCGCCATAGGAGCCCGTACCGTAGTACGTACCCCTCTGGCGACCACCAGCTGCGGTCACCCACAGGTCGTCCGCCGACGGAGATGGACCGAGCTGCGATGAAGCACCAGCCTCTCCAAGTGTAGGTGCACTAGCAGTCGCCCGCTCACGAAGCCTAAGATACTCGGCCTAGAAAAGGTTTGGAAACTCAATAATTGCCTAAGTTATATTAAAATAAACACAAAGTAAAGTAATACTTACATAGGTCTGTGAGGCCCTCTCATCAATGAGATTTCAGTCCTTGCGATGGGTGGCCAAGAAGACGGTCACCATGTTTGCATCCTCACCCCTCTGTACCTGTTAAAAATATATTTTTTATTACTAAACTTAAATATTTTTTCCAAGTACCATTTTATGGTACTTATATTAAAATAATATATTTTAAAAGAAAAAACATACCAAACGACGGAAATGTTCCGTCATCGGAATCGAGCCACCACACCACTTGGCAGCATTCTGCCTAGCCGCCTTGGCCTTCTTAGACCCTTCCTTGTAGCTCGGATCGTCGAATCTAGCCCTCATCGCAGTCCACTGCTCAGGCGTGATCCAACCTTGGATCGGTTTTCTAGCACGATCACGAGCCTTCTGGTCATCCAGAGCATCTCGGATAAGCTTGGCGGCAACGGTAGGAAAGAGCCGCTCGATCAACTCGGCCCGGTGCGGAGGATAAAAATACGTTTGCTACAATAAATAATTCATTAAGTTAGCATCACGAATATGCATAAATTAGAGGATTTATTTAATATACTTTTACCTGGAAGTGTGCAAACCAGAACGCCTTTCTCTCCTCCGGAGCCTCAGAGTAGTTGATCCAAGGGCCACCGTAGTTGTTCCTCAGAAATTGGCCCAGGCGTCTCTGAACCGACGATGGACGATATCTATACAGAAATAATAATTTAGATTACTAAAAAAGTCAATATACGATGAATAAAGAGAAACACAAATATATACTAAACTATCTAATTGACTTACTTTGTACCGTCGGCCCAAATCTCTGTCTTCGTCTCCTGCGGTGGTGCGCATGGAGGATCTTGCTGATGCTGGGACGTCGGCACGACCTCCTCTACATGCTCATCAGTCTCCATGGTTCCGTCAGCAGGAGGAACGCTGGACGAGGGAGTACTATCACGCCTGGAACTACTCGTCCCAGGAGTGATGCCACGCAACGTCGTCGCAGTCGGAGATGTGACTGCTCGATATACTGGAGTACTGGGCGACGATGATCCGAAACCAACAGTAGGCAGTACCGGAGTGGCACTCTGTCTACCTCGGGACCTGTCGAATCCTCCGCGTCGTCCTGTCATATCTGATAACAACATATGATGAATATAGAGAAACACAAATATATACTACATTCTACAGTTAAAATGTGATACATATCTCAAAGCATTATACAGTCAAAATATAATACATATATTCGTTAAAGTCAAAATGTGATACATATCTCAAAGCATTTTACAGTCCAAATATAGTTACATTCTACATGGAATATTTTATATTTTCAATCATCTTCAGAAAATTCATCTTGTTCGCCTTCCTCGTCCTGCTCTTCCTCTTCCTCGTCTTCACTTTCATCTACTTCGTCGTCCTCTTCGAATAATTCTACATCTTCTACATTATTACTCGTGTAATGAGTAACTTCCGTTGAGTCCACATCTACAATATTTGTTACAAGAGGTAGATCGTCCTCCTGATAAGCTATTTCGTCAATGTCAAAGGTATTTCTAGCTTTAGTCTTGTATACTGCCCACCAATCCGACCTCGCTGTCCCCCGTCTAGGATAAGTTGTGAAGTACACGAGCTGAGCCTGACTTGATAGGACAAATGGTTCGTAGCCTTGATATCTACGCTTGTAGTTTATATCCACAAGGCCATGTTTGTCAATTTTCCAACCTTGATCTTGAATCGGATCGAACCATTCACACCTGAATAGCACGATATTAGCAGGTTCTGGGCCATAATTATATGTCAACTCCACAATCTCTCGTAAGATGCCAAAAAAATTATTGCCCGGATTGACGTCTTTGTAGTTTGTAGATTTGATACACAAACCACTATTTTTCGTGGAATCAAGATCCAGAAAGCTGTCTCTGATAGGAGCATTTGTTGACTTGAACCTGAACCCATTCACACAGAAACTTGGCCATATTTTTACGGCAGTAATTGGTTCCTTGGCTAGAGTCCTAATAGATTCAGTCTCGGATGATATTAGACGATCGACCTAAATACCAAAGTAGCGATGGTAAGTTATTTGTTTTACAAGTGCAGAAATAAAAAGTAATTACCAAGTATCTTACATATGCGCTCAACCAAGAAGGAAAATGGCATCTTATTTCTTGTTCTACTTCTTCGTCTGTTATATAGGGTCTAACCGACCTCAACTCATCATTATATGTGGTGAAAAATAATGATGCAACTGCTAATTAGTAGCATAATAGTATCTTATACTATTATATTGAGATGATGTAAACGTGGACGTATTAATTACTTACCCCTCTAGCTTCTCCACTTCATCCTCGTCGCAATTGAGTAATATATACAATTGAGCAGCCCTTAGCTCATCGTCATTCAAATATCTCTTCTTCATTTTTCTCGAAGGCTTTCCGGATGCATTGAATACTTTGAGTATTGCATCATTAGATTCCTTATATGCGTCGTCATTTCTGGGAGCTTTCGTCCTATTAGTAGCAACATGTGGTTTGAAATACGTCGAGCAAAAGTTTGTAATCTCCTCGAGAACATAAGCTTCACAAATAGATCCTTCAACCCGTGCCTTATTTTTTATCTTTCTCTTTAGGTGATTCAGATGACGCTCGAAGGGGTACATCCACCGATAACCGACAGGACCACCAACACATGCCTCATAGGAAAGATGAATTGGCAAATGCTCCATAGAGTCGAAGAATCCTGGAGGAAACACCTTCTCGAGCTTACATAGTGTTACCGCAATGTCCCTCTCTTGCTTTTCTAGACGATCGACGAGCAACTTAGTACAACAAAGATCTATGAAGAATATGCTCAGCTCTGTCAATGGGTCCCAAACGACCTGCGGTAAGAATTCCCGAAATGCAATCGGAATTAACCTCTCCATGAATATATGACAATCGTGGCTCTTCATACCTACTAGTTTGTTCTCCTTGAGGTCGACGCATCTTCTCAAGTTCGACACGTACCCATCTGGAAACTTTAGACCCTGAATCCACCTACAAAGTCTATCTTTATCCTCTTTATCTAGTGAGAAAACTGACTTAGGTTGCTTTAACTTTCCATTCCCCTCCTCTATCAGATGCAATGCAGGACGTCTACATATGTCTTCTAAGTCCAACCTGGCCTTCGGATTATCTTTCGTCTTCCTCTTTACATCCATTACAGTATTAATTATGTTATCAAACACATTCTTCTCGATATGCATGACATCAAGGTTATGTCTGATCAGATTGGTGCTCCAATATGGCAGATCCCAGAATATACTCCTCTTCGTCCAGTTATGGGTGCGACCAAATCCGTCACACTTGTACCCCTTAGCAGGCTCTTCAATAGCACTTGGTAAATCTTTTACCTCTTCCCATATCGTGCATCCGGGCTACCTTGGAGGTGGATTAGCCTTCTCCACAACTCCCGTACGAAAAGTATTCCGATTCCTCCGGTACGGATGATCCTTCGGCAAAAATTGTCGATGACAATCGAAGAAGCACGGTTTGCCTCCGTGTTTCAAACGGAAAGCCTGAGAACGGTCCATGCAATACGGACATGAGAGACGACCATGGATGCTCCATCCCGATAACATTCCATAGGCCGGAAAGTCGTTGATGGTCCACATAAGTGCTGCCATCATCTGAAAATTCTGCTTTCTAGAAACATCGTACGTGTTGGCACATACTTCCCACAGCTGATTCAACTCATCTATCAAAGGTTGTAAGTACACATCGATGTTCCTCTTCGGATTGTTCGGACCCGGGATAATAACGGTTAGGAACATATACGGAGTCTTCATGCACATCCAAGGCGGTAGATTGTACGGAGTGACGATCACAGGCCAACACGAATACTGGGAGCCCGAAAGTCCGAATGGGGTAAAACCGTCAGAGCAGAGCCCCAATCTGACATTACGCGCTTCCTCGGTAAAATGTGGATACTCTCGATCAAAGTGCTTCCATGCTTCTCCATCGGATGGATGATCCAATACTCCTTCGATCTGTTTTCGCCTGTGCCAACTCGTGTTTACTGCAGTCTCCTTAACCATAAACAACCGCTGCAACCGCGGCGTCAAAGGCAAGTAGTGCATCGAATCGGTAGGCTTCCTTGCACCGACAGACTTTCCTCTAACAGTGGCCTTGTAGCAATCAGCACCACAGAATCTACATGCATCTTCATCCTTGTCACCTTTGTAGTACAACATGCACCCGTTGCGACATGCATCAATTTTCTCGTATCCCATCCAAAGCGATCTCACCATCCTCTTAGATTGATAGAAGTCTTTAGGCAACTTTGCACCCTCGGGCAAGATCTCTATAATCAAATAGAGCAGTCGATTATAGCATTCTTGCGATATGTTAAAATCGGACTTGATGCTCAATAATCTTGTAACCACCTCCAACGGTGAATGGTCCTCACAACCAGGATATAGTGGAGTCCTTGCATTCTCAAGCAACTCCATAAACTTTGCAGCATCGGCATTCGGTACCTCCTCAGCTGCATCATAATTGTCTGGATTGAAACTAGGTCCTGCCGCATCATAATTGTCAGGATTGAAACTAGGCCCCGCCGCATCATAAACCATATTCACCAACCCGTCGTCGTAAGCATCGTGGTCTTGGACATCCATATAAGGCTCTACATAGGGCTCCGACTCCGATGCTAGAGATACAAGTTCTCCGTGCGCGGTCCACTGATAGTAATTCGGCGTAAAGCCCTTCGAGTATAAATAATATATAACTTCCACTTCTGGATGATATTTCCTGTTGCGACATCTCACACATAGACACTTAATTTTGGTACCGTCCATGTACTGAGGGAACGCCTTGGCGAACTGCAGGAACTGCTGTACACCCTCAATGAATTCATCCCGCACACCGCACATGTCATCAGGATGACGGTTGTACATCCACGAACGATGACGCAGAGAGTAATTCATATCCATTTCTAGATACTTCTGCAAAATTGACAGTATGTATCATATAAATCATTACATGCAAAATTAACTTCTGTGTCTGTGTCAGTGTCCGTTATGGGAAAAGCAGTGTATATATATATATATATATATATATATATATATATATATATATATATATATAACATTACCCAAATAATATCTTAATACCACTTTACTACTATACCTTAACCCACTTCTGTGTCAGTGTCCGGATTTTAGTGTAGTAGGCTCCAGCCGAAGCCAATAAGTTTCTTGAGATGCATGTCCTTAATGATGCATGCTGCGATGATATCTTTGCTCCATTAGAGGCTCTTCATACTGCTAGCTAGTGATTTCAGTAAGTGTTGAAATTAATCCTTTATTTATTTAAGCTGATTTGTAAGTTTCGTTTAGCTAATTCAACTGTTATAGTCATATTATTTAGACCATTAGGCACTTCTTGAAACTGGCAGTAGGGTGAGGAACTGAGATACATAACTCCGCAGTACTTTGCTTTCGGCAATTAACCCCTATATATATTGGGAGTGGAACGAGGAAGTAGCTAGAGCTCAAAATTCTTGGGGCACAATTAAGGACGGTTGCTTAGATCATACACTTCCTGGTCGAATAATTGGCGTTCTAATTAATTTGATCACATGATCAGTTGTTGTACGAATATTCAGGAATTAGTTCTAATTTGTTCACCCAATGTACGTAGTCATGACATATGAACATGGATTCAATAATAGCCATCATTTCTTCCCCTCCTCCATTGGACCAATGAATAGTAACCACAAAATCAAACAATTAGTATGTATGTATGTATGTATGTATATATATATATATATATATATATATATATATATATATATATATATATATATATATATATATATATATATATTTTAAAAGTGCAAATAAATACACTTATGTTCTTTCTTTCTTATTCATCGATCCATATTATTTATTTATTTTATACTTGAAAGAAGAAATTAAAATCTGATCTCTACATGATCGCACATGCATGAACATTGTCAAAAAACCTAACCCTAACCCTAACCCTAATCCTAACCCTAACCCCATGTCAAAAAACCTAACCCTAACCCTAACCCTAACCCCAACCCCATGTCAAAAAACCTAACCCTAACCCTAACCCTAACCCTAGGTCCAGATCAGTGTCTGTGTCAGTGTGTGTGTGTGTGCCGTGTCTGTGTCTGTGTCAGTGTCAGTATGTGTGTCGTATTTGTGTCAATGTTACATGTGTCCTGTGAGAGAGAGAGAGAGAGTATACCTTGCCGGAGTAGTCGCGGTCGACGGAGCTGGGGGGAGATTTATTTTCGAATCGAAATTTCAACTGACGGGGAAAAATGAAACCGACCCCTAATTAACCAAATTTTAGCGATGTTTAGCGACGTCTAATAAAAAATGTCGCTAAATTAAATATTTGTGACGTAAAGGACGTCGCTAAACACGTTGCTAAATATTTTGAGTTTAAATGTCGCTATATACGTCGCTAAACGTCGCTAAATTAGACATATTAGCGACGTTTAGCGACCTTAATTGAACTTATAGCGACTTATCTTTTAAAATCGTATTAAAAGTCGCTAAACGTCGCTAAATGTCGCCATTTAGCGACGTCTAGCGACGTGTTTATAATGAGTCGCTAATTTATATATTATTAGCGACGTTTCTTTTGACGTCGCTAAAATACGTCGCTAATCCCGCTTTTTCTAGTAGTGTATGGTCAAAACCCCAATGATCAAAGTCTAAGAAAATTTACCTACAGTCATACAACATACAGCCTAGAGGAAACATACATGGTTATGTTCTGTTTTATCATGGTATTGCAGTCTCTGCCAGGGTGTACTACCAAAATTTTTTTTTTTCCAACAAGAAATCATGCATACGAACTACAGTACTAGAAAAATCAATCAATCGAAAGACGGAAAAACATTAGGAGGGAAAGAAAGAACCTGCTAACATATTACTTGTAGTATCTCCTATTTCTAACAACCACTTAACTCTAGCACATTCACTAACTGATTCCTATTCCTGTACACCGGTACTCATATCAACTAATCATTAATCCACAAGATCCATGAATATATCAATATTGCACACACCTGTCTATAAATACCAAAATCTGATACCAAGAACCTCTAACACGATTATAGGTCAATTGGTGCATGTAAAGTTTGATACCTCTATCTCTTTAGGTACCCCTGTTCTACTTTAGTACACCCACTGCTAGTTCTCATTCCTACTACAATTGTCCATACTATTTGTTCTCATCACTCCAGTGCACACCAAGTGTAACACCATACTAAGTGCTAAACCCTTTCTAATACAACTCTAGATGGACACCCAAGTCAGTCTGCGGTGCCACCTCAATCATGCTCAAGTCATCAGATCCTTACACATGTATATCATCTACTCATATATTAATATTCATATCTCTTATCTACCATAAAATTAATCCTCAAAATAATCGTCAAGGTTTAACTTCTCGATCAACTTAAAATAAATTGCATATACCTCCTCAAAATCAGGTACTCAAATATCAAAAGAAAAATTTAATCACTTTTAAAATCCTTATAGCCTTGACTATGTTTATTGAATTGAATTCGAATACTCAAAAATTTTAATAACATAAAATCTTAACTCCTCTAAATTCTTAAAAATTAAAATTCATTCCCACTCTTCAAATTATAAATTTAAATCCTCAAGTATACATATAGATACTCCCAGTCTCTAATACTCAAGGTCCACACAAATACACCAATTATCTACAACCTCAACTGTGTACTGAAATTGTACTGCCCGGATTACTTGCAATATCACTTCCAATAATCCAAGTTATCATCACACATATTTTCTTCAATGATTTTCTATCTATATTAATTAATACACCAATCTAATTATCATCACACGTAGTACTTACTGTTATTAGCACCTTGCTCAACTAATCCTCGATATAGAATCATTAGTACTCTTGGTATGATAACACTAGCTTCATTATTAGATTACTCATCACTTATTAGAACTTACGATCATTCGTACTAGTTATTAACTTATATAATACACATGCTCCACTTCACTCTCAAAGGCGACATATCGTTCCATATCTCGATTTATGTATACGTATCTTCTCTTAAATCTTTTACAGACTGATATACTATATATATTCCATTACAAATCTTGATATCTCTCTACTCATGGCATATCATTAAAACCCCTTATGCATATATATTTCTTTACTCTTGACACACCCAAGTAATCAACCATCAAACTGAATATCATGCTCCATTAATTTTTAACACAAATCTTTGATACTTAATTACTTACATAGATCATCCAATTACATAATTTAATGACTATCCAAGACTGGCATGCTGATTCTGATACTTACTCTTGGAACCTTCACTGATACTCTTACTCTTCTTTCTATAATACCAATACTAATTATAATAACACCTATCATAGTACTATTGCTATAAGGTACTATGCTATGGGTATATCTAGATTAATGCCTAATGCTCCCATGTCCAACTAAGAAACACTTACGAACTCACAAGTCACACTCAGTCAACACTAATACAAAACACAAACAAAATTACAAGTCACTAATTATCATACTAACAAGGAATCCTCAAAGAAAAGAAGCTCAAAAGGAAACTGGATAAGGACTGAAGGTATCTCTACTGCTAGTAAAGAAAAGAAGCGATGGAACAAAGTCCCGAAACAACAGAAATAGATAAGTCTTGAGATGATACTTTAAGAACCAATTTAAGATACAACCTGATAATCATACACGTCTATCCGAAATCATGACACTCAGAATCCTCGTCATGCCAGTAAGCATAGATGCGATAAACGACAGGTTCCGTAACTAAGGTATGCAACTCTATAATCACGTCATCTAGAATCTTCGCCACGCCAACCGGTATGGCTGCGAGAAATTCTAAATTCATAACTAAGATATGTACATCCAAGTCAGGTTCCTACGTTCTTGTCACAACAGCTAATATGGCTGCGATAAACTCTAGGTTCCATAACCAAAGTAGACGTTTTTACCTTTCTCACTGTTCTTATCAATATATGTCATCAGATAATACCGTAAAGTTTAGTCCGTAAAATTCATCTCGAAAAAAATCAAACTCAACAACGACACCAAGAGTTAAATTTAACAACTGGTCAACAAGAATCAAACTCAACAATGATACCAAGATTTAAATTTAATAACTGATCAACAAGAATCAAGTTCAATAACAGCAAGCGAGAGCAGACGAAAACAAGAAAAAGATTTAAATTGGAAATTATAACAAGATTCTCATGGGGTCGTCCCAGGAATCTCTCAAGAATTTGTGATTGAGTATCCTCTCTCATCCTAGTATCCTATGTCCTATATTCAATAGCAGGTATGCAGTAGTACAACTATGACGTCGCACTACCACGATATCGCACAACTAGCGAAGTCGACCTGCATGGACCACCACTAAAAACGTGTCACGACCCACACCCGGTTTAGGGGCACGAGTGCATGGGTACGTCCAGCCTACGCCGCAGCATCGGCGGTAGAACGCTGTCTAGGTCATGTAACTATCTAATCAAACTCACGTGAATACCCAACTCCATAAGGAGACGTGGATATCATAAAATAATGCTAGAAATACTCAATCACATAAACTAAAGTACGATGAGATATCAAGGAAAGCAAGCAATACAAGACAAGTCTAATGACAAAATAATTATACCTGCCATCATTAACTTCCAATCCTCAAGTGTGTCAGAAACCAGTCTACTAAGGTCACAGTCTGAAAAAATATTTTCCAGTCAGGAAGGAGCAAAGTACATCTCTAAATAGCAGTTCTATATAAATGACATAAACTATGTAGCAGTTCTAGATGGAAATATACCAGATGCATGTATAGGTACGAGAAATGTACAATGAAAGAAATACTGGAAATACTGTAAGTAAATGCAGAAAAAGAAATAATATGTCAATGAGCAAGAAACCTATGACTAAGTGTGTGAGTACTAGCTTTAACATGTGATCGGCTTGGGAACTTGATCAGGCTGGTTACATGTGATTAGCTATGATTCATGGAAGGTCAGGCTAACCGTTGGTTAGCTATGATGCATGTAGAGGTCAGGCTAATCACACGTAACAGCTATGAAGCATGGAGATGGTCAGGCCGCACCCGACGTGAGATGTGGGGTGAGCTATGATGCATGGAAAGTTGGGTATGATCACATATCTACACTAAAATACTCCCCAAACCCCCGACTGGTATAGTAGATCAAATCATGGTACGCTATGGCACAGGATTCCCTAGGGAGGTTGCAAATCTCCTCGGAAATCAGTGTCTGTACATGAACAAGATATCAATGAAACAAGACTTTGTACAAGCTACACCATGAATAAGGAATAACATCTCATGACGAGATCCGTCTACACCAATCCGTGTAACCAACGTGTTAAGAACATGGACATTTACACTAGATACAGTGAACATAAGAGATATCATAAATTAGAAACTAATCAGAGAATGTACTCGCCTTGGGTCCTTAGCTGGTGAATACCGATATCCTGTCCCTGAGTATTGTCTGGAGGATCCAACAGTCTGTCTGTCTCCAACATCAAGGAGTATAATGAGAGCAGCCTGTATACTGTGCTAGCACATCAGGGAGTGCACATGAAGGTGCAGCAGGTATTTTGAACTGCATAGCAGCCAGTGCAGACAGTGTGCAACCTTTCCATGCTGCAACCTGCAATCTCGAGCATCAACCCAGCAGAGGCAGCAGCTGTACAACTGGCCGTGGAGCTCGGGTATAGTAGCAAGGGGGAGACACTACAGTACACACGAGGAGAATGCATAGCACCTTAATTCGCCTAATGGACAATGTAGCAAGATCCTCCTAGGAAGCCAAGGTCAATATGTTAGTTTACAACTCAAATGACCTTCTATATTCTCCTTCTGAGTCCACTAATCTTTCAATATATGTTCAGTCAGTTCACCAATACCTAACCCGAAAATACTCAAATTTGAATATTTCGAGTTTGCAACGGTCGACCACAATCTAGATCAGTTCCCAAATCATTACCAAACCCTGCTCTAAAATAATTTGAAATTCAAATTTAGATGTTCCAGCTCAAAATTAAATATTTCTTCCAGCCTTAACCCTCTGGTCCGTATCCAACCAATCAGTGGCACACCTTTATTTCTACCAACGATGTGTCACTCTCCTGGACACAACAACCAGTGTCAAAGGCACCTACACAAAATCCCATCCAGGGTATAGAACCTAATGTGGCAGACACATAAGTATTATTGCAGACACAAACTGAATTATAAAGAAGGGTGATTCATCATACCTGAGTCAAAGAGTTTTGTGGTCAAGAACTATGTCTGATCCAAATAATCGTAGTATGGAACCTCTTCTGAGTCAAACTAACAAACTCATATTGTTCACCAAAACCTGATACTCGACGTCGGGAAGACGATCGGGCTTGCTGACACAACACTGGAGTTGTTCGAATGGATGACTCGATCGAATTCTTCTTAACGAGTTCAGTGCTTGTGCTCAGGTCATCGAAAAATAGCTGGAATAGAGATCTCTAGAGCATTGAAGAAAGGTCACCGTATTTGATCCCGCCGTGCCATCGCTCACAGGAGAGGTACGTTAGTGTTGCACCTTGAGTCAGGAGCTCGAGGTTACCACCGCCATTGTCCCCATGGCCGGCCACCAGAGCTCGACATGAGCACTGAGGAGAGGGGACCGGGGTAGTGAAGGAGGCTTGAGGATGTGATAGAGGAAGAACAGGGAGAGGGGAGGACTCGTAAGGGGGGCTGCAGGCCGAAATCTGGCCGGAAGATGGATGTGCAGCGGAGGGAGAGGTGGAGGAGCAGTCGGAGCGGGGTCGGCCTGGCCGCCGGGGATGAGAACTGCTGCTGGGGACGACGGCCGGAGTGCAGGCCGGGTCGGGGTCGGGATCAGAGTTCGGCCGGGGTCGTGGGTGAACGGTGTTTCCCCCCCCCCCTCCTTCAAATTCAAATAAAAGAGAAGAGGAAGAAAAAGAAAGAAGAAGAAAGAAGAAGAATAAGAGAAGAAGAAAATAGAGAATTTTAGAATGGGGAGGAGGCTACGGTTGGGAAGCTTTGGGGGATTCCCTAGGTTTCTTTTTGGGGATTAGGGCTTTGTATAGGACATTAAATAGGAAGGGGTGAGATGAGCATGAAGGGTGGTGATGTACCCACTTTAATTGAGTGGCCAAGATTTGATATGGAGAAAATTCATACATGTGAGATGAGGGTGTTGACTAGTCAAAGCTAGAGGGGTTAGTTTTCTCCATTTGGGGTTAAACCAATAGGGCGTTGAAACCAAATGCAATAATTGCAAATTAGCCCCCTTAATTTGGGTATTTGCACAGACGCATAAAATGATGAGAATTTGGCGGGCGATTCGATGTCTGGTGTTTTTGTAGGGTCAAGGGGCGCTGTATGATTGGTATGGGCTCAAATAGCAGGGCACTGGAATTTACCGGGATTTACGGAATCAGATAAAATGGTATCCTCAATTTAATTAGAAATAAATACAAGTTGTGTTCTAAAATTAATTAGGAGTACATGGGACCAAAATCAGGTCGGGACATCAATACCAAAAGTGAAGAAGACTCGCAACAGAATATTACCCTAATTTGGGCCACACGAAAAATATGTCAAGATTGTCTCCAATTTCGATTGGAACGCACAACGATACAAAGTTGGAATTTATTTAGGATTTAAATAAACGTCCGCGATCATTTTTGTGCGGCTAAAAATGAGGTACAGAGAGCATAATTTTGGGTTGCAAAAATATCAGAATGGAAGGCAGGCACGTCTAGGGCAAGGTTGTGAAATTTGTTGGAAGGCAAAAGTCAGGGTATTGCTCCAAATATCGAAGCAACCGCAGCACGCAATCAATTAATAAATTACGGTAATTAAATACAACCTCCAATAAATAAATTCTAAAATAAAACAATTAAATACAAAATCCCATTATTCGATCAGGTGTTCGTCTAGTGGCCTCTAGGTCAAGTCTACCACCTCCGACGTTAAGAACACAGTATATAGTATAATATATTTAAATACACCTCATGCAATTATTTAATTTAAACACACTATTAAGAAATCATTTAATATAAATACCACAATACTGATATTATAAGAAGTCGAAAATACCCCTGTTTTCAGAATGTGGTAGTGACATCAAGCTCATTAGAGATAGACTTCGGGTGGCGCAGGACAGGCAGCGGCATTAGGTCGATAGCCACCGGAGACCTTTGGAGTTTGAGGTATAGCTTATAATCTAGATTTTGTTCTTGTGTTTGCTTATGATTGCTTCTTTTAGACTAAGTGCAGAGACCTTGTTTGTGCTAGGTTGGAGATCTGGTGTTCTTGAGGATTTCTCCGACGCGGGGCACTATTCACTTCGGTGGAGACAGGAAGCTTAGCCTACGTTTCGTCGGACCTTTTCATATTCTTGAGAGGGTTGGCGCCATGGTGTATAGGCTCGATTTGCCGCCTACGCTAGAGGGAGTTCAAGATGTGTTCCACGTGTCGTAGTTGAGATGGTACGTGGCGGATCCCAGTCACGTATTGGATCACTCAGAGATCGTGGTGGGACCTACTCTTAGCTATCCAGAGCAGCCGGTGGAGATTTTGGATCGGCGGAAGAAGGTGTTGATGAACCAGACTATTCCCTTGGTTCACGTCGCGTGGAGGCATCACTCTCCGGGTGAGTCGACCTGGGAGAGGGAGGATGAAATGCGCGAGCGATACCCCTATCTCTCCGAGCCTTGAGGTATGGTTCTTTTTTTTGCATTCCTATCCTAGTTTTATCTTTTAATTTCGAGGACGAAATTATTTTAAGGAGGGTAGGCTTGTCACTGTCCAATTCTAGAAAATAGCTTTTTTTTTTTATTTGATAAATTATGTACTGTATTTAATTAATTATATTTATATTTAATTAGTGATTGCATTATTTTTTGTTTTATTTGATTGTTTTAGGGTTTTGGCTAGCCTGGACCCATGTCAGACCCTAGTGGACCTATGTCCGACCCAACCCACACCCTTATGAGACTTATTTTTGGGTTTAGATTATTTATTATATTTTTAGTGGGTTAGTTGGAGAGATTTGGAGTTAGTTTGAGTACTTTTGGAACCAGAAACCCAAAACCCAAGTTAGGAGGGTAATTCCCCTTATATTTCACCTTGGCCGGCCTATTCCCAGCCCACACCCGACCAACACAGCAGCCTTTCCCCTATTTCCTCCTTCTTCTTCACTTCTTTTTCTTCTCCACTTCTTCTTTCTTCTTCTTTCCTTCTTCCAAGTAAGTTCTCTCCATTTTTTTTCCTTCCTTCTTCTATTCCTTCTTCTTTATGTGAACCCTAACCCTACGTTTTTCCCCAACCTAGGTGTGTAGAGCCTAGACTTTGTGTGGAGGCTAGATTTGGTGGCTTGGAGCTTGAGGGAGGTGGTTTCAAGTGGATTGGAGACTTGGGCCTTGGGATTCCAACTCTCAAGAGGTAAACCCTAACTTTCTCCTTGCTAATTACTCTTATGTAGTGTATTTAGTAGTTTAGAACCTTCCTAGACCCTAAGGCTACCCATGGGAGGAAGTTGGAACTAGTTTGGTTGAGTTTTGAGACTTTGACACTAGGTTTTGTGTCAATTTCGGGTGGAATCCGAAATTGGCCAAATTTTGGGTGATGCCCTAGGTTAGACGGACCTAGGTAGACATTGTTGGGTGTCTTGAGGGTGAGTGCATGTCTCCGTTCGGACATGTGAAGTCGTATCGCGGAGAAACGAGCATTTTGGGCATTTTTGGGGTTTTCGTCGTCGCCGGTTCTAAGTACGTGCGCGTTTTTGCCACTTGCCTAGAATCGATGGGGTAGCATTTTTCTAGGACCTAGACATCGTTTAGAACCCGTGGGTAAATTTTGGGCCGATTCTGAGTTGGTTTGGTGTGCTTTCAGGAGGTTTTCCGAACCGCACACCGCGTGTTCGTCGAAATGACCGAACGGCCATTCGACTTGGTTTCCTAGTTCCGGGCTTGTGCGCGCGTTGGGTTAGCTTCGGAGAGTGTGTGCTAGAATTCTTGGGTTATATTTTATATATATATATAGGTGTTTGCGTGCGTAGGGGTCGTTGGGCACGCGTTGGTGGGCGTTGTGTGCGTTGTTGTGTGTTGTATTGTGTTGTGTTTGGTATTTATAAGTGTTTATATAGGAATATAAGTTTATATATATATATATGTATATATATTTATATATATGTTTATGTGTTTGTATGTCTATATATATGTGTGTATTTATATATATATGCTTGTGTATGTATATGTCTAGGTGTTTGTGTGTATATATATATATGCATATGTATGAGTATGTGTGTGTGTGTATATGTATATATATATATCTATGTGTATGTGTATATATATATATATATGAGTTTGTGTGCGTATATATATATATAGATAAGTGTGTATATATATGTATATAGATATGTGCGTGTATATGTATGTTTGTGTGTGTTTGTATTTATATGCATAAGTTTTTGTGTGTGTATAAATATATATGTTAGTGTGTGTGCGTATATATATATATATATATATATATATATATATATATATATATATGTATATACGTGTGTGTGTCTGTGTGTGTGATTGTGTTTGTGTGTGAGGTGCAGCAAGGCGAGCGAGGGGGGGCAGCTGCCCACAGCAGCAGGTGCAGCAGCTGTTGTGCTGTGCACAGCAGCTGCACAGCAGCTGCACAGCAGCAGAGGCAGCAGCAGCATTAAGGTAGCAGCAGCAGCTGTTAAATGCAGCAGCAGTACAAGCATGCAGCAACAGCAGCTTTCGCAGTAGCGAGGGGTGAGGGTGAGGTTTTGGAATACTTAGATAGATAGGTAGATTGATAGATAGATAATAGTTAGCTAGATAGATATATATATAGATAACTAGATAGATAGATAGATAGATAGATATATTTAGATAGATAGATAGATAGTTAGATTGTTAGATAGATATAATAGATAGATAGTTAGAATAAATAGATAGATGGTTAGATGGATATTAGATAGATAGATAGATAGATAGATAGATAAGTAGTTAGATAGCTATATATATCTATGTGCATAGATACATACATACATATAGCTAGATATATACCTATAGCAATGTATATATGTATAGATATCTAGATAGATATATATACATATTGAGAGTGGGTATAAGGTATTATATATGTGTGTTGTGGATATCTATATATATATGCATATAGATACTTAGATATATATAATATATGATAAATATAGATATTCTAGCCTAGATTAGTAACTAGGATTATATCTATATACTTAGATAGCTAACTAAATAGCTAGTTAGAGGGGTATGAGAGACATATCCCAATACCTTGAGATATCAAGGTTTCTCACCAAGGTATTGAGTTTCGAGCGGGGTATTTGAGCAATAGCCTAGGAATAGTGTTTGAGTGATTTTTATATGTATATGTGTATATATTTACGCGTGTTAGCATAGGTTTTAGCGGGTTTAGGCGGGGTGCGTGGCCTAGGACGAGGTATCGGATACCGAGGATATCCCGGTATCTCGAGGAGGCGAGTTTGAGAGTTTACTAGCTTAATGAGCTAGTTTTGACCTAGAATTTTAGAGGCACCCTAGTTTGACCTAGCTTTAACCATAATTATCCCCGTTGACCGTAAAAGTAAACGTTTGACCTAGTTTAGACCTATTATTGACTTTTTGGACCACGGGTTGACTTTTTGACCTGAATTTCACCGGTTTGACCCGTTCGACCTAGAATAACCCTAGAAGCCTGTTTTTAATTATTTTATATCAGTTTAAATCCTTAGAACCCTGTTTAATTCTTACTTTTCATAATAGGTTCTTGCGACACCGGTCCGGATCTTGATCCTCATCAGTTGCTCAGGACATCATGCGAGTACCTACCTCTGATAGTTTCTATTTTATGATAGCGTTTATATCACCTGTTCTAGAACTGTAATACTTGATTCTGACACATTATTACACGAGCTGGTACTAGTGGATCCCGTCATGAGATCCTATCCCCCTTACCGTGTTCAGCGGGTACTCTATCACGTGTATTTCATCATGTGCTTCGGGTATTGATTCTTATGTGCTATCATGTGCTTCTTGTGCTCTCGCCTTCGTGTGCGCAAGCTATTATCATGTACGTAGTGTGTTGTGGTTGGATCCAAGAGTATTAGTGGGGGAGGGGAGTCGTAGTTGGTTATGTGATCAAAGCCAAACAGTATTCATGTGTATGTCGGTTATGCAACTCACGTATAACGGAGTTGTGCTCAAGGCACTTAGCTAGTATTCATGTTTTCTCACATGCAGTTACTTCTCTACTTATATTGTTCTCCAGTTTATTTTGCAGCTACTTATTCTGTTCTAGCATGTATTTATTTCCTGTGCATCTTGTATACTTTTCTATTGCTAGTCATATACACCTTACCATGTATTTGGAGTTGCTTTCAGAGTTATGTACTTTGCTCCAGTCCTAACGGGCCAGGTGTTGACGAGGGCTGTGACCCCGAGACTGAGGAGGAGTGCACCGAGGAGACGCCGTTAGCGCTCTAGTTAGCTAGGTGGATTTCTTGGGTTGTTCCCAGTGGTTTATTTTGGATGATTGTACTTATTATTTTGTTGCTGTGAGATGTTGTAGACTATTATAGTCTTAGACTGTATATTTTGGATATTGCCTTGCTCTTGGGTTCTAGTTTCCTTTTGCTATCATATCGTGCTTTTATTCTTCTCCTAGGAATTGTGATTGAGAGTTCATATATATATTGTGTGGTTACCCTCCTTTTGGAGAGGTTATTGACAGGTTTTATGAGTTATATAGATGGTTGACCTAGAACTGACCTTTATAGCTTTCTACCGTCGATTCTGCGACGTAGGCTGGACGTACCCACGACTCATGCCCGATTTTCGGGTGCGGGTCATGACAGCATGTCCCCAAACACTTGTTGGTTGAAGCAGACCACCAGTATTTTTTGCGTCTCATCAAGCTTGACCGCATCGGATTGCGTCATTGCCCTCTCCATAGGGGAGAATAAAGTCCCCAGCAGAGTCGCCACCGTGTTTGCTATTTTATATCAAAACGAGAAGTGAGAGAACTGGATTTAATTTAACAAACTAAGAAAGTACAAAGAAAAGTCCTATGAGACAATCTAAGTAAGAATTTGTTTCTTGGGGGGTGACGATGGATGGTTAGGAGTGTAGCAACTCTTTGTACTCTATGGATGATCCGGTGCGGAAGCTTTTCTCTCTCCCTTGAATGTAGATTCCCAGATGGCCCGCCACTTGCATAGTGGTAGTAGCCTACTATTTATAGTCATATTTGTGGCCGCATGGATTTTGGGCCGCATGGATGGAGAGGTTTGTCATGTGTCCCCTCTCAACGAAAGGGTGCTACAGCTATGCACGAGAATCCGGGCTTCGCTGCCACGTGAACATTTCTTGGGATTTTTTATTTTGCTGAGTATCTAGGCAGTTCTCAACTGTATAGGCGTCACTTGGTCAAATGGACACGTGGTCGATATTTGGTTGGAGAGGACCACTTAGTTGCAACAGCAAGACTTGGTCGACGTGGAATCTGGGACACATATGGCTAAAGACGTACGGGACGCACGGAGTTTGGAACGCATGGGGCCAGAGACGCATGGACCGCATGGAGTCTGGAACGCATGGGTTAGAGTCTTATGGGATGCATGGAGTTTGGGAAATATGGGCTAGAGACTAATGGACCACATAGAGTCTGGAACGCAAGGCCCAGAGCCACATAGGTTCTTTTGTCATGTTGTCCATGTGGCTCTGCACCATCCATGGGACGTCTTCCTCTTAGTGTGTTCTCGTCCTTCGAGGCTATCAGAAAAATCTTTTTTGTCAGAATTCTGTGTCAGGCGCCATCTTTACTGTCAGGACGTCATGTCAGGTCGACCAGCAGCCAGTTGTCAGGACGCTTGTCTGGACCACATGGGTGGTCTTTTTTTGGGCCGCATGGTGTCCGTACGATCCATCTGTTGAGTTTTTATTTGGGGACGCATGGAAGTCGATCGCATGGCTGCATCTTTTCCATTCGTCTACAATATATAGCTAAGGTATTTACTAGTACTAACTAGTATTTACTTAGAAACTTAGATAATAACCTAGTATAGCTAAAATATGCTAGTGATTAGCTAGTTAGTGATCTAGTTTGACTAATATTGACTAGTTAGGCTAGAGTAACCTAGAAATGGACTAGAAGATCATGTTTTAATTCATTTACCATATTTATTTATTTATTACACCAGTTGACAAACCATTCATATATAGGTGTGTGTGACACCAGCTTTGATATCGAGGTATATCATTTGCTTAGGACCACAGGCGAGTACATTCTCTTATAGTTTTCTTATTTGATAGCCTCTATGTTTTAAGTATTTAGTATTTATATATTTGGTTCTTGACATGAGGGTTTCACGAATTGGTATACGTAGATCTTGGTCATAAGATATTATTATCGTGGTTACTCAGTGATCGTTGTGTTGTGCTTCATCATTACTCAGTGATTACCATGATATCTTAGTGATTATATAGACTGCGATATAGTGTATGATATTATAGACCGTGAAGTGTGATATACGTGTTATAACGTATCATGATTTAGATCTGTAAACTTATCGTGAGTTGGGGAAGTATTAGTGGATATGTGATAATACCTCATAGCCCATAATTTAGTATATCCCGTGATAGTTAGCATATCATGTCACTCAAGTGTGATCACGCTAGCTCACCTTTTATATATAGCCCGTGTTAGGCCCAAGACGATCACATTATCTTACTAATATTTAAAGGCACATTTATATATATTATTTTCTCTATTCCAGTTCATTATATTATTGTTTCTCACTATATTATTCTCTGTTCTTGCCATTATTTATCGTGATGCTCTTTCTAGTGATACATGATAGTTTAGTTACTTCTATCATTTATGTTCATTGTTATTACTATTTTATAGTTTTTGCCAATTATTGAAACTGCTATTTTGGTTATACTTCGCTCCAATCCTGACCGGATATATTTTTTAGACGATTCATTAGAGGACTCGTGTCCTATATACTATGGGCCATATGATGGCGAGCTAGCTAAGTTATCATTCGTAGAGCCTGTTGAGTTAGCACCATCAGTTGATGAGGCCTAGTTAGTTTATTCATGTGATTGTACATGTCAGTTAGAGTTTGGCTTTATATTATTATTTGATATCTTGTGTTAAGATTAGACTTAGACTTGTAATGTATTTGTGGCTTATTTTCTTTCCTTCTATTCCATATCGTGCCTTATCATCCTCTAGTTTGATATTATGATTAAGTATTGTTTACCATTAACATATTATTATATTATCCTCCATTTGGAGTTAGATAGCATGACAATTACCTTATATATTGTATGCGATGTGTAGATAGTATTGTTTACCTAGACAGCGTTCTACCACCAATATTGTGCCATAGGCTGGACGTACCCACGTACTCGTGCCCCTACACCGGGTACGGGTCGTAACACATTTTTGAGGTAGGCCATGCAGGTCTCTGGCTTCATAAATAGTGCAATGTCAAGGTAGTAGTACTCAGATTTAGATTATTACTACAAGCCTGCTATAGGATATAGGACTAAAGATATAGGATGATAGGATACTCAATCACTACTAGAAAATATTTCTATCAATTAATTTTGCTATTTTTATTATTCAAAGTAATTTTTTTATTGAAATATTATTGTCGTTCCTTGATGCTATCATATAATGCGCAATATTTATTCCTTTGTTTTGAATCTATCTTTAGGATGTTGCCGAAGACCCGATCGTAGTGCTCTGGAGCAGTCTCGGCGAGGTCCGTTACTTCGTCACCTCGAGAGAGCCAGCAATGTCATGCCCCAATCCCAAAATACTAAGGGACTAACTACGTGGCAATGGCCAGCAGCACAACTCCAATAGGCAAACTCAATTTAATGGACCCGTTATAGTGCACTTAAGTTATAATAAATATAAATGCAGTCTACACCATCTATCTTAGTATAATTCTAATCTCATCCACAGAAAGTAAACATAAGTCAATATGATAAACCAGTCAAGATATTAGATAAAGGAAATAGTCCACCAGTAAGTCTAAGTAAATAGTGTCTTGGTGAACAACCCGACACAATACAGGTAAGAGAGTATCACTAATACATATGTCCAATAATCCAGATATGAAATAACAATAAGCATAGATAACTGAGTAAATAACTGAGTACTTAGGATAAATCCTCTGGCACAACCTTGCCTCTAGTGCCAATACTGCTACAGCGTTAACTCATGTCCCGTATATCTCCAGATAATCCTCCTCTGTTGTACTTTGTGTCATAATCCAGATCCAGGTCCTCCGGGGATATAACAAGGTTCAAGAAACACTCAAGCCAAATAAAATACAGTAAATAAAAATTGATCCTCAGGACAAGCTATGTAACCAGCTATATGAAATACAAATGAGAGCATCACTAGTACTTAGGCTGAGACCACTACAAGCTCTGTGTCGGGGAACCCATAGCAGCAAGAATATCACGTAATGGGCCAAGTTCTGGTACAGAAACTAAAGCACCTCAATAATAAAGTATATATATATATATATATATATATATATAATCAGCCTTTAGCCTGTATGTCTCTCCCCACCCAATGTAATCTCATATCTCATGTCCACAATGTCTCATGTCCATAACACGCAAGATCATGACCTCTAGCTAGTATAGTGAGTCATAATGATATCTATGTATATGCAAGTTTCATGTCACGAATCTTGTAAGCCTATACAGAATTACCATGAATAACTCAGAAAAGATTATGTCACATGAATAGTGTCAAGTATCCTATGGTATGACGTACTTGGTAAAGCAAGCACGTAAAGATAGGATCGTGGAATCAATTCTCTAAATGACGTTACACGACTCCGCGTACGGCGTCGACATCCGAATCTTGTTCGAACTTTAAGCAACGTCTCACGGTCCTAAGTTAAATAGGTACAACACAGAAGTATATAGAAAGAAAGATTACAAGCAATTAATATCACAGGATCTACTGCAAGTTGGCAAGGTATACTTGCCTAGGTTCTGAACTCTGTCAGTTGCTCCTGTAATAGTGGAATCTCCAAGTACACCTCCGAATGCTAAAAAAAATATCACCATTGCTCTCTGAATACTTAGAATAGCTAGAATTGACTATTCATAAGTCCAATTTGGACACAGGGACAGAATTGACAGTTTCTGGTGAAAGCAGGGTCCACGTGTGGCCCACTTAGCACCGAAAAACCTGCCAGAGATAAAGTTCCCAAAATTTGTCAAATTTAGTGTCTATGAGTCAATAACGATGATACGAACCCAATGGAACGTCCTAAACTAGATTTTGATGTGCCGGTCAAAAAATCTTTCGTCAAGTAGAACCGTGGGGCCCGTAAAATGATGTTTCGTTAACGTTCTCAGAATAAAACCAAACTTGGGTCACAGGACAGCGTAACGCTGCAAATCCGATGGTGCAAGTTTTATTGCGAAACTATAGGCATACACAAAATTATAACGAGTGTCAGAATAGGCCGATACGAGACTTTTTCGACGGACACACGTTGATTCCGTTGTGCACGTACATTCAAATCAACTTTCGTGAAATCCCACACGTCCGCATTGACGTTATGCGCCTTTTGGTGCAATTAGCACATAACGAAGTCGCTTTATTTAGCGGGACGTACCCCGTTTCGGTAAAATTTGTGTTTAAGAAATCAAGTTTTCGGTCAATTTCAACATCAAATAAATCACAAACATACATCGAATTAAAATAAACTAATTGAAGAGATTAAAACTCTGTTATGTTGTCTAAATTACTGTTCAAGCAGAATTTAAAAATCGTGTGCTGTTATGAAGATAACGGGACTCAAACACGCACACTTAGAACAGTTTTTGTTCCTAAAAATAAGTTATTTTTTTCTTGTTTTGCGTCACGATTTGTGATCGACACAGGACACGATACACTAAACTATTTATACTGGGTTCAAGGGGATCATGTGGTCTTTGCATAAGACTCGACGGGTCGCTATTAGGTCTACTGTGCAGGAAGAAACAGAAAAGAGAAGTTTGAGTACCTCATTACTACTGCTGCTCGTCCTGACTTCGGCGGCTGTTCACGACGGTGGAGCGCGACGGTACGGCGGTCGGCGATGGTCGAGGTGGTAGACAAATGATGGTGGTGGTGTTCGGCTAGGTTGGGGTTTATATAGGGTTAAGAGGGGGAGGTGACATGGAGAGGAAGGGGATGGGTCAGAGTCGGTTTCGGGGAAGGAGAATCGGAAGGGTGCTGGGGTTTCCGGTACTATAGCAAGGCGGGTTATTGGGTACGGGTTATCGGGTACGGTTTCAGGTTTGGGTCTGGTTGGTTTCGTTTGGGTTGGTTTGGGTTGGGTTGGTTTTGTCACGCCCCGATCTCCCGCAGGCAAATCGGCCGTTCCCGCTAGGCGGGAATCACCCTCGCCAGCGCTCCCGCGGAACGATCGCTTAACCCATCCGGGCGTGATGCCGCACGAGCGTGAACCGCGCCCGTGCAAGGCCGTGATTCATTGGCTGGCGATAAGAGTTCTAAGCCACAGAGTCGCACAGATTGTCCGAGTGCAGCGGAGTCATGAACGCATAGCGATTCGGTAACAAGTTCTCTGAGTTGACAAATATAGCGGAAGCATTAGAAACACAAGTTGAAGTAAAGCAAGCTCTTTTATTAATATGAACATGTGTTACAGGCGACGTATAGCTGAGATTACAAGTCGCTCAAGCCTCTCTCTGAAACAGTAAAAGCGTGCCAAGTGGCTACAATTGTGGAATGATTGTAGAGACGATGTTCAGGCGATGTTCACAACTTATGTCTTGTATATGTGCTTCAGTCCCGGACACACCGTTGCTTCAGAGTGATGTCCACGCCTTAGCACGCACGTTGGAGGCGTCCGTACTGAACGAGGTTCTCCCGTACCCTGCACACAAACTGGTGGATTATCAGTACATTGAATGCACTGGTGGGGAACCTACTCGCCCGCTCGACAAATCCAAACACGTAATACAGGTTTCGTGCACAACTATTAAGTTGTCTTTCTAGTTGCCTTAGGATCAGTTTCATGCAAACATTGAATAGCCTAACGTGTCGGGCAGTGTGCCGTGCGACATTGAGGAAACACGACGAGTCTTACCATTTGGCCTTCCCTGTCCAAGGCAAACATTGTTAATTCAAGCACGGGCAAGTATAAAACATTCAGGAGGCAGACTTGATGAAAACCAAACCAATGGCATATGCAACAAGAGAGTCGTTATGTCTTGATCGTTCAGGTGTTTAGTTATTTCTTGATACGATGCAATAACTCGCATGCGGATAGCCGCTAAGCGATGATGACTTATCTATATGAACAGTTGTCGCTGGCAAAGCCATAAAGGACCGTTTATAGTCTTGGGCGGTTGGGTGCGAGAGGTCTTGTATCGCTACACGTCACCTCGCCCGGGACGGTATGGAGCGAGACGCTAGGCCATTGGGGCGTTCACTCCATGCCGCCCACTCACGTTAGACTATCAGAAAGTTCCGTCCGGATCGGATCGGCTCTAGTGCCCCGGTTGTAGCCGTCCGCAGGAACTTGAACGTTCAATACCTTGTGCACAGGTTGTCCGCGACATGCAATGGTTGGGTCAGTCAATTATCACGAGATACACGGGAACAAGAGTGCACTGGAATTGAGGACGCAAATGCACTTTGAACACGAGAACACGAGATACTTGAATCTTGATTCTGTACAGTGATTGACTTGTCTTGATGAATTCCACTGGTTCGGGGCTGCCTGATGACCCAACGGTCTTAGATACTTGCAGGTAAAATCATGCACGGAATGACTGTTTGGTAGTCTTCCGAGGTTTGAATGAAAACAAGGCATCGTTCAAGCAGACAAGCATGCATTTCTAAGGAACATAAGTAAACCCGTTGCTCGGACCCGAAGGTAAGCCGAGAGATGAAACTGTTAAGGGACTTAGCATGCGAGGGTCTGAACATAAGCAGTATTTCAATTTCCATGTTCTAGCATAAGCAATATGAGTTGGGATTATTCCCTTAGCTACGTGCGTTGGATTTATTAGCATGCAGGGGGTGAATCACCTAGCGACTAGCATAAACATTCAGATTTTTATGTGTGTTGGCTAAGCAAAGACAAGTTTACCGTAGCCACCCACCTTAGCGATGATTCGCCTCGGTAGAGCGATACGTCAAGCGAGCCTCTGAAAGTCCAAGCCGGATTCCTGTAGGGACAAGTCTGGATATCTTTTGCTTCTTGATCGAGGCAAAGCGGGTCAAAACAGTTGCACTTTTGCCGATTGAGTCGGCAGTCCGTTAGAATGGAACGGGGTATTATATCCTACCCAGCTCAGAAGAAGTCTCGTCCTCGAGACTTACTGAGGACAAGCAGTAATCTAGGGTTGATGCAATCCTAGACAAGTCGTTTGTACTTGTTCATTTGGAGATTCACTTGCACAAGCGTCGAAATCAGCATATCGCTTAGTCTGGATCGTGCGCACTTTCGAAGTGCACTTCTACCGTGAACACGTCAACCAGCTTAGTGATAGCGAAGTCTAAGTACTCGAGTTTCACCTTTTCTTAAGTCTTGGATGGTGCACTAGTTCAAGGCATCCCTCGAATAGATACATTCAACCAAACTTAGGATCAGTAAAAATCGGACAAGCTACTAGCGATCCTCTCAAGGGTTCGCACAGGTTGGCACAAAGGCCACTCGCAGCATACAACCAGACAAGCAAGCATATCATTCAAAACATATTTTAAAAGTATTTAGACTTATTTTTGGAACATCCCATCAAGGCATTGAGAGAGAGCGTGCACATAACCCATGAACGAGCTTTCGAAACAGAGATATTGAATCGAAGTCCAAAGGCGTAGAAGCCAGGCTCTGATACCAACATGTCACGCCCCGATCTCCCGCAGGCAAATCGGCCGTTCCCGCTAGGCGGGAATCACCCTCGCCAGTGCTCCCGCGGAACGATCGCTTAACCCATCCGGGCGTGATGCCGCACGAGCGTGAACCGCGCCCGTGCAAGGCCGTGATTCATTGGCTGGCGATAAGAGTTCTAAGCCACAGAGTCGCACAGATTGTCCGAGTGCAGCGGAGTCATGAACGCATAGCGATTCGGTAACAAGTTCTCTGAGTTGACAAATATAGCGGAAGCATTAGAAACACAAGTTGAAGTAAAGCAAGCTCTTTTATTAATATGAACATGTGTACAGGCGGTGTATAGCCGAGATTACAAGTCGCTCAAGCCTCTCTCTGAAACAGTAAAAGCGTGCCAAGTGGCTACAATTATGGAATGATTGTAGAGACGATGTTCAGGCGATGTTCACAACTTATGTCTTGTATATGTGCTTCAGTCCCGGACGCACCGTTGCTTCAGAGTGATGTCCACGCCTTAGCACGCACGTTGGAGGCGTCCGCACTGAACGAGGTTCTCCCACACCCTGCACACAAACTGGTGGATTATCAGTACATTGAATGCACTGGTGGGGAAGCTACTCGCCCGCTCGACAAATCCAAACACGTAATACAGGTTTCGTGCACAACTATTAAGTTATCTTTCTAGTTGCCTTAGGATCAGTTTCATGCAAACATTGAATAGCCTAACGTGTCGGGCAGTGTGCCGTGCGACATTGAGGAAACATGACGAGTCTTACCATTTGGCCTTCCCTGTCCAAGGCAAACATTGTTAATTCAAGCACGGGCAAGTATAAAACATTCAGGAGGCATACTTGATGAAAACCAAACCAATGGCATATGCAACAAGAGAGTCGTTATGTCTTGATCGTTCAGGTGTTTAGTTGTTTCTTGATACGATGCAATGACTCGCACGCGGATAGCCGCTAAGCGAGGATGACTTATCTATATGAACAGTTGTCGCTGGCAAAGCCATAAAGGACCGTTTATAGTCTTGGGCGGTTGGGTGCGAAAGGTCTTGTATCGCTACACGTCACCTCGCCCAGGACGGTATGGAGCGAGACGCTAGGCCATTGGGGCGTTCACTCCATGCCGCCCACTCACGTTAGACTATCAGAAAGTTCCGTCCGGATTGGATCGGCTCTGGTGCCCCGGTTGTAGCCGTCCGCAGGAACTAGAACGTTCAATACCTTGTGCACAGGTTGTCCGCGATATGCAGTGGTTGGGTCAGTCAATTATCACGAGATACACGGGAACAAGAGTGCACTGGAATTGAGGACGCAAATGCACTTTGAACATGAGAACACGGGATACTTGAATCTTGATTCGGTACAGTGATTGACTTGTCTTGATGCATTCCCCTGGTTCGGGGCTGCCTGATGACCCCACGGTGTTAGATACTTGCAGGTAAAATCATGCACGGAACGACTGTTTGGTAGTCTTTTGAGGTTTGAATGAAAACAAGGCATCGTTCAAGCAGACAAGCATGCGTTTCTAAGGAACATAAGTAAACCCGTTGCTCGGACCCGAAGGTAAGCCGAGAGATGAAACCGTTAAGGGACTTAGCATGCGAGGGTCTGAACATAAGCAGTATTTCAATTTCCATGTTCTAGCATAAGCAATATGAGTTGGGATTATTCCCTTAGCTAGGTGCGTTGGATTTATTAGCATGTAGGGGGTGAATCACCTAGCGACTAGCATAAACATTCAGATTTTTATGTGTGTTGGCTAAGCAAAGACAAGTTCACCGTAGCCACCCACCTTAGCGATGATTCGCCTCGGTAGAGCGATACGTCAAGCGAGCCTCTGAAAGTCCAAGCCGGATTCCTGTAGGGACAAGTCTGGATATCTTTTGCTTCTTGATCGAGGCAAAGCGGGTCGGAACAGTTGCACTTTTGCCGATTGAGTCGACAGTCCGTTAGAACGGAACGGGGTGTTACAGGTTTGGGTTAAAATAAATATCCAATATATATATATATATATATATATATATATATATGGCCATCTAAAATTAGTTTTGGACTTCAAAAAATTCTGAAAAATTATATAATACTTTAATAATAGCTTTACACCCAAAAATATATATTCTTCACTATATTAATAATTAATTAAGTACACATAATTATAAATCTATAAATATTATAAATGGCTAAAAATTAGAGAAAATTCTCCCCTAAACTAAGTAATTTATAATAACAATAATTAAAATTCTAAAATTTAATTCTAAAAAAATTAAGGTGTTCACAAGAAGTGACTGTTCCGTCTTCTTCTGTTCAGAGGATTGCTTCACCAGTCCAGGTAGGCATTTCAGCAACAGCTTTTGGGTGTGCTCCACCACCAGTTCCGCAGACTGTTCTATCAGTCACGGAGGATCTTCCACCACTACCACCTATCCTAGCAGACGGGACATAGATATTCACTATGTTCAAGGAGATGTTGGCGGTATAGCAAAGACAGACGGACCTACTCAGTCAGGGCATCGAGAATGCTCACTAATTGGCACTAGCTACTATAGAGAGGGCAACAGTTGTTCATCTACAGATCGTACTACTTCAACCCGTACTATACCAGTCGAGGCCGGGTACCATCATTGACTTCAAAAGGATAGGGCCTAAGCCCTTCAAGGGCATCGAGGGGATATTGTACGCGGACGATTGGATCGAGGATGTCGAGAGATACCTGAGGCTAGCATAGATCCCAGAGGGCTTACAGGTGGAGGCAGCGGGCAGCCAAATGTTCAAAATTGCTCTGACATAGTTTCGCACGGACCCGAGGATCGTAGCCCCAAGACTGACTTGGGCAGCTTTTAAAGAGCTTTTTATGGAGAATTTCTTTCCAGATGTGGCTCTGAGTGCTCTAGAGAGCCAGTACCTAGATCTCGTCTAGGGAAACATGACGGCAGACGAGTATGCAGCGGAGTTTGGCAGGCTAGGAAGAATTGTAGAGGGACAGAATCCTCTAGGAAAGGTCGGCAGTTTCGGAAGGGTTTGATCAGGGAGATCAAATCTCTTACTAGAGGATACCGTACGATAATATTTGAGAATATCCTGATGGATGCACAAAGGGCAGAGGATGACTTGAAGCTCAAATCCAAGAGGATGCGAGATACGTAGGAAGGAGCTGGTAGCAGTGCGGGTATAGCCAAACAACCCCACTTCCAGTAGCAGAGATAGCAGTTTCATGTACTATTTCATGCACCGACACAACATGCATACCAGGCCCCGAGACCAGCACAGCATGCCCCGCAGTGTACTCACTTTAGGAAGATTGGACATATACGGGAGGTCTGTAGGAAGAGGCTTGGAGTGTATCTGTATTATGGAGAGTCGGGCCATTACTTGAGAGAGTGTCTAGTGGCTCTGGTTCGAGCAGGCCAGGAAGCAGCACCGGCATAGAGAGCTCCTGTGAGACCACCTGCGGGACAATAGAGGTGACCTCCTTTACAGATTCATCACCAGCGTTTTGACCACCACCACAACAATAGAGAAGTACACTGTGAGGGTTATCTTTCACCATGGCGTTGAGGAGAAGGAGCCAGTCAGAGATTTGATATCAGGTTCTTCTTGATTCTATTCCAGCTTATACTTTATTTAATTCTGGTGCTTCACATTCTTTTGTATCTGTATCTTTTACTCTTAAGCATCGATTAGATTCTAAACCTTTGGCTAGGAGGTGCAAGATCATGACTCCAGAAGGCATTATCCTGGTCAGTGATGTTTGCAAGGATCGGAGAGTTATACTGGGAGGCCGAGAGTTGAGCGCGTGCTTACTCGTAATGCCACTTCCGAGCTACAATATTATACTTGGGATAGATTGGTTGAGTAGGTACCATGCTAGTATAGATTATCGTGGAGGTAGAGTTTAATTTTGACTGCCAGGAGAGCCAGAGTTTAAGATTACCAAAGGAGCTGCAGGACAGAGTGAGGATGCCATCAGTGGAGTTATGGTGGAAGATAAGGAGTTGGTACGTCTGTTGGTAGCAGAGTTCATGGATATTTTTTTGCAGGAGTTGCCAAGTTTACTGCTAGACCGAGATATTGAGTTCTTTATAGATTTAGTGCCAGGCGCAGAGCTGATATCTCAGCACGTCTATAGAGTAAACAAAAGTGAACTGGTAGAGTTGAAGAAATAGGTATATGAGTTATAGGACAAAGGCTTCATTCAATCCAGTTCATCACCATAGGGTGCTCCGGTATTGTTTGTACCAAAGAAGGATGGGTCGGTACACATGTGTATCGACTACAGGACTTTGAACACCCTCACTATCAAGAATAAATACCCGTTGTCGAGGATTTATGATCTCTTTGATTAGTTGAGCGCCGCAAAAGTATTTTCGAAGATAGACTTGAGGTTAGGTTACCATCAGGTAAAAGTGAAGAAGGAAGATATTCTGAAGACAGCTTTTCGGACTCGGTATGGCCAGTTTGAGTTCATGATGATCTTATTTAGGTTGACCAATGCCCCGATGGTATTCATGAATCTGATGAACAAGGTGTTCCACCAGTATTTGGATAAGTTTGTGATGGTATTTATTGATAATATTCTGATATATTCAAAGACTCCGAAGGAGCATGAGCAACATCTGAGGATAGTTCTGGAGACTCTCAGGAAGGAGAAGCTTTATGGATAGCTTTCAAAGTATGAGTTATTCCTTGACAATATAGAATTCCTTGGGCATGTGATCACAGAAGATGGAATCTTAATGGACCCGAAGAAGATTTTAGCAGTGGTGTCATGGGCTACTCCAAGTTCAATGGCAGAGATCAGGAGTTTTCTGGGGCTAGAAGGTTATTACAGGAGCTTTATACCAGACTTCTCCAGGATTGCAGAGTCGATGACTAGGCTGACCAGGAAGGATGTAGAGTTTGTCTGGACAGAGAGGAGTTAGGCCGCTTTTGAGGAGCTGAAGAAGAGGTTGACGATAGCTCCAATTTTGACATTGCCTTCAGGAGTAGGTGGATTCACTATCTATAGTGATGCTTCAAGAAAGGGTTTGGGTTGTGTCTTACAGCAGAATAGGAAGGTGATTACCTATGCTTCCAAGCAATTACGTCCTCATGAGAAGAATTATCCTACCCACGATTTGGGGTTGGTAGTGGTCATTTTTGCTCTAAACAGTAGAAATACTATCTGTACGGAGAGCGTGTAGAGATCTTCCCAAACCACTAGAGCTTGAATTATGTGTTTACCCAGAAAAAGCTAAATATGAGACAACGACGGTGGTTAGAGTTAATGAAGGACTTTGACATTTTATTGCAGTACCATCCAGAGAAGGCCAACGTAGTCGTTGATGCTTTGAGCAGGTATCCATTGGCTATGTGCTTAACTACAAACAGATATTTATTGGCAAATCTTGAGAGCTTGGGTATTGAGGTTCTAGTACCAGGTGTCGAGATATAGATATGGGGACCGCAGATACAGTCAGAGCTGATGGTGTGATCGGGTTGGGTGAATATGATCTGGTAAGATGGTTACAAGTAAGGTATGTAACCAGAATATACACGATGTAACAATGGGGCTTTAATCATATAATCAACTCCTACTCTCCCACCCCCAACTAATACCGATGGATCCAATCATGACATGCTACGAACACAAAATATAACCACTGAATACGAGTAGTGGGTGTACAAGAATATCATAACCACCGAATATGAGCGTTGGGTGTACACGAATAAGCACACTGAACACGAGCAGTATGTGAACATGAAGTATCATCAATACCCAATATACACGATGAGATACAATGTACACGAGTACCCGCTGAACACGGTAGGGGATAACATCTCCTGATGGGATCCATATAGTACCAGTCCATAAAATCACTGTATCGGAATCAATGTATACAATTCTAGAACATGCATATATACAATATTATGGATTAAAAATATCAGGGAAATATACTCGTCTGAAGTCCTGAGCAAGGTGTGTCTCTCGATCCAAGGCTGGTATCACATAACCTATATATGGTACGTTGCATCAATACATGGTTCAAAAATGAAAATAAGTGAAGTTGATACAATTCTAGGTCGATACGCCATTTCTAAGTCAAACCAATGAAATCTAGGTTGCAAGAGTCTAATATTAAGTTACTAAGTCGATACACTATGAAATTATATTATACTAGCTAAGCTAAGAAACAACAAGGCACTCAAAGAGCTGTATCCTAAGATACACAAGTTTTTGAACATGAAAATAGCATTTTATTTATATATTGAAGCCAGTTATTATAATACTATAACAAATCAATTGAAATAGGATACCTTGGCCTTGCACCAATGTGTATCGCACCTATCTCGGTACTCAAACTCAATACCTTAGGTATCGACCCAATACCTTGGTATCCCGAGGTAACCAAACTCTAACATATAACCAATACATATATATAAACCATAAACTAACTAGTATTAAATAACAACTAATACAATTATGTATATTTAAATGTAGCTAACTATCTACTAGAATACTAACATATATATGCCTACACTAATATACTTAGATACATATTAAGTTACATAATAACTACTAGGCTAACTATTAAACTAATAAGTTATTCATAACTAGCTAGCTAAAATACTAAATGCTAACATGAATACTAACTAGTTCTAATACCTTGAAATGCTAACTAAAAATAGCTAACTACCCAAACACGACTAAACAACTAATTGATACTACACTGAAATTGGACAGAACTGCCCAGTGAAACAAAATCTAAAACTTAAACATGTGAACTATTACTGTGCGTATCCTGCACAGTAGCTGAACTGGGTATTCCTCGAGGTAATCCACTGCTCGCAGCTGCTGATCCTCTCCTCCATATAATGAAAACTGCTATGCATACTGCTCGGCTGCTCTCTTCATAATTATGTTTTTCTGCCCGAGTGTATAGTATACTGGCTACAGTTGGGACTGCATAGTACCTGTTGGATTCGTTCCTGCCCAAGTTCACAACACACTGGCTGTAGTGGCAACTGCACAGTGCCTGCTGGAGTCGTTCCTGCCGAGTTCATAGCGCATTGGCTGCAGCTAAATGCAGCTACTACACAGTCTGGTGCAGCAGCTCCCGAGCCCTTCCACGCTGATGGCTACCCCCTTTCTTGCCACTGATACTCACGATACCTCAGTCACTGCTTCCTGCACAGCTATGCAATCCCCTCTTGCATAGTCATACCCTCACATACACAACCACAACACAACACTACACCTATGTATATATATACACCTCTCACAACACATATAGATATATGTATATATATATACACACATATAACCAGACACATAGATACATATATATAAGTACACATATATATATACATATGGGTATATATATCACTACTTACTCTTACATACATATATCTATACACACACACACATACACACACACGCATATATACACACACACACACACACACATACACACACACATATATATATATATATACACATAGACACAAACATATACACAAACTCAAATACACTATTATATGCATATATATCACTTAATTATCATATATACATATAATTACACATGTACGTATAGCATGGAAGACAAAATATCAAATACGTGAAGTGCACCACACCCGTATCACACTCATTCTATGATACGCTTGCGATACGGCTCCAACACACAACCAAACACATCCCGGAGGACACGAACAATTCAAATACATTAATTATGAATAATACTTATAGTAATTAGAGTATCTACGTGTCCCTGTCATAATATGATATGCACAAGGCCCCATGTCGGAGGAAAACTCCCAAAATTAACCCGTTTTGTTAAATTGACGAGATACGGCCTACACGTATCCAATTGTGGACATAACACTAGTCAGAAACAAGAAAATATATGTCATTTAGATCTATTAGACCCAATGACAATCACTACATGTGCCAATCTCAGAATTACCCTAAAATTGGCACCAAAATGGACATAACTTCCACCGTGGGTTTCCGATGAACTTAAAACTAATTTCTATGTTTAGCCTATGCATTTGGGTTGATTTATCATAATTAAATCTTAGATCTAGAGTCTATTAGAAGAGAGAAAACTAAAATGTACCTATTGGAAGATGGATTCCCAATAAAAAGTCCCCAAATACAAAGTAGCTCCTCTCCTTGTAGATCTTGGCCTCCTCCTCCTTGTTCCTTGCTTTCTTCTTATAGATCCTTGATGTAGAAGCATCAATGAAGAATTTAGAAAGATATTGGTGAAGAATTGGTGGATAATTAATGAGGAAATGGAGGGAATTGGAAGAGAAAAATTATAGATCTAAGAATTTAAGAATTGGAATAAAATGAGAGAGGACTCTCTCTCTCTCTTCATAGGTGGTCGGCCATGTAACCCCCTCTCCAAGTAATGTAAAATGTTACAAATATTCCTTGGGGCCTCTCATGAAGAAATTAATTAGGGAGGAAAGGTTCTAGTCTAATGATTTCTCTAATTAATCCCACCTCTTGATCTATGGGCCTAATTCATGGGCTCAATCTAACTCAAACTAAAATGGTAGTTTCATGTATTCTAATAAAATGGGTTAGGTCCATTACATAAGTCTAAAACAAATCTACAACTAGCAAATAATAAATAATATAATAATTAATTAATCATGTATGCACAAATATTAAATACAATTAATCCTCAAATAAACGTTTTCTATTGTCAATTACCACACTACCCTTAAGTAAAAAAGTGAGGGTGACACGTGGTGGTTCGGTTTGTCGGGACGAACTCCGTATCACAAGTTTTTATTTTTGAAAAACTAAGTTTTTGGTCGTTTTGGAATCGGAATAATTCAATCCATATTGCAAACTAATAAAAACTAAAAGAACAGTAAAAATCTTGGTCATATTGGGAATAAGTCCTTTCAATTTAATTTTGAAAATATTAAACGGGTTGGTAGAAAATTGGACATGAACATGAGCATTTGGATTGAATTCCTGAACTATTTTTGAAAAGTTTTTCGACCAACTTTTGGTCAATTTTTCGATCAATCTGGGACTCCAAAATTTGTTCCACTTGAAGAGATTCCTAGGGGGTTATGTTATGAGCATGTACGGACAAACCATTCGAGAGATGATGCACAGATGAGAGAGAAACATATCCGTGAAGAAGGAGGCGTCTGCTGTGTTACTACAGTTGCTATCCCGCCCGCCCGCCGGCAGTGCGGCGGCGGCCTTACGCCGCGGTGGTAGCCAGGGTGCGGGGTCGGGCTTGGGGTAATCTAGGGTTAGGGTTCAGTTTAAGATCTCTTATATATATATATATATATATATATATATATATATATATATACTGAGAGAGGGAGAATTGTGAGTCCGCATATAGTTAGTTAGTTATTGGGATTTATAATTAATTCTTATCTTTTATTTAAAACTATTATATATATATATATATATATATATATATATATATATATATATATATATATATATATATATATATATATATATATCAATTAGTGCATAAAAATTTTTGAAAATATATATTTGCACAATAAATAAATTCTTAAAATATTTATCATATTTTAACAAGAGATAATAGTAGTAAAAATAGTTTTGGAGAAATAATTTTAAATAAGTATTTTATATATTTAAATAAATTAAGAACTTTATTTTCTAATTAACTATGAAAATACTCTAAGGAATTTTAATATTTAAAATAATCTATAATAAATATAATAATATAAAATATACATAAAAATATCTATTTTGGGTGAAAGGGTTTACAATCTACCCAACTTACAAGAATTTTGTCATCAAAATTAAAAATAAGGCATGATTTGTTAAATCCTTCACATTCGTATCTAAGACAAGTCAACCGCAATCTTCTCAAAATTTAAATGATAAAATCTATTCAAATTCATTGCAATCTCTCCAAAGTTAAAATAGCCACTGTTTAAATCAAAATTCAACCTATCATAATCTCTTCTCGATTTTAAATAATCAAGGTTTAAATCAAATCTATATGACATCTTCAAATTTAAATAACCCACATCAAAATTTAAATCATGATTCCAACTATCATAATATTCTCTAAATTTTTAAATATTAACAACTGTAATCAAATCTTATTAAGAGTTTCAAACTTAAGAATTTCGTACTCATCAAATTTTAAATTTAATTTCCATCCTCAACATTTCAAATAGGTGATCCATCAATCAAAATTTAACTCTTAATTCAAATCATCAAATTATAAAATTTTAAATCCAATCCATCTCTGTTCAAGTTTTAAAATTCTATATTTGTCCTCAAAATTTAAATCGAAGATTCAATCTCCAATATTCAAAATTTAAATTATGTGCTCAAATTATAAATACTTGATCTGCAATATAAAAATTTTAAAATTCATTCTATAAAGTATTCTTATCTTTAAATTTAAATCCTCATTATCATAATTATTCTTCTAAAAAAATTCTTAAAATTAAAATGACTTAATTCCCTCGATCTTATCTTACTTGACCTTCGTAATCACTGTCTAAGATCTTCATATAAAATTTTAGCTCAAGTTGACAATGCAACTTCTACCCAGCTTTAGAATTTATCCATCTTTTGATAAACACCAGGCTATATAATTTTTTTTTCTCGATCATTCAATAGTGTTTACTAATCCTCAAAATCTTAATACAAAACCTATCACATATGATATGCCCTTAATTATAAATGATAGTCACAAAGTAAAGTGATTGGCCTATGGGGTATACGTAGTACTATCTGTGTGTCAACTTATATCAAGTACGAGCTTCATCTTTTCGAAATAGGGGAAGACAAAAAAAATAATAAAGCGTTCAAGGAGTAGGTGATAGAATACAAGTACGGGGTTCAAGGGCGATTGAAGAATTCAAAAGAGAGTTGTCAAGATAGTTGTGGATTAAAATCCTATTTTTTTGGTAAGTTCCTATTCACATGCTCAGATCAGTACAGTTACGTAACTGATACGATATGCTCGGACTTGTCTAGAGGGCAAGTATATTCGTCTAACAAGCTAAGTTAATTATATCTCAATCCACGTAAAGTAGTCATGCGAAGAGCGAACCAAGTACACTAAGGTTGTCCAGACCATAATATACTGATTCTGATTTAGACAATATATTAGTGTGGGCCCCCACTAACACCTATGTCAGGAACAAGCTCAATAAAAGGATAAGCTTACAAAACTAGACTGTAAAAGCAGCATGAGTCAAGATAGTCCAAATAACATAAGTACGTGAGATTATGATGAGTAAAAGGTATAAAATAATTCAAGTTCACCAAGAAGCTAAGACTCGTCCGATGTTGTGCCTCTACAGTTGTCATACTAACTTCTTGTCTAAGTCTCTGGTCGACCAAATGGGGGTATGGCCTCTAAAGCTCTACAGTTTGGATAAACACTATCTTCTTATGCTAGCATATAGTTAGTGTCATTCAATTACACTTCATTAATGGGTTAAAAGAATAATAGGATACTAGGTCTTGAGGCATGCTACCCAACTTAAAAGAATCAACTAATACTGTAATTATCTTATGGGGATTCTACAAAATAACCTTGTTCTTGTAAATAAAGTAGAAACCCTTATTGGGATCTACGAGAGAAAGATCTTGGTACTTATTGGGGTATCCTATTGTATTATAAAACTCCCTAGGTAATGGTCATCTTAAGTCTTAATCATAGTGCTTATAGAACAAAGTGTTAATATTAAGAATGAAGTAGTTACTGGCTTTCAAGTGAGAGAGGATTTAACTTGTATTGGGATATGGATACAAATTACGTGATTTAAAACTAGAGGGTAATCATAAATGAATAACTTAAAATATCAAGTTCTAATTACTAAGCACAAAAATTTTAAAATTCAAGATTAACAAACTACAATCCAACCAAACTATATATTCTAACATAAAAGAAATTACTTGGCCTACCATTACAAGGGTAAGCTGGCACGATTGAAAATATGAAGGAAAATTTTAGTCATCATACAAATAGTGAGCGTTAAGGTTTCGAAGAAACAAGATATGAAGGTAAATAGTGAGATCTTAATAATATCATGGTTCCTAAGGGAAGGTGGTGTGCTAGTCTCTGTGTTCTAGGTATGATCAAGAAAAATATTCTAATCATTCAATATATTTAAATTGGGTAAAAAGCTATGGCAATTTATCTATGATGGAGGAGTAATTAACTCAAGATAGAAAAGTATATAGATAGTTGGATGAGATGGTACTGTCGGTGACTCAAGTATGACTCAACGATGATCATAGATTCTAGGGGATCTACTAAGCTGAAGGTAGGGTACCCTTACTCTTACTAAGGTATTGGTTGATTCCTCTTAGTTTTCTAAGGTACTTCTCTACTAATATCAAGACAAGAATCTAAATTTATAGTCCTCTTATATTTTCTCAATATGAAAGTTAGGTTTAGTCCTAATATTCAACCTTGGATTTCTATTGGTTCCTCAATACTAGGGTCAAACAATATGGTCAAATTTCTAACTAACCCTACTAGTTTCTATACTACTCTCAAGTCATTCCTAAATATATCAAGGGATAATGATCAATCAATTTACTGGTGTTGGATGCTAGGGTACATTAGGTATGCTAAACTTTTGGGAGCTGCCAATATTCTAATTTATTTTCCTTAGTATGTATGCTATCATAAGTATCTTCTAACATTAAGGATTTCTATATTTTGGCAGGAGGCTATACTCAAGGAACTATTAGGGAAGTACATTAAATAGAAAGAGGTGAGGAAACAAGGATACCAATGTCAAGAGAATTAAGCGAGTACAATTTTGAAGGTCAAGGAAGGTAGGTGAGTTCAAGAATTCAGAACAGAAATAAAGTAGAAAGTCAAATATGTGGATGAGATCCTATGCTCTAATAATATTTGCAGGCTTGCTCGTTACAGTAACATAACCGAGACAATATACTCTCGACCTACATGGGCCACCACAAAAATATGTCATACCCCAGTCCCAAAATACGTAGGACTAGGAATACATAAGCATGCCAGCCGTATGTATATGGCAACTCTAATATATGAAAACCATAACACACACGTACGCTATATTATGAATGATAATTCACGAGTGGTATAGATCTATGTCATAAGCTACATGGCATAACTAGATCTCATCTACAAAATCAGATGGGAATGAATAACCAATCAACTATATAACTGAATCAAGTATAAAATGCTTGATAAGAATAATTAGTCAGGTGGAGACAAATCCACTACAAAAATAGAATATAAGAGAAACAAAATAAGTACATCTAATGATCAATGAGGCTCGATGGGAAGACCTCCTCGAAAGAGAGAGAGAAGTAGCAAATTCTGATTCTTGCTCCTACAAATCGTTAAGATCGTCTACACCTGGAAAAGAATGAGGTCCTCAGAGGAACGTAACAAGATACATAGAAGTAAGCTATATAAACTGCAGTAAGTAATTAAATATGCAAAGGATTTTCTAGTCACCTAAAGTACAAATTGGAGGACAACTTTCGTACGCATGGGTGGAATTTAGGTTCATATATATATAATAGCGGGGTATCTAGTAATAACAAGGTATCTCATATACATATAATAGCAGGGTATCTAGTAATAGCAAGGTATCTCATAAACATATAATAGCAAGGTATATAGTAATAGCATGGTATCTCATAAACATATATCATCACACCAAGTTTCGTCCGAAGACTTGGCTCACAGATTTGGTTTCCCATATTTATATTTATTATCCTTCCCCTCATCCCCATGCTTCTATACATATCGCATCCATAACATAATCCAGCTACTACATCAAGACAGAGTGCAAGTATCGACGTCGTAACTTTGGTTCATAGCATATCGTCAGTACAATAGCCCAACCCTACAACCAAACAAGGAACAGGATTGGACCACCATGCCACAATAGTCTATGTTCCTGGACTACTAACAACTGTTAAGTCTTCTAACATGCATCACTATTATCAGTTATACCCAATCCGTCGCACGACCTACACGTACATGTGGCCAGCCAAATATGCAAGTCCATGTCCTACATTAGACTCACAACACGTGTAAGAAATGTTTCATGGCTAATGAAATATAATAATGCCTCAACTCATAGGGTGGTCTCATAAAACTAGGTCGACATGCATAATATATAATAAGAAATAAAAAATGATACAACCGTCTTTGCACCCAAGTTATTCTTGGATGCACAATTTTATATAACAAAAATAATAAAAATAAATAACAGAAAATAAACATGCAACAAATAAATGTAACTAAACAGTACTATGACAAGGTATACTTGCCTGGCAAGCAAGCTGTGTAATGTAGATGTCCAGATGATGATCCCAAGGAACAGAAAAGTAGGGTCTCTGAATGAACATCCCCGAATGCTGAAATAAATATCGCCAATGTCTCTGTAATCAGTGAGATATTCAAAAAACTATACCCTTTTGTCCAATTTGGACACATGGATAAAACGGTAATTTTGGGTCAAAGTGGGTCCACTTATAGGCCACTTTGCACTGAAAAATATGTCAGGGATAAAAGTCTCTAAATAAGATAAATTATAGGTCAAACAAATCCTAAACGATGATACGAACTCAACGGTATGTCCAATTTTAGATTTTGGCGAGCCGATCACAAATTTGCCCTAGAAGTCAAACCGTGGGGCCCACGAATAGACGGTTTGGTAAACTGTCTCGGAATCGCGTAAACCTTGGGTCACAGGACCAGCGTGATACCATAGATCTGTTGATATAAGTTTTATGTCGATCCAATGAGCGCACACAAACTAATAGGATAATTTATAAAATACTGATATGAGAGAACTTTTACGGACACGCGTTGATTCCGACGCACACACACGTTCAAATCAACTTCCGCGAAAGCCCGCACGTCAGGAAATACCATACACGCCTTTCAGTATAATTGGTATATGATGTGGTGGTACAGTTTGTCGAGACACACTCCATATCGTAAGTTTTAGTTTTAAAAACCAAGTTTTTTGTCGTTTTTTAATCATAATAATTTAATCCTCATTGCAAACTAATAAAAATAAAAAGAACAGTAAAAATCTTGGTCATATTGGAAAAAAGTCCTTTCAATTGGATTTTGAAAATATTAAATGGGTTGGTAGAAAATTGGACATAAACATGGACGTTTGGATTGAATTCCAGAACTATTTTTAAACAGTTTTTCGACCAACTTTTGGTTGATTTTTCGATCAATCCGGGACTACAAAATTTGTTTCACTTGAAGAGATTCCTAGGAGGGTACGTTGTGAGCGTGTATGGATAAACCATTCGAAAGATGATGCACCGATGAGAGAGAACATACCCGTGAAGAAGGGGGCGACTATTGTGTTACTGCGGCTGCTGCAGTTGTTGTCCCGCCCGTCTGTAGGCCAGGGTGCGAGGTCGGGCCAGGGGTTGTCTAGGGTTAGGGTTTTGATTTAAGATCTCCAAAGAGAGAGGGGGGTCACGGGTTCTGTAGCTGCGGGGTTGGGTAGGGGTAGTAGGATTATTATTAGGATTATTGGTTTAGGAGTTAGTTATTATGATTTATAATTAATTCTTATCTTTTATTTAAAACTATTATTATATATATATATATATATATATCAATTAGAGTATAAAAATTCTAGAAAAAATATATTTGCACAATAAATAAATTCTATAAATATTTATAATATTTTAACAAGAGATAAATAGTTTTGGGGAAATAATTTCAAATAAGTATTTTATATATTTAAATAAATCAAGAAATTCTTTTTCTAATTAACTATGTAAATACTCTAAGGAATTTCAATATTTTAAATAATCTATAATAAATATAATAATATAAAATATACATAAAATATCTATTTTGGGTGAGGTGGTTTACAACAACTCCAGGCCAACCTTAAGATCCTGGAGGGTGATGTTCGCGAGGCCCATCAAGAGCGGGAGGTTATTCACGCACAATCTCTTACTGTAGCTCAGTCTTCTGCCGCTATTGAAGGGACTCTGAAGAGGCTGGAGGAGAAGCCCCTATCTTACGCTCAGTTTGATAATCCTTCTGCCGTAGCTCAAGAAGTCGAGCACCGAGTCAGGGGTCGAATTGATGCCAGAGTGGCTAGTCTCAGAGAACGGTAAGAGAAGTTGTGCACCGATCAGTAGTATCAGTGATTGTTTATTATTTTTTAATTTGATTGAGTTATTGGTAAGTCCTCAAGTGTCTTTTGCTTTTAGTTCCCCGTTTAGGGAAAAAATAATAATAAAAAAGAAACATTTCTCCTTTTGTTGGAATTATCCATATAAACTTTGGGTATTGCACTAGAGGTGATGTGGACATAGTACAACACCGTAGTTGCCAAGGATATCCTACTGGGGGATCTTTGGAGGACTTATTACTTCTTGCGCACGAGAGTGCAAGTAATAATTTTGAAGTGAGCCTTGCCAGAGGTGATATGGACGTGACAAGTATTGTGGGCTTAACACGGGTGGCGTACTTGAATTAAAGCACGGGTGATAAGTTGAAATGATGACTGAAGATAGTTGTAGGGGAGTGGTTTGCTCAGAGGTCACTTTGACATGGCACACTCTCGGGGGAGGATGTAAGGATGATATCTCAGAGGCGACGTAGACGTGAGATGATTAATAGCCATACCGAGAGGTGAGGTACGATCCCGGTATTTTCATCGAAGAAGAAGAAAGCATACCAAAGGTAGTATGGACGTGGCTGTTTGCTTCCATTAAGAAAATTATGCTGGGGGACTTTGGTGGACTTATTACTTTTTGTGTACTAGGGTGCAAGTAATAAGTTCAAAAATAATCCCTATCAGAGGTAATATGGACGTGATAGATTTTATGGACACATTACTTTTTCTGTACGTTAGTGCAATTAATAGATTTGGAAAAAGTCCTGTTAGAGGTAATATGGATGTGGCAGTTTTTGTGCACTTAACACCGTTGGTGTACCTTGTTGAGTACGGGTGATAGGTGGAAATGGTAGTCGATATCAGAGGTAGCATGGATGTGATGATCGATAACCCAGACCCGAAAAGTTTGCTCAGAGATAATATAGACATGGTAAACTCGGCCGGAGATATATGTTAGGACGATAGTTCAGAGGTAAAATGGACGTGAACCGATATCCGAGAAACTCGCTGAGGAGTGATTTGTTGAGTGTGGGCTATCCGAACATAAAAATAGACCTAAGGATTGCTCCGCTGGAGAGATTAATGTGACGATAGCTCAAAGGCAATATGAATATGGCTAGCGTCTAACGAGATTAGTTTATGAGTGGTCACTGCGGGAGTGTGCAATTGGACCTGAGGACTGGTCCAGTGGGGATACTGGTGGGACTATAGCTCAGAGGCAATATAAACATGGCTAGCGTCTAATGATATTAGTTTTTGAGTGGTCACTGCGGGACTATCCAAGTGGACCTGAGGACTGCTCTGCTGGAGAGACTTTGAGGATCCAATATCCGTTGCATATCCAGGACTCCTGGATATAGATGATGGCTTTTACAGAAATTTATAAAGAAGGAAAAAAATGTTGCACATATGCACTTATTGGGGATGTAGAACCAAGAGTGTAGAGATGTACATCTCGGTTGTCCTACTGGAGATGAGGGGAGTACAAGTCTAGTTTAGACGTAGTACTTTTAAAGAAACTTGTCATTGATAGACATCATGAGCAAGTCGCCGTTGGGTTTCATTAGCCGGTAGGCTCCGTTGGAGAATACAGACTCCACGATGAACGGGCCCTCCTATTTTGGCTGAAATTTATCGGCCGTCTTGTGGGTCATAACAATCGGCCTCCTTACGGTCTGGACGAGATTACCCACTTAGTAGTTCCTCTTCTTCACCTGTTTGTTGAAGGCTCAAGAGAGACGTGCTTGGTATAGCTCAATGCACTGTTGAGCTAAGAGACATTTCTCGTCGAGTACTTCTAACTCTTATAGCCATCGGCGGAGGTTGTCATCGACGATTAATTGGTTGGCAAGAGCTACTCGGATTGAAGGGATTTGGATCTCGAGCGGAAGGACCACTTTGATTCCGTACACCAGAGAAAAAGACGTATTGCCAGTAGCGGTCCGGACAGTTGTAAGGTAGGCCCAGAGATATTCTCCTAGCTTCTCGTCCCAGTCGTGTTTGTTGGAAGACACAAATTTCTTGAGGAGCTTTATGATGGTCTTATTGAAGGCTTCTGCCAGACCATTTATTGATGTATTGTAGGCAGTTGACGCTACTTTCTAAATCCAGTTTTTATCATAGAACCGCTAGAACGCATGGCTTACAAACTATGGACCATTGCCATGGATGATCCTTCGTGGCAAGCCAAAGTGGTATATGGCATGATGTTTGACGAAGCTAATCACGTTGGACGTCTTAAGTTTCACGAGTGGTATAACTTTCGTACACTTGGAGAAGTAGTCACTGATAGCGAGGATGAACTGATATCCCTTGGATGAAGGTGGACTAATCGGTCCAATGATGTCCATACCCCAGGCTTCGAATGGCCAGGAAGCAACAGTCAGGTGTAGAAACTCCGAGGGTTGATGGATAAAGTGCATGGATTTGGCACGCTTGGTACTTCCTTGCATAATCGACAGCATCTGCTATCATTGTGGGCCAATAGTAACCTAAATGCCGGAGACGGTCCTGCAGCTTTGGACCGGATTGGTGGGCCCCGTAGACGCCATCATGGGCTTTCCGATGTGCCTGTTTGGCTTCTGTATTCGATAGGTATCGTAGCAGAAGACCATCGTATGAGCGGTGATATAGCATTTTGGTAGCCGTGTCGTAGTAGAACAGGGGGAAATGTCTCCTGATGGATATGGCTTCCTTTGGGTTCTCGAAGAGAGTTCCATAGACCGCGTAGTCAATGAATAGAAGCCTACAATCTTGGACATCAGTGTGTACTTCCGTCGCGTAGCTCAGACATAGGTAGCTATTATTTTTGGGGCATACCAGTTCTTGACCGATCACCGTGATTAGCTGATGAGTGTCGCTTAGGACTGCCAAGGAGGCTACGAGTCTGACTAAGGTGCCAGCCTCAATGTTTTACAACCGAGTGACGTGCTCTATGAAGATAATCTCGAAAGTTGCGATAATGCTAAGCGTCGCTTGGTGGTAGGGGATCAAGTCTTTATTTTTGAATTCTTACTCGCCTCGGACCTGTTTGACTATTAGTTGAGAATCACCGTAAGCCTCCACGTACTCTACTCCAACTTGTTTAGCAAGTTGGAGCCCGATAATTAAGGTATTATACTCTGCCACATTGTTGGAGAACGGCTCCGAAGGAGAGTAAGCATTATTGATGACGAGGCCATATGGGAAGATCAACACTATCCCAAGCCCAGCGATGATGTCTCCTTTGGGCCCTGCTCTTGAAGCACATTCAAAGAACATTTGCCACACAACTTCGTGTGAAGTGACGTTGGAGTCCGCCGCCTCGTCTGGAATCTTCTCATAGAGCTTCGACGTTATTGACCCTGGGTGGGCTGCCAGAAGTCGGCAAGTGCTTGACCTTTGACGGCCTTTTGTGGGACGAACACCATATCATATGGAGATAATAGTATCGCCCAGATAGCCAAGCGGGAACTAAGTGCCCCTGGTTTGGTCATGAGGACCCTGAGGGGATTGACCCGCGAGATTACATGAATGGTCGGTCCAGCCACGTAATATCGAGTTTTCTGAATAGAGAATACTAGAGCAAGGCATTCCTTCTCAACAGCGGTGTACCTATGCTCCACGTCGATCATCATCCGGCTAAGGTAGTATATGGCCTGCTCGTGGCCTGCATCACTATTCTGGGCTAGCAGGGCACCTAGAGAGTGCTCTATCGCACGTACTGTTATGACCCGCACCCAAAAAATTGGGCATGAGTCGTGGGTATGTCCAGCCTACGCCGCAGAATCGGCGGTAGAATGCTGTAAGGTTCGTTCTGGGTCAAACAAATCTATATATCTCACAAAAATTTGTCAATATCCTCTCCGAAAGGAGGGCAACCACGCAATATATATAATCTCTCAATCACAATAACTAGGGGAAGAATAAAAGCACGATATGATATGAACAAAGAAACATAACCAAAGAGAGCAAGACAATATCCAAAATACAGTCCAAGTCTACAATATCTACAACATCTCACAGGCAACAAAATAATAAGTACAATCATCCAATATAATCAACTGGGAATATCCCAGGAAACCCACCTAGCTAACTAGGGCGCTATCGGCGTCTCCTTGCAGGGCTCCTTCTCAGTCTCGGGATCACAGCACTCGTCGACACCCGGCCCGTACAACGTCGGGCAATAATCCTCAGGATCCTCTGGAAAAAATATGCCCAGTTGATTATGTTGGATGATTGTACTTATTATTTTGTTGCCTGTGAGATATAGATATTGTAGACTTGGACTGTATTTTGGATATTGTCTTGCTCTCTTTGGTTATGTTTCTTTGTTCATATCATATCGTGCTTTTATTCTTCCCCTAGTTATTGTGATTGAGAGATTATATATATTGCGTGGTTGCCCTCCTTTTAGAGAGGATATTGACAGATTTTTGTGAGATATATAGATTTGTTTGACCTAGAACGAACCTTACAGCGTTCTACCGCCGATTTTGTGACGTAGGCTGGACGTACCCCCGACTCATGCCCGATTTTTTGGGTGCGGGTCGTGACACGTACGTAGATCAAGAAGGGCATTTCCATGACCGGGGCTACCAGCACATGAGGGTTTGATAGTTACTCCTGGATGTCGTCAACTGCGTGTTGGTATTTTTATCCCAGATGAAGGAGACACCTTTCTTCATGAGCTGGGTGAACGGACGACAACGTCCAGAGAGCTTTGATATGAACCTCCTGATGTATGCCAGCCTCCCTTGAAGCCCTCAGAGTTTTCAGAGGTTCTTTGGCGGGCTCATCTCTAGGATAGCCTTTGTCTTGTCGCGGTCTATGTGGATACCTCGGAAAGTGTCACGCCGTAAGTGATGACAAAACCCAGGAATTTGTCACTGGAGACTCCAAAGAATGACTTGGTAGGATTCATCTTAAGGCGGTGTATGCACATTAAGTCAAACACAGTTCTTAAGTCTTGGAGGTGATCATCTTTAGAGCGACTCTTGACAGCGATGTCATCGACGTAGCATTCCAACGTCTTGTACAGATGTTCAAGAAAAATGGTACTCATAGCCCGCTGGTATATAATTCCTGCATTCTTTAGGCCGAAAGGTATGACCGTGTAGGAGTATACACCTATTGGGGTCTGGAAAGATGTATGCTTCTCGTCGTCGGGAAACATCTTGATTTAGTTGTAGCCTGAGAAGCCGTCCATGAAGGACATATGCTCGAAGCCACTGGTATTATCGATCATTATGTCGGTGATCGGGAGGGAGAATTTATCTTTAGAAAATACCGTATTTAGATCATGGAAGTCGATGCAGATTTAAATCTTCCCATTCTTCTTGACGACAGGCACAATGTTGGCTACCCAGTTGGGACGTTGTTTCTTGCGGATGAAGACACTAGCTATCAGTTTGTTGACTTCAGCTTCGATAGAATTTATTATGTCCAGCCGAAACCGTCGTTGTTGTTGCTTGACTAGTTTGGCCTTTGACAAAATATTGAGTTTGTTGACCGCAATTTAAGGATCTAGCCCAGGTATATCTACATAACTCCAGGCAAAGACATCAATGTATTCCCTGACGAGCTGTAGCAGGGATTCTCGGTCTTCTTCATACAAACTTTTGCTGATAAAGATAGGTTTGGGGGAGGAGTCGTCGCCCAGATTAACTTGTACGACTTCGTCCTCGGTAGGAGGTTCTCGTTGTTCGAACCACATCTTCCACTGTGTGTATAGGCATTGGGCCCACGGTTCTACTTCAAGGAGTTTATGTAGATCTTTGTCGTCTTCCTCAGGGTCAGCTGATACCATGTTGATAGACAATGTTTACTTGAGTATCTCCCAGATACTGACGTCGGAGTCCCAAGCGAAAGATTATGAAGAGTGGGAGTAAACCATATCTTCTTCATCTGAATCTTCGAGGGTTGTGGGAGGTGTTATGTACCCAAAGCTATGCTTGGTCTTTTGGTAGTTGTCCTTGGACTTGCCTACGGAAGCAGGTAGACGCAGGGGCAGCCGTCAACCCTTGTCGTAGTTTAAACCCCGGTTGTTTTTAAGGTCATAACCCATATTCTAGATGATATGTTTGGCTTGACTGATAAACCAGTAGAGTTGTATTTTGACGGTGTCGGGTTATGGCTCTTATTCCACCGGGGTGAAGGACCGAGGGCATTCAACCATGCCTAAGATGATAGGTTTATCTCCCCTCCTCCTTGCTGGAACCGTGAAGTCAAAACCTTGACAAGCGAGGATCTGGTTTACCGCGTAGGTGGTAGTCACCTGTGTTTGCAGGTGTAAGTCTAGGTCGTATTTCCTAGAGTATAATGTGTTGATATGTGTACGCTTATAATAGTTCAAAGATAACCCTTTATAAGGTATCTCTTCCGGAGGAATTATATCATCGAGGGAAGGGACTTTGGCCTAAGCGGCCACATATTCTTCCAGTCCGTCATCCTCATGGGCTACCCCCATCGCGGTTACAGGCGTTGGTGGCTTCCTGTACAGTCTTACCACTAGAGGCTCGAAGGCTGCAACCGTGGCCATGTCTTCTTTTAGTGGTATGAGAAAACGAACGACCATTGGTGCTGAAGAAGTAGAAGGTGCTGGATCCTTCCTCTGTGGTCGATTTGGCCTATGAAGGTGAACGACCAGAGATTCGAAAGGAGCAGATGGTGTGGGATCCTTCCTCTGCGGTCGATTTGGCCTACGAAGGTGAATGACCAGAGGTTCGAACATTGTGGAATGTGCCAGAGATTCAGGTGCCTTCCTATGTAACTTGACGACGAGGGAAGTGGCTGCATCGGGAGTGTAAGTATAATGACCTGCTCCGCATCAATGCGGAGAGCAGATTCAAACTGCTCAAGTGCGATGACCCGACCCGACCCACTTTTATCAGCGAGAAGACTCGTTCAGGGCAAAGTATTCCAGACTTGGTAGTTCAGGAGTTCAGACGTAGACTTTCAAAGGCTTGCTCGAAGTATCGCTCGACCGAGGCGAATCATCGCTAAGGTGGGTGGCTACGATGAACCTGTCTTTGCTTAGCCTGCATACTTAAAAATATTGTTCATACATGCTAGTCGCTAGACGAATTACCCCTTGTATGCTAATAAAAGAATACAATACACCTAGCTAAGGGAATAATCCCATCTTATATCTTTTTACATAGAACATGAAAGTAGATCGATTAAACAGAATAGTATGCTCGCTTTACAGTTCTTATAACCTCACCCTCGTAGCGTTACTTTTGTTACTTATATGTTCCTTCAAGTATGTCACTTTATATGTCTTGAAATGCTCATAATATAGATATTGCCTCGATATAACAGCATAACACAGATCATGGTTCACTTATCTGTGGTAGGAAGACTATCAAAATATTCGTTCCAAGCCAAATAATAGAAGCATGAAAAGTCTTCGGGATCGTTGGGTTGCCAAGGCAACTCCCAAATCGGGAGCCGCAATAAGTAGCAAAATATCAGCATAAACAGTGCATTGAATGGCATACACAAGATCGTTAGATTTATGAACGAGTATATGCATTCATACTGTGTCAAGTAGTTATGTTCATTCAAAGCCTTAAAATATTGCATATAATAAAAGCTTAGTGTTGATCGTCAATGGTCATAGACAACCTGTGCATAGGGTTATGGTTCCTGCAGACAGTACGTTGGTCGCACCGGGGCCGATCCAAATGGGTCAGGAATATTCATATAGTCATTTTCTTCGGACGGAAAGGCATGTAGTGGGGCTCGCTACATGTGTTGCATCCCATTTTTGTGCCGAGACTATAACTTGTCCAAGGAGGTTCGTCAGGTCATAAGACCAATTATGTATCATTTAGTATATTGCATAGGTGGCAGCAACCCGTATATGGGCTCGTATAAATTTGTGGCAAGTAACAGATGTATATCGTGCTCCTGATTTAGAAATACGCTCGTAGCATACATGTGTTCGTTATGCGATCCTGCGATTTCTATATATATATTCGTGCTTGGTTTAACTTACTTTTATACTTGGACAGGGAATAATAAATGATAAGTTGGTAAGTATCACCGTATTTCCTGTATATCGCACGGCGCACTGTCACACGAGCTAGGCTATATATCTTATGCCATGAAATTGATCCTAAGGCAAGACTAGAAAGATAACTTAATAGATGGTACACGAAACTAATATAGCATATTGCATTTGTCGAGCGAGCGAGCGAGAAGCGTCCCCACCAGTGCATTCATGTACTGATAATCCACCAGATTGCTTGTAGGGTGCGGGAGAACCTCATTTGTTACAAAATATCTCCTCGTATACGCTAAGGCGTAGAGTTCGCTCTAGAGCCTTGAAGTGTTACGTCCGAAGCTGGAGCACATATATAGGACACAATGTTGGAACATCGCCTATGTATCATCCCAATATGTAAGCCGCTTGGCACGCCATTATTATTTGAGAGAGAGAGAGAGATCTTGAGTGACTTGTAATATCAGCCTAGCACCGCTTGTAACCTTATTCATTATCAACGAAGAACTTGTTTATGTATCATACTTGTGTTTATTCTATGCTTTCGCTATATCGACTTGGTGAACTAGTTATCAAAGGCTGTTTGGGTATTTGCCTTGCACGGGCGCAACTCTAGGCTCGCGCAGCATCAAGTCATGATGGAAATGATCGATCCACGGGAGCGCTGGCGCGATGATTCACGCCTAGCGGGGATGACCGATTCTTGTGAGAGATCGGGGCATGATATATTGGTATCAGAGCATGGCTTTACTTCCTTGGACTTCTTATCGATTCTCTAAGTTTCAAAAGCTCGTTCGTGGGTTATGTTATAGACGCTCTCTCTCAATATTCTACCGGGATGTTCCATACAATGAGTTTAAATATTTTCAAAAGTGCATATGAATGATATAATTGCTGGTACAAAATTATGAAGCAAAGGCATTTGTGTCAACTTGTATCAGACTTTATGGGAATAGACTCGTGTTAGAATCTGCAAGTTATATGTGAACCCGAATACCTATACGTGAATACCAATAGGGTTTAGTGTGCGAGATAGAATATCGTTCAGACAGTTAGCTATGCACACAGCCTTTCGGCTAAGTTATGTTGAGTATCGTACGATATAACCCTTGGGTGCGGGCAAGTTTGCGAAGAAGATTGGGATATCATTCAGGTAAGGATAAGTCATACTTAGAATAGTTATCGATAGAAATGTTATCGGACTATCGCTAAGGAGAATCTTGGGAGTCTTGCCTGGGTTTCGATATATAGTTAAGACAGTTATTCGTATCGATAAGTTATGACTCACGTGTAGTTTGTATGGAGAACTATCAATAGAGGGGTATAAGATATTAAAATTATTGAGGTGATGCATTGGGATTGCACATGAGTTTTAAGGAACGAGCTAGAGAGATTGATGCGAACACGATTGAGAATTTACTTGAGTGACTCGATTCCTGAGTGGTGTATACGATAACTCAGGAACGAATAAGCGATTTGATAATTCATAGAATATGCTCAAAACCTGAGTGGTGTATTGATCATCTTAGAAATATTCGAGCGAATCACGAATTTTGGAATAACATGCGGGTCTAGTAGCAAGCGACGTAATTTTGCGAAGCCTAAGTATAAATATCGCCTAACAAGTAAGCAAATTCGAAGGAATTGTGCAAGTTTTCATTCAAACGAGTTAGAATGTGTTGAACAAATGATAAAGCTTATATCGAATAGGGATTAAAAGGTAATAAAAAATGATACCTTGATCGAGAAAACTCAGTAAATTGTACGAGCAATTTTGAATTGAAACAAATAAATTAAAACTTAAGTTTGAGATAGAATAATCTAGGAAGCGATCGAAGTACAGCGCGATGAAATATAGAGTGCATCAAATATATGGATTGAGTATGGTATCGTTCGATAGAATTTTAGCCTGAGTATGAATGTTATGGTTTCAAATTTGGATGACTAATACGATATCGAGACGAGAAGAAAAGAAAGAGCAGCGAAAGACATAAATGGAAGTTAGCAATGATTGATGCAAGTTAGAAAATTTTGGTTCAATGATGGAGGTAGGCGATAACGGATTTAATCTTAACTTGGACGAACGATCTAAAATATAGTTTAAAAGGTAACACTCAACATCGGGCCTAAATATGAACGATTATCCCACAGGAGCGCTGGCGTGGTGATTTTACGTCCGTCGGGGATGATTGAACTCCCAGGAACATGTTCAAAGATTATACAAATAAACTCGATGAATAAAACGTAACAAAGTGGATAGACTTTGGCTTGAGTATTTGAACTTGGTTATTCGAGAAATGCTAGAAGTAAGGCTATGGATTGATCAAACGGTAATATTAAAGTTGGATGATTTTGCTAGAAGAATTATAATCACAGTCTGAATGGACATGACTTAAAGGATATATATCTTGGATGGAGCGAAGTGTAAATGATAAGGTGTCTATTCGTTCGATGATAACCATAACGGTTGATGTTCTTGTCTTGTACGAGTGAAATTCCATGCTCGAATATGCGTCACACCCGGATTAGGACGATTATCCTGGTAGAGCGTTTGCGTGGTAATTTCACGTCCAACGGAGACAATTAAACTTGCGGGAGACCGGAGCGTGGTAATTAAAGGATCGTCTTGAATTATGGTTCGACACGATAAGACGAGTTTCATGATATAAATGAATCAAAGTTTTTTGAGGAGGAGTTAGTCTAGAACGTGAAGTAAGATATACTTGATGATTTCATGAATGAATACGTATATCATGTCGGACAAATTAGAGTTTATGATTTATATCGAAGATTTAGAATGGGATCGTGACTTGATGGTCTAAACTTAGAAAAGAATGGATAGATGAATTCTATCAAATATAATAGAGGAGGTAGACTATGCAAATTAATGAGTTTAACCGGTGATGTGGATATATTGTAGATTTGATTGAACGAACATGTCATAGGAACAATTTTGCTAAATAAACCCAGATCATATACAAATGAACGTGTTGATATGGATAGAATGATCTGTGATCGATTTTTAGAAAATCTAAGTGAAACGAGCTTGGGTAGAATACCCCGTACCAAAGAATAATGGTTTGACCTTAGAAATTTGGGGCGAGTATCGTGCAACGAATTTGCACGATGAGAACCATGAACTTGAAATGTACCTATGATCTTGTGAGCCGACCTAGCGTTTAGGTAGACGAACCTATACCGAGTGAAGGAATTGTGTGACCGACTTTAGATTATTACTTGAACAAGCCATAGAACTGGGGTAGCAAGACTTAGAGTTAGGCTTGGGTCAATAAATGTACACTATATTTAACGTCAACAAAATAGATAAGACTTAGATGCTAGTCGGTTGATCGGATAGATCGTGCTTAACGGTAGTACAATACTTAGTTTTAGTGAGATTGGAAATGACTTGGATTTGGATTGACCCCGTTGAAGGTATCGTTGTGATTTGTAGACGAGAACCCTTGAGATTTTTGCGAGTATCTTGTCCGAATTCACTATCACTAAGTTTGGTTAAATGCATATGTTTGAGGGATACCTTGAACGTGTGTACGATCCAAGACTCAGTAATATATTGAACTCGAGTGCAAAGACTTTAATATTGCTAAGTTGGTTGACAAGCATATATTAGAGGGACACATTGAATATGTGTACGATCCAGACTCGCGATATGCTGATCTCGAATGCTAGTGTAAGTGAATATGTTAGATTCGTTTTGACGAGTACAACAATTTGAATAAGTTTGCCTCAGCCCTAGATCATCATTGAGATAGAGTATAGTATACTCCATGTTAAGCAATATCTGTTCCGCGCTAAGGTGCAGTAGAGACCGGGTCAGAACTTGGATTGAATGATAGAGTCATTCAATGAGACAGACCAAGCACACACGTGACACAGAATGAGAAGCGAGTAGGAAGTTATGTTTGAACGGATCTAGCGACACTGATTGTTATGTTTCTGATAGATTTGATAGTAAACGATAGAATAATTTATGCTCAGGAAGTCTCGAGGATGAGACTTATTTTGAGTGGTGTATTATGTAACGATCCGCTCTGCATCAATGCATAGAACTGATTCAAATGGCTCAAGTGTGATGACCCGACTCGTTTTGCTTAGTGAGAAGACTCATTTGGGGCAAAGGATTCCAGACTTGGCCCTTCAGGAGTTCAGACTTAGACCTTCAAAGGCTCGCTCAGAGTATTGCTCGACCGAGGCAAATCATCGCTAAGGTGGGTGGCTACGATGAACCTGTCTTTGCTTAGCCTGCACACTTAAAAATATGGTTGATACGTGCTAGTCGCTAGACGAATTACCTCTTGCATGCTAATAAAAGAATACAACACACCTAGCTTAGGGAATAATCCTATCTAATATCTTTTTGCATAGAACATGAAAGTAGATAGGTTAAACGAAATAGTATGCTCACTTTACAGTTCTTATAACCTCACCCTCGTAGCATTAATTTTATTCCTTATATGTTCCTTCAAGTATGTTGCTTCATATGTCTTGAAATGCTTGTCACATAAATATTGCCTCGATATAAAAGCACAATACAGATCATGGTTTACTTACCTGTGGTAGGAAGACTATCAAAATAGTCGTTCCAAGCCAAATAATAGAAATATGGAAAGTCCTCAGTTCCGTTGGCTTGCCAAGGCAACTCCCAAATTGGGAGCCGCAATAAGTAGTAAAACATCAACATAAATGGTGCATTGAATGGAACACACCAGATCATGAGATTTTTGAACGAGTATATGGATTTGTATTGTGTCAAGTAGTTATGTTCATTAAAGACTTAAAATATTGCATATAATAAAAGCTTAGTGTTGATAGTCAATGGTCATGGACAACATGTGCACATGCTTATGGTTCCTACAGGCAGTATGCTGGTCGCACCGGGGCCGACCTGAATGGGTCAGGAACATTCATATAGTTGTTTGCTTCGGACGAAAAGGCATGTAGCAGAACTGGCTACCTGCATTGCATCCCATTCCCATGCCGAGACTATAACTTGTCTATGGCGGCTCGTCAGATCATAAGACCAATTATGTATCATTTAGTATATTACATCAGTGGCGGCAACCCGCGTATTGGCTCGTATGAACTTGTGGCAAGTAACGGATGTACGACACACTCTGCGTGTAGACCATTAATTTAACCAAGTAATCTGAAGCTTTGAACACATACCTATACAATTATAACATTTCTGTGTAAAATGAGTATAAGACATCTGTGTAATCTATACGGCCTGAGTATAACGCATTTGTACAACCTGAGTCACAAATCAATATGAGTATCATAATTTGTGTATATCGTGCTCCTGATTTAGAAACACACTCATAGCATACATGTGTTCGTTATGCGATCCTGAGATTTCTATATATATATTCATGCTTTGTTTAACTTGGTTTTATACTTGGACAGGGAAGGACAAATGGTAAGTTGGTAAGTATCACCGTATTTTTCGTATATTACACGGCACACTGCCATATGAGTTAGGCTTTGTATCTTATGCCATAAAATTGATCCTAAGGCAAGACTAGAAAGATAACTTAATAGATAGTACACGAAACTAATATAATGTGTTAAATTTGTCGAGCGGGCGAGAAGCCTCCCCATTAGTGTATTCATGTACTAATAACCCACCAGATTCTTGCAGGATGCGGGAGAACCTCGTTCGGTGCAGAATATCACCTCGTGCGTGCTAAGGCGTAGAGTTCGCCCTAGAGCCTTGGAGTGTTGCGTCCGGAACTGGAGCACATATACAGGACATAATATTAAAATATCGCCTATGTATCATCCCAATATGTAAGCCGCTTGGCACGTCATTATTATTTGAGAGAGAGAGAGAAAGAGATCTTGAGCGACTTATAATCTCAATCTAGTACCGCTTGTAACCTTATTCATTATCAATAAAGAGCTTGTTTATATATCATACTTGTGTTTATTCTATGCTTTCTCTATATAGACTTGATGAACTAGTTATCAACAACAATTTTTGTATTTGCCTTGCTCGAGCGCAACTCCATGCTCGTGCGGTATCACGTCCCGATGGAAACGATTGACCCGGGGGACATTGGCGCGGTGATTCGTGCCTAGCGGGGACTATCAATTCTTGCGGGAGATCGGGGCATGACATCAAGTCTTTAGACGGGTTCTCATGGGCTCCTCCGGTGTTGTCATAACCTCAGCCTCATCGTCGGCCCCATTGCCACCTTTGTCTTGGTGGGTTTGCTTGTAGAGGATGGAGTCAGAGTAGTATGTCTCTGCTCCCTTGAATGGGTCGATGTCTGCGAACTTCATTCTGATAATGCCATGATCATCGATGTACTTTAAGCATTGGTGCAGGGTTGACGCCACTATCATATATTGACGTATCCAGGGGCATCCGAGGAAGACGTTATAGGATACATCTACGTCAATAACGTAGCAAGTGACCTCTATTTTTTGTTCATCGATCTGGCACTTCAGGCAAATCTTGCCCAGAGGGTACCTTCTTCCTGCGTTGAAGCCACTAATGGCAGTATTGGTAGCTGCCAGACGATACATCGGGATGCCCAAGGTCTGAAGCAGACTCCACGGGATGATGCTAATTGATGAACCGAGATTAATGGGTATCCGGTCCACCTTAATGGATTTGATGTACCCTGTGTAATACAGGGGCGATCATGCTGGTAGTTCTTTAGCGACATATTCTGTTACGAGAACGTGATGTTGGGTATTGCCTCCATGATATTATTGTAGTAGGGGAAAGCAGTCGGATCTTCAGCGGACTGTTTGATTTGTGCCAAGTAGGTGTCGGCATTTTGTAATGCCTCAATAAGAGCCGCCCGAATGTCTCTGGAGAGCCGCAGAAGCTCAAATAATGACAACTTTGCTGGAGTATTGGCGAGTTAAGCCAAGACGTCAAAGTTGTAGGGTTTTTCCAATCTTAGAGCTATTTCTTTATGCAACGGCTTGTCGAAGCGTCCCTCTTTTTATTTGGACTTGTCCGCTGGTGGAGGTTGAGATGGACCCGGATCAGATGCGACAGGTTTAGTAGTTGGAGTTATGTTACGTCAGGAGCTTCATAATCTTGCTGGTAAGCAAGGCCCGACCTGGTTGTCCCTGCCCAGGCCTCCTCATTGGTAAGAGAAACCATGTGACAAGACTTGGTTTTTTATATTTTAGGCTTGACGATGGAAGGCATTGCTTCCTGCGTCAAGTTTGGGACCAGATCCGGATGGACCCACATGATCTCGCCCCGAGGGGTAGTAAGAGGTGTCAGCCAGGATGCTTGGTCATGAGCTGGGGGAAGATTGACTACCTCTATTGTTGCCCATGGGATCGATGTGACTCCGTCCTGGGCTTTCGTTGGTGGGAAGTTGTCGAACTGGAGGGACACCATATTAGCGGCAACCATTACATCGTCAAAATCTAGGAAGAGAGCCTTGATATCGATCAGCCATTGGATATACATCTTCAAGGTGTAGCACTCCAACGTAGGGTGGTAAACGTACACGAGGAAGTAACAATACTTTGGGTTGTTCATCTCTTCCGCTTATAGGCTGACATTTGATGCCAGTAAGGCAAAATTTACCTTCCTGCATCAGCATGTAGAAGATTGACTTGACATCACTGTCTTCTAAAGAATATATATCCTTTGATTTTAGAGCCTCTTCCTGCTTTGGGTTAGGCTTCTTAGTCATATTAGCGACCATGGCTTGCTTTTCTTTCGTATCTCGGTTGTTTTTACCGTTGTTGCTGGGACACTTTCCCTTTTCCTCAGTAGTAGGGATATGGATTCCCAAGTGCTGGGCGTTCTTGAGCTTCTTTTCAGCATTGACAACACTTATAATGAACGACGTCCAGCCTTTAAACTAACTATCGAGTATCTAGAGGCTGACCGTCGGAAGCATATTTTTTGGCACATCTCTATTAGTGTGGCCTCGGGATTGCTAGGAGGCAACCTTAGAGCCATTTGTTAGAACCGCTCGATGTAATTTTGTGTCAGTTCCCTTTCTTCCTGGGCGACATCCATCAGAGAGGACATCATCATATCATTTCCTACCTCTTAGAAACTGTTGACGAACAGGCGCTTGAGGTCATCCAATGATAAGATATAATTATCTTTGAGATTGTAGAACCATTCGAAAGCTACCCCCGTTAATTTCCCAATGAAGAATCTGGTAAGGATAGCATCACTGCGGGGTAGAAGTCCCGTTGTAATCTTGAAGTAACTCATGAACCGGCGAGGGAAAGACTTATCGTCAAATGTATTTATATTGAAGGGCTTGTATCTGGACGGATATGGTACGTCCCTCTATTCTATCGGGTATGGTTGCCACACCTCGAGATCGCGGAGTGAGTCCCAATTTCCTATGGATTTTAGGCGAGCCCGGAGTTTTTGGACCACCTTCATTGCTTCCTTGGCCTCATCTCCTATAGAGGGTACAGACGGGCCAGGCAGATGAGGATTACTACCCGCAGGTGGGGCATTTGTGTTTGAATCCCCATTGGTCCCTGGGTCCAAGTTTGGTTGTCCAGGGGTTCTTGCTGGTTGATAAGCCATATTTGATTTGATTTCCAGCATTATTTGGGTTAAGACTTGCATTGATGCACCCATCATCTGTATCATGTCCTCAAGGGTTTCAAGGAGCTGGCAGTCGCTGGGGCCTTCATGGTTGTTCCCGGCCATGTATATCGTCCTCACGTGGAGAGAGATGGACGGGGTAGTGGATGCAGCACTTTCTGTCTCAGACCCCTGGGGAGAGTAGTCATCAGGGAAAGTCGGTAGCACCGTCTCCTCCTCGGACTCAGAAGGAATACTACCCTCAGCGTAGGAGGCTACATCAACCTGGCTAGGGTAGCTATCCCCAGGAATCTCGGAGTCTATTATGTGGGAATCGATGTCTCCTCGGAATGCTTGGTTATTGCCTAAGTCAAGGGGAATACTACCCTCAGCTTGGGCCACCCCTAGGGGTTCTGAGGAAGAAATACCCCCAGTAGCTGACAGTTTCTTCCTGGAGCAGGTACCCTAGAAAATGCCTTTTGCAGATCCCGTTGTTAGCACTCCTGGTAGCCGCCTTTGTAACGCACTGCCAGAGCGCGATAGACTGAAGGTACTTGACTTATGTCCTCCCTTGGTGGCAGGAAGCTTCCTAGTCGAGTAGTATGAGGCAGATGGAAGCTCCTTCTCCTCTGGTACTTGCACCTGATCTCTGGGTTATTGCCGGATGGGTACTGTCTGGTGTATTCGCTAGAAGGTCGACTGCCTGCATGTGGGTGTTGCCACTTTGTTGCAGTAGCAATTGATACTGATCTTAGCACAGTGATGCCCTGGAGAGGACATTTCCCCGGCCACGGTTATTTCCCTCCCCTTGCGCTTGTGATTGATCACATTACGTAAGTCAAGCAAGGGTTGTTCCACCTTTCTACCCTTTTGTGGGCCCGAAAGGACTGAGCGCACGGTGACGTAGGTGTTATGCTTGCTCCCTGATCTGGGGTTCGTATAAGAACTTCCCTCGGATTAACAGTGGGAGACTTTTGAGACCGACGCTATCCATTAGTCGATGTGGGCTGAACGCACGAGGCAATCTGTTATAGCTTCCTATCCGAGACCCGTATAATGGTTAACTGTGCCTGCTAACGGTTAGCTAACTGGATAGTTGCTTGAGCTTGACGAGCTCATACTTCCCTAGGCCTCTTTGATTTAGCATCTGCAGGGACGTAGTACAATGAGTCCAAGTTTGGATTTTTGCCATTCTCAGCGAGCCACATGTGATCTGTGCCATATGAGATACGGTTGAAAATAGATGTTCTGTTGTTGTTGGGGCCGCATGCGGCCGTCTGCCTGCAATTATGTGCTGGTGCCGCATGTTCAGTCTTATGTGGCTTCCTTCTTGACCGCATAGAAGCTATTGTAGCCCAAGAATGTCTGGCATCGTAGTGTATTCCTCTGCCAGAGTCTGGGTGTCGAGCAATTTTTGCGTCAAATAGGTTTGTCGCATGGACATGGATGTCCTGGATGATTGCCTGACGACCATCATCAGCAATAGAGCAAGAGGCAAAAAGGGTGTGCTCCGTAATTGGGAGAGACGCAGCGGCCTTTGCTACCCACGTCCTAAGGGTCTTCTTGGGCTTGGTTAGCCTTGGCGAAAGACTAGCACTTCCTTCCGAGAGCATTTTCTCGAAAGCTTGCTGGTCGAAGCGAACTAGCAGCATCTTTTATGATGAGCCAAGCTTGGCCGCATTGGATTGCATCACCAACTTCTCATCAGAGGAGAAGGTAGTCCCCAGCATAGTCGCCATCTTGGTCACCATTAAATTCGAAAGCCTTTAAAAAAGAACTTGATTTAATTAACAAACAAAAGAGAGTACATAGAGGAGTCCTAAACAAACAGTCTAAGTACAAATTTTTTGTTCTGGGGGGTGACGATGGAGGGTTAGGAGTGTAGAAACTATCTTTACTCCGTGGACGATCCGATGCAAAAGCTCTTCTCTCTTGCTCGAGTGCAGATTCGCAGATAGCCAGCCCGACTTTTGTTCGGGTGTGGTACCCTACTATTTATAGTCATCCTGGGCGTGCATATGTTGGGCCGCATGGATGGTGGAGGGTGCTACGTGTGCTTCGTAACAGGGTAGAGCTGTAACCGTGAGCAGGTTGAGCTGCCACATGGGCGTTTGTTGGGATTTTTTGTTGCTGAAGATCTGGGTGGTTCTCATTCTTTGTGGGCATGACTTGGTCCACTTGGCACATAATCCGCACTTGGTTGGAGAGAATCACTCTTGTTGTAGCAGTAAGATTTGGTCTTCATAGAGTCTGAAAGCCATATGGCCATAGACGTATGAGATGCATGGAGTCTGGGACGCGTGGATCTAGAGATGTATGGACCGCATAGAGTCTAGGACATATGGGCCAGAGACGCACGAGACCACATGGGGTCTGGGACGCATGAGGCTAGAGACGCATGTGACGCATGGAGTCTGGGATGCGTGGAGCCAGGGACGCATGGGATGCATGAGATGCATGGAGTTTGGAACGCATGGGGCCATAGACGCACGGGACTGCATGGAGCCTAAGACGCATGGGGCCAGGGACGCATGGAGTCAGGGACGCATGATGCCCTTATTGTGTTGTCCACGTGGTGTTGTACTACGTCGAGAGTGATATTCTGAGCTAACGTGAGACTTTTGTCGTTTAGTGTGTTCACATCTTATGAGAAAATCAAAAAAATCCATTTTGTCAGGATTCTGTGTCAGAGACGATCCTGTTGACGGGACACCACGTTAGGTCCTTTTGCGGCCAAGCTGCTTTGGCTGATTGGGGATGCATGAATGTCACCTTTTTTGGGTCGCTCAGTAACTCTGAGGCCTGATTTGAGCCTCATTTTGGGGATACATGGCTGTTGGCTTGTTGGGTCGTAGGGAGACTCTATGCCTGATCACTTTTGAGTTTTTATTTTTGGGGCGCAGGTTCGCATGGATGCATATTTTCTATGCCTCTACAATCACGACGGAGAACCGATCCACGGTTGGATCACGCCTAAGTAGTGGACTGCGATGAAGGCAAGATTCGACGGACCCAAGTACAAGGAATGGTCGAAGAATGTATAGGAGGCTAGGTCAAAGGCAAGAAAGTGGTATGGCGGCTCGATTCCCATGACAAAATATTTTTGTCGTCTGGTATGTATTCTATTGGATATATATTATTTTAATACAATTAGGATAAAATGTTTAATTTTAATAACAAACAATATAATTTTTAACAGATACAGAGGGGTGAGGATGCCAACATGGTGACAGTCTTCTTGGCTACCCATCGGAAGGGCGAAAAGCTCATCGATGAGAAGGACACGCAGACTTACGTTTTACTACCTTGTATTAGTTTTAATATAACTTAGAAAATATACAAATAGATATATGTAAACCCCCTCACCCAAAATTAGGCCTACTTGGCTTAGAAAGAGAAACTATGGCTAGTTTGAATCCAATTAGAAATAGAACACAGCATTTTATTTAATTATGCAATATTTATTTCACCTAGCGCACCTTACCGTTGCTTCGATAATTGGAGCACTACACTAGCCATTGCCTTCCTATAAATTTTACACTCTTGTCCTAGACATGCCCATCTTCCATTCTGATCTTTGTGTAACTTATAATTATGCTCTCTGGTGCTATATTCTAGTCGAACAATATTCGTCGCAGACGTTATTATTTAATTCTAAATAATTCAAACTTTGTATCCTTGTGCGTTCCAATCAAAATTGGAGACACAATCTTGACCCATTTCGGGCAACCCAAATTATGATAATATTCTATTCTGAGTTTCCTACGTCCATGATACTTGTATCCTACCTAATTTCATCACCATGTACTTCTAATTAATTCAAGAACACCCTGTGTATTAATTTTAATTAAATTAAATCAAATTTCTATCTTTGTGCAATTTTATAATTGTTGGGTGCTTTTATACAAAAATGCAATAAGGTGTCCACATCATTGGACAATACATGAAGAAACCCATTTTTTCCTTCACATGAATTTTTTCCATGAATTTTGGAATGTGCAACGCACAACATCGCCCCACATTTAATCATATTCTTGCATTTTAAACAATATAAATTATAGCCCTCCAAACATTCCCATGTCATGCTAAGGCCCAATCCCAAGAGTTGACCAAGCCCAAGTTTTCTAGGTCAAACACCCAACCCAAGTCCTACATGTATATAAACAACTTTTCCTTTTCTTTTCTTTATTTTTCAAAACCCAAACCCTATGCTACACCTAGCCGACCCAACTGTTCATCCCCATCCATCTTCTGTGCATCCCCCTTCCCTGGCCAACCCGCCGCCGGAGTCCTCGCCGGAGCACCCCAGTCCCCCGGGACAGACGACCTCGCTTGACACACCCACTCGCCACCACCTGAACTCCCCTCCTCCCATCGTCATCGTCCCCGCATCCCATCTCCTTTCCTTTCCTGCGCAGAACCGCCGAAGCTCCGTCGCGGCCATCTCTGCTTACCACCATCACCATTAACACCGCTCACCACCATCTCCTCACTGACCTCCTCTTTCGTACCGCCTATACTACCCCCATCTCCGGTGATCACCTCTGAAACCACCACCGTCACCTGCACATCGAGCCACCCTGATTCATCTCCTCCTCTCGCCTGAGAGCAACACCCCACGACTTTACCTCTTTCCTGTCCACCACCTCGACCTCCTGGCAGCACCATCGTCCCTGACTCACCCCGCTGTCCTCGATGCCTCCCTGCACATCGACCACCACCGTCTCCTTCCCACCATCCTCGCCTAAGGACTACCATAGCCATCACCACAGTCCCTTCCTGCATCCCGAGCACCCCCTGAACCACTATTAACACCACCACCACTCCTTCCTTATCCCGACCTCCTATACCACTGTAAACCCCCTCGACCATTTTAGGATTTATTTAATTTAAATCGAGAGACTAGGACTAATTTGGACACCATTAGAATTAATGTGCAAACAACTATGTGACTTATTATCCCTTACTATTGCTTCGATACTTGGAGCGCTACATTAGTAGCTACCCTCAAATAAATTTCATGTACCTCTCCTAGACATGCTAGACTACCCATCTGACCCTTGTGTCCTACCCAATTTTAATTCCATGTGTCTTTAATTCATTAAAGAACGACATGCGCATTGTTTTTAATTAAATTAAATTGGAGGCAATTTTACCTCAAACAGGACCCAACCAAGCCCACATGCACTCTTTCACGTGGACCAGCCCCACCCCAACAAGGCCGGACAGGCCCAAGCCCTGAGGCCAGCCCACAAACACCATCACCATATATATATATATATACAATTCTTCTCATTACAAACCCTAAAACTCACTATTCATTATCCCCCTCAAACCCTAGCCGACCCCTCATTCAACCCGAGCTACCCCCTTCCTCTACTTCCGGCCAACCACCGCCTCAGGCTGCCACCCCAGCCACCGAACCGACCCCTCGCCGCTGGACCACCACCACAACCTCCAGCACAATACCTCCATCCACCGTCGCCACCAACTCCTTCACCATCACCAACTTCCTCCATTAAACCTGACCCCTTAGCCGCTGCGCCTCGGCCACCGCCGCCTCGTCCACCGCCCACCACCACTTTCAAACCAGGAGACACTGTAGGAACCGGCTTCTGGACCAGCCAGGAGACACTATAGGAACCGGCTTCTGGCATTCACAGCTTGAGGACTCAAGAAAGATACCTTACCATATTTACTGTTTAAATTAAATGTTGCATATATTGTACGATATCTTGTTATTTTATTTCATATGACTGTGCGTGTCCGAGATTGACTCGGGTGCAGTTGACGGATGCGTCGATGATTTAGAGTACTTGACCTAGTCACTAGCAGACCCACCACATATAGGAGGATACTCTGATATCTTTCGAGACCTGACACTCTTACATATTTCACAGTGACATTTATATTGGGATGCGGGTTCGCAAACTCGACTAGCTATCAGTGCGCGTGACATGCATCACGGTTAGTACGTAATTCATGTTTATAATTTATGTTAGTAGAGACTTGGCATATAGATGCGTGGTATGCACGTCCAGTATTTGACTTGTGTATCTACATTGGGAGGGGAGGACCACTAGTAGGCGTATGGGATACACACATTGGAATCCGTAGCATCCGGAGGAGCCACGGATCCAATGACTACCTTTATGCAGATTCTACGTTCTTTGGAGCGATATGGACATTATATATTCTATGCATATTCCACGTTCTTCGGAGCGATATGGACGTTATATATACTATGCAGCTTCCATGTTCTTCAGAACGGTGTGGACATTATGCCTACACCTACCCATACGTACCAAAGTTGTCCTCATATTGCATTCACTTAGATGGTTAGCACCGTCTTTATTGCATTTATTCTATTCAGTATTCATATATATGGCTTCACCTCTTCCCTGCCCACCACCTCGACCTCCCAGCAGCACTATCGTCCCCGACTCACCCCGATGTCCTTAATGCCTCCCTACACATTGACCACCACCGTCTCCTTCCCGCTATCCTCGACTAAGGACCACCATAGCCATCACCACCGTCCCTCCCTGCATCTCGAGCACCCCCTGAACCGCCATTAACACCACCACCTCTCCCTCCTCATCCAGACCTCCTGTACCACTGTCCACCGCCACCATTGATGCCGGACCTCCACAATCCGACCACCATCGAGTCCTCCATAGTTTTTGTTCACCACCGGAGCCCACAGCCCGCTGAACTCCTCTACCCCGAGCAGTCGAGTTCTTCTCCTCCTTCCCCGCAGAGAACCACCACTCCCCGCCAGACTCCAGCAGTCTCCGGCCAGACCTCCATAACCACCACGAACTCCTCCTCCTTTCTACCTACTCGACTCCTCCTCGTCGGACCTCCCCTGGCCGGAGCTGCATCATTATCATCATTATCATCATCATCACTCCATCATCACATTATCATCATCACTCCATCATCACATTATCATCATCACCCCATCATCATCATTAACATCAACATCATCTAATCATCACCTACGTCATCATCATCAATATCGTCAATATCGTCGTAAACCTCATCGTCGTCATCGTCGTCCCAGTGTGCGCATCCCGAGGTTCAAACCTGTCCCTTTTCTCCCTTTTACGTGTTCTTGTGTATTCTATTAGTATTGCTTTATGATAGTTAGTTGACTTCAGACCCCGTATCAGTGAACCAAACTCGTATACGTATACGTACGCGTATGCGTATATTATTCAATTTAGTATATATTTGTTATTCATTGGTATATATATATATATATATATATATATATATTTAGTATATGTATTCAAATGGGTATGTATATAAATTATTGGTTATATTGTTATATAAATATATATATATATATATATATATATATATATAAGTAGGTAAGTAAATGCTAACTAATAATTATGACTATATATATTTAGACTATACGACCCTAGGACACTGTGGACTGTCCCGTATTTACCTTGACCATGTTGACCCTAAGAACTTGTGAATTGACTGCCTTGTGTATATTAACGTACTGGCTTAGACATATATTAGTTAACTATCTGATTGTGTACAGCACTTGAAGATATGACACCCGCATAACTAGACGCACATTTGACCCTGCTAGTTGACTAGTGTTACCCCTAGTGTACCATCTGAGCCTAGTGTCATTATGGTTATGTGTGTGCTAGTGTAATGACTGATGTTGTATTGTGTTATATTATATGTATATAGGATCCATTGGATTTATCTGCATGACTTCAGGAGCAGATTATTGGTACTACGCAGCTTTCTTGCCAGGCAAGTATACCTTGCCATTGTATTATTATTCTTATTCCATATGTTGCATGCATCTTTATTTCTGTCATTTAGTTCATATATTTTAAACTGTTATATAAACTGCGCGTCCAAGGAAACTTGGATGCAACGACGGTATCGTCGTGATATATTTTCATTATGTATATGCATTGACCTTGTTTATGAGATTGCCTCATTATCATGAAGCATCACTAGGTTTCATTGGCCGTGACACAGCTATTACATGAGTGTGAGTCTCATATAGATCACGGACTTGCGTGCAGGGTTTGGCCTCCTGTACGTATGGGACGTACGTTAGGGATAACTGCTGTTAGAAACTTTGTATGCTAGTAGACTTGGCTGTTATTAGAGGTATTATCGTGTCATGGATATGACATGCTTAGAGAATGGGGTGGGGAGAACAACAAGTAAGGCGTGTGGGATCCTTTGCACTTTTCTTTTATGTAACCCGTACGCTCCGCCGGAGATGCATTATCGTGACGACCCCTATACTACTTGGCGGCCTCTGCCGTTCAAAAGACGACATGCTTTTTAGGCCCCTTATTCTCCGAGAGAATCATGCCAATCCCATTTATGGCCAGATAGCCCACGCATTTGGAAATTTGTTCTTAAACTGCATTCACTTAGACGGTTAGGCGACCCATTGGATATTTATTTCAGTACTTTATTGGCATGCTTCTATGTATCTTGTTATGTCCCTCTGAGGACCTGGTCCCTTTCCAGGTGTAGATGTTCATGAGTATTCGTAGGAGCGCAGATCTGGACTGGTTACTTATATTTTCGAGCAGGTCTTCTCTTTGAGCCTCGTGATTGTTAGTTGTTATACTTGTATTATGTTTGCTTTTATATTCTAGTTCGGCAGTGGATTTGTTTCCATCCGACTATCCTTTTTTGATACTTCACATTGAGATTAGTTACATAGTTATTGGTTATTTATTTATATTGATTTCTGTGGATGAGATTTAGATTATGCCTGTGACTTGTGATAGTTTTACCACTTGTGAATTGTTATTCATATTACAGCGTACGCATGTGTTATAGTTTCCATATATTAGAGTTGCCATATACATGCGGCTGGCATGCTTACGTGTCATAGTCCTACGTATTTTGTGACTAAGGCGTGATAATATCTATATAGTTAGTAGTAAGTAACTTAGACGTTAGCAACCACTTTTCTAGGATAATTATCTTAAACTACGTGAGCGGGTGACTGCTACTACACCTGCAGAGGGAGGGGCTGGTACTTCCCTGTGGCCCTTTATAGCTCCGTCGGTAGACGAGCTCTGGTTGACCGTTGTTGGTGGTCTTCAGAGGGGTACATACTACGGTACGAGATCCTACGGCGCCCATGTTGCGACGAAGTCATCCAGGGCCCTCTCTGTCAGTGTGCATTCCTTGCAGCCTTCGTAGGCGACGGATGATCCCAGGAGAGCGTTGACCGTCAGATTGCTAACTTGCATGGCGAGTTAATACGGAGGATTACGGAGCGCCCACAGTCTGCGCCACAAACGGACGATGCGACGATTCACAACACGTTTTGATTCGCTCGAGCATAGCCTTATGGAGCTTAGGACTCTAAGCCATATGACAGAGCACAGCCTTATGGAGCTCAGGACTATGGGCCAGATGACAAAGCGCGGCTTGGCAACTCTGGCCGCGTCTACGGAGCACAGACAAAAGTAGCTGGAGGGGTCGTATAAGGCCATGAGCGACTCACTTGCGAGGATCCATGCGGCGTAGAATTTATTGAGCCGGTCGGTGGCGGAGAACACTTCGAGGGTAGTATCTGCCATAGATTCATATAATGCTCGACTGCTAGCATTGGAGCAGATACATCCTCCTGGTCTGCCGGCATCGACACCGCCTTCATCACTGCCTCCTCCATCGGCATCGGTGATGCTTTAACAGGAGCAGTATGAGTTCCTTCTATCCAAGTTGTGCGACGGTGTTCCTCCTTATCAGTGGTAGTCCTTGTTTGGACAAGTTTTAGTGTGTTTGTGTATAATGGCCCATTCTTAGCTCTTTGATGTATTTATTTCATACTTTTTATTACATTTTGAGATGCATGTGACACTTATTTTAATTTTATTTATCTACTTCTTGGGACATATTTAGTGTAATATAACTTTGTAGATTTCTTTCTATGTGAGTTTAGTTTATTATTCATATTAACTGTACACCAAAATTTCTCGGTGTTGAGTGTTCCACCGAAGGGGTCGGCGAACCCAGGGAATTCAATGGAGGGTTGCTCCGGGTCTATTTATAGAAACTGTAATTTTATTACTGCAGGTAGAGTTTTGTTGAAAAATATTTTACAAACTGTATTCTATTTTTTCATTTTTTTCAATTTAGCGACATGTTGCGATATTTTGTGATGTTCCATGATATACATTTACATCGCTTAAAAGTATCGAAAAGTTACTACCTGATACCAAGGATGTCGCTAGTATGTCGCGAACTTGCCATGTCAGCATTGTTGTAGCAAAACGTCATTCATAATGTCGCTAATGTAGTGACGTTTTATGACCAAATATTATGCCTTCATTTAACGATGACACGTCACTAATAGTCGTATATTCTGCGATGTCGTATTGTCGTAAATTTACGTCGCTACAGCGACGACTAGAGACATTTTTGTTGTCAGCGACCATGAAATACGCGATACCATAAAAATATTACTAATTATGTCGCTAAATTATTTTAGAGATATATATCCCGCAAATATACGTCGCTATATTAGTTTACCTATTAGCGAAGTTTTGTACGCGTCGCTAATATGTATTATTCTGGTAGTCTACTATGATGGACAAAGACCATAACAATGCATATGACCATAATTAGCGATTCCTTTTAAATTGTATGCTTGTATAATTTTAGACGGGTTGGGGGTTTGACCTAGAGAAGATACAACCATCTTTAAATTTCGAGGACAAAATTTTTCTAAGGAGGTCGGATTGTCACCCCCACATTTCTAGATAAGAGTATTTTTGTCCTTTTGTATTTATTATATTTAGTGATTATAAATATATATATATATATATATATATATATATATATATATATATATATATATATATATATATATATATATATAATTTTGTTCCACTAATTATTATTATGTATTATGCTACTTATTTAAGAGTTAGTGGACTAGCTTATTTATTTGGACTTGACACTAGTGGACCCAATTAGATTAGTCATGACACATTGAGCCCAACATTGGATAAGGCCCAATTAGACTCATTCCTTTAGTTAATTAGGAGAGTTAGATTAGTTTTTATTAGTTTAGAAGCTTCCTAATATAGCCCTACCTAATTAATTACTCATGACTAGTTAGTAGGGGCACATTGGTCATTAGTTATTGCTTGGAGGAGAAACAAAGGGGGGTCGGCCAGATTTAAGAGGAGTTCTTTTTCTCTTCTCTCAACAATTAATTCATTCTAGATCCCCAATTTAGTTCATCCCCAAATTGATTCATCCCTCTACCAAATTTAACCCAATTCACACCCATTCCCTCTCAATTATATCATCTAAGAAGCATTGGAGCTTGGATTGCAAGGAACACTTGAACAAGGAGGAATTGACAAGGAGAATTGTGTCCTAATTATGTCTATTGAGTATTTCATTGGTAATTCATCTCACAATAGGTAAATTCTAAATTTATCTTATAATTTAGACTGTAATTCATGCATTTAAATATTAGGTATCATCCCTTGGCTTAGGGCTAACCATAGGTTCATATGACTTGTATTATGAATTCTACATGGTAATTTGTCTCCAATTAGGGAGAATTATGAGATTAACATATCAAGTGTATGTCATGAGACCAACTAGATCTAATTAGACTTAGATCAGGGTTATGAGACTAGTGTCGTATCCATAATTGGATACGTATAGGCCGTATCATGGTAATTTAGTGATACGGATTAATTTGGAGATTTTTTCTTCGATATGGGGGTTTGTACATGTTATATTTTGATACAGATACGTAGTTGAGTAGCTAGCACTTTATATTGCTTGTAATTATGATTCTAAACTTGCTCATATCATTTGTGATGCATTGGGTGATGTGTTGGGGCCGTATGGCAAGTGTATCATAGAGTTAGTGTGATACGGGTGCGATTTCCTCCACGTGTTTGATGATTTGTTCATACTCTATTTAGTATTCTTTGTACCTATTTTAGTATTGAATGAGGTATATATATATATATATATATATATATATATATATATATATATATATATATATAAATTCACCTTGTTTATGATTTCTACTAGGTAAATTGGTATATATACTATGTATATTAGATATATATTTAGTGTTCAGTTTTGGCAATAATTGACTGTCATTGGGGGTTTACCCAACTTTTGAGATGTGAATAGGTGTTGAGGATGTGAGAAAGAGGGGAGATTATTAACTGTGACTATGAGCAAGCAGTGAGGAGTTAGGTTGGTTATGTGGAGAGTATTGAGTGGTGATTTTACTGTGGAGACAAGTGTTGTTGTTGTGTTTGTGTCATAGGGATTGTTCGAGTGTCATGAGAATTTTGTATTGATGGGGTAATTGCAATGTGGGGTGGTGATACGTGGATATTGTTATGATATTGAGAGGGTATCTTTAGTATGTATTAATTAGTTTTATAGGTTATCATCAGTTGGCACTGCAGGTGTGTGCATTTAGGAGCTTGGGTTTCACAGTTTTGAGAGGATTGCAAGGGGTAACAACAATAAGATTTGGGGGCAAAAAATTAATGATGTTTAGAGTTGAGGTGGTGTACAACAGCACATTAGGCAACTACTGCAACAACATGGTGCTGCACTACTTGATGCAGCACATGGGTAGGTTTGGGTACTGGGGATCACCTGGGTGGTCGGGCTTTGGGGTATCTGGTAGTCAGGAATACAAGTAGTTGTGCAAGTCGAGCAAGTGCAATAGTAGCTGCAGACACTATTAGATGTGCATTTCCGTGCACAGTGCAACAATACACATGTGAATATCATGCCCGGTTAGGAGTGTTCGTGTGCAACTTTAGGGGCAAACGATAATACAGATGTGAACTACTGCAGTTGGACATCAGTGCAGTACAAAGGTTGGTAGAAGGGGTGAATTTAGTATACATGTTCAGTGAGTAGGAGAATAGGTTCATGGGTGTGTGGGGTCCTACTAGCCCACACTACCTATTAAGAACTGTTATTATTAGAATTAGTGAGGGTATCTTAGATTAGTGAGATGGGTGTAGGTTAGTTTGTATGTTGTTTATATGGATGGGTGTGTGTACGTCATGTGACTATGATGGTGATACCCATATATGGAGTCAATGTATGGGAGTACTAGTGTTCTATATGAACAAGTGTATACATGTATAGATTGTGCAAGTGCATTAGAGTATCTATGATAGATGAGTGTTGAAGTAGAATGTTATGTGTACAAGTTAGTGAGTGAAGGGTAGGTAGTTAAGGAAAAGAGATTAGTGATATCTTGGTACATGTGCCAATAGGGTACATGAGTACCAAGGTATCATAAGAAAGGTACTGGTACCAAGGTATGAGAAATAGGAAGAGGGTTGGTACAAAATACTAGGTATTAAGTATTTGGTAAGGTAAATTACAAGGAAGTGATTATAGGCTAAGGTATTAAATTGGTGGTGTAGGTACCCTATGATACCTAGTGATTAGTGAGGTACCTTAGGATACTAAGATATGGGTAGTGAGGTATTATGAGAGGCTAGGCGCACAGGTGAAGGGAAGAGCTAGTATAGCATGCCTAAGTGTAGGTATTATTATTACCAGTGGGTTACAAGGATACATGGATTTATAGGATAAATTTTAATATGTGATAACAAGGTAATGAGTGATGGTGAGTCTAGGATAGGCTATAGTAATAAATATTTGCCTAGGTAATATAGTGATATAGTAGTATAGCTAAGATAATATGAGTTATTAATTTATATAGAGTCATATATAGATGTTACCTAGTGCCTAATGGTTAGTATAACTACATACCAATAAGGTATTAACTAATATCAATATGTATGAGTTATATACTAGTAGGATCTAGTATAGCTAATATTAACTTAGTAATAATAGTAATAACTAGTATAAGACTAGTATTGACTTGAATATCCTAGTATGACCTAGAAAACTTGGTTTAATAATATAATTAACTCAGATTGACCTAGTTTGATTGTACGACCTAGTGTGACCTAGAAATGACAAAGAGACCTTTCTTTCAAGCTAGTATAGGATGTTTATAATTTCTAAACCATTATTGTGACTTGATATTCATATTTAAGTCTTTAAGACACCAAGACGAACACTAATTTGGTATCTATTTCTCTGGACCACAGGCGAGTACATTCTTTGATAGTTTCCATTATTTGATCATTACTATAATTCAAGTATTCAGAAATGTTAAGTATAATTCTTGACACGATGGTAAATAGATTGCTATTGTTATTGGATCGTCAGTCATGAGATATTACCTTAATTTATCGAGATGGTGTCGAATACTGCTCCTTGTTGGTATTGGATAACATTGGATAGTATTGGTTAAACATTGGATACATTGGCTAGTAACGTATCATGGTTGAATCCTGTTATGCCCCAATCCCAAAATACGTAGGACTATAAATACGTAGCATGCCAGTCATATGTATATGACACTGCAATATTAGAAAAATCATAACACACACGTACATTGTATATGAATAATAATTCACAAGTGGAACATATATTGTTAACACAAGTCACAGGCATCTATATCTCATCCACAACACAAGGAATATCAAAATAAATAACTAAATGTCTCAAGTACGAAGTATCAAAAGAATAATAGTCGGGTGGAGACAAATCTACCCCAAACGACTATATCAAAACTAAAATGATAGAGGAATCAGAACTCCAATATAAAATAAATGTCAATAAAAAAAATAACAACTAAAGATCCATCAGCTATAAAGTAGTCATGGGTACACAAAGGGTAAGACCTCCTCAAAAAAATTGATGCGCAGGTCCCGATCCATACTCCTACGGATAGTCCTGATCATCTACACCTGGAAAGGGACCAGGTCCTCAGAAGGAGGTAACATGATACATAGAAATATGCCAATAAAGTACTGAAAGTAAACATCCACCATAGTCGCCTATCTAGTCTATATGATATGCAATATAAGAAAAACTTTCCTGCGTATGGACTATCTGGCTGAAAATAATAGGATGGGCATAGTTTTCTTGGAGATCCAGGGGCCTCGGGCATAACGTCTTTCGATCGTCATAGGACTACAGTATATATAAGGGGTCATAACGCCTCGCATCTCCAGTAAAGATTACAGGCAAATAAGAAAAAGTGTAAAGGATTCACATATGCTTAATCATTGTTCTTCCCTCCCGATGCTACTAACGTGTCATATCCATAACATGCAACACCTCTAGTAACTGCTAAATCCGCTAAATATGGTATTTCTATTAGCAGTTATTCCTTATCCTTCGTACGGCCTATACATTCAGGTGGCTAGCCTAATACGCAAGTTCGTGTCCTACATGAGACTCACTAGTGTAACAATTGTGTCACAGCCAAATAAAATATAATGATGCCTCAAACTCATGGGGTGGTCCCATAAAACTAGGTCAATATGCATAATATAAATAAAGAACAGAAGACTACGCAACCACCGTTGCACCCATGTCTTTCTTGGATGCGCTGTTTTATATAGCAAAATAAATAGAAATAAACAAAAAAATAAATATGCAGCAAATAAATGCAACTAGACAATACTATGTCAATGTATACATGCCTGGCAAGCAATCTGTAGAGTATGGACGTCTAGACAATAAGCACAAGGAACCGGAAGGTAGGGACTCTAAAAGAAAGTCTCCAGACGCTAAAATAAACATCACCAAAGTCTCCGAAATCAGCGAGATATTCAGAAAATTCTACCATTTTGTCCAATTTGGACACAGGGGGCAAAACGGTAATTTTGGATCAAAGTAGGGTCCATATGTGGTCCACTTTGCAACAAAAAATGTGTCAGGGGTAATGGTCTCTAAATGGAACAAATTATAGGTCAAAAATAAATGATGATACGAATTCAACGATATGTCCAATTTTGGATTCTGGTGAGCTGATCATAAAATTGCTCGTCAAGTCAAACCGTAGGGCCCGAAAAACGACGGTTTGGTCAACTGTCTAAAAATTGCGTAAAACTTGGGTCACAGGACCAACGTGATACCACAGATCCATTGTCACAAGTTTCTTCGTGTTCCAACGAGCATGCACATACTAAGAGAGAAATTTGCAAAACGTCGATACGAGGGACTTTTTACGGATACGGGTTGATTCTGGCGTGCACACACGTCCGATTCAACTTTCGTGAAAGCCCACTCATCAGAAAATATCATATGCACCTTTTGATGCAACTGGTACGTGACGTGGTGGTCCGGTTTGTCGGGATATACTCCGTATCACAAGTTTTCTAAATTTTTGGAAGCTATTTTTCGTGATTTTTAACAGGTGTTTTAATACGATTTAATGATCAAATATATGCAACCAATAGGTCATTTCGAACCTAGTTATATTGAGTATAATTCTTTTTAGACCGATTTCTAAGTTACCTAATATGCTACTCATTACCAGCCTTCCCATATGGGCTCGTGGCTCAGTTTTTTGGTGTTTCGCTTTGCATGAAAAAAATTAGATTTTTCGAAAAGTTTTAAATGATTTAAAACAAAAATAGAGTTTTTTGGTTAAAACTATTTGAATGCATTAGAAGGTGTTCATGTTGTGATTAAATCTAAACAACTGGATCAAAAATCGGTATAGTAGGTATGAAGATATACGAGCGAGAACATAGGTACCTGTCGGTGCTTGAAAGGACAGAATCGGGTGTTCTGTGGCGGACGCGCGCTGTGTGACGGCAGTCTTCGGTGATCTGTGGTGGTCGTACGGCGTCAACGGGGTGAGGGGAAGGTCTGGTGGCGGTCGATCTTGGTTAGGGTTTTGTTTTGTTTTCGTATATATATATATATATATATATATATATATATATATATATATATATATATATATATATATATATATATATATATAGCCGAGAGAGGGTAGGGGAAGCTTACTGGGTCGGGTCAGCGCGGTTTTGGGTTTCTAGGGTCTGTTGTATACTTTTGTTGTTGTTGTTATTGTTGATGTGATATTTTGCTTGTTATTGTGTCTTTTAATTTGTTCATTTTAATATATTTTTTTTTTCTTTCTTGCTATTTCTTTTTATAACATTTATTATTATTATTATTATTATTATTATTATTATTACAAAATACACCCTTATGGTTATTATCATTAATATTTTTTTATTAACCCATAATTCTTGCTTTCCATTATTTATTTTATTATTATGTTAACATTATTTCTATTTATTTTATTACTACTTATTGATATGTTGTCATTATACATATTATTATTCCAATTATTATAAAAGAAAAATCCTAGAAAAATAGGGGAGGTTACATTCTACCTAACTTACAAAAATTTCGTCCTCGAAATTAAAGCTAACGCCTAATAGGGAAATGAGAATATTATACGGTACAAAAGAACTAAGTAAAATCATACCTTAATCTTCGAACATATACGAGAAACGTTTGCGCATGTCATCCTCGTACTCCCAAGTGGATTCTCCTGACGAGTGATGTCTCTATGCCACGCGGACTAATGGAATTGACTCATTCCTCAACACCTTCTCTCGATGATCAAGAATCTCTATGGGCTGCTCTTGGTATGATAAGGTTGGCCTAATGGTAATCTCGGAGTGATTGAGAACATGACTGCTATCTGCCACATATCATCTTAGTTACGACACATGGATTACATCATGCACTCCCTCAAGTGAAGGTGGTAGTGCCAGTCGATACACAACTTCTCCAACTCGCTTTAATATGTAAAATAGTCCAATGTACCTTGGACTCAACTTGACTTGTAAAATAGTGCCTCTAGTTGGTGATATCCTCAAGAAGACATGATCGCCTTCCTTGAACGTCAAAGGACGACGATGAAGATCTTCTCACTACGTATGTCTGTCTTGTGCTGCTCGCAAGTGGCCCTGTATCCTCTCTACTAGCGATGACTGCACTTGCAAGTTGGCTAGTATCCCGTATGATCCGGGTAATACAACCTCTATAACAAGCTTGTGCAAGTCCTCAAGTAACTCCCTCTGCGTCGTTAAAAATAATGCCATAGGCTTGCGGCTTAACGCATATGCTACTACGTTAGCCTTGCCTGGGTGATAATGAAGATCTAACTCGAAGTCCTTCATCAATTCAAGCCACCGTATTTTTCTCATATTCAGCTCCTTCTATGTGAAGACATACTAGAGGCTTTTATGGTCAGTATAGATCTTCACTCGTTCCACATATAAGTAATGCCTCCATAGCTTCAAGGCAAATATAATAGCTGCAAGCTCCAGGTCATGATTGGATAATTCTTCTCATGTACTCTCAACTATCTAGATGCATACACAATCACCTTGCCATGATGAATCAATACGCATCCCAATCTTTTTCCCGATACGTCATTATAGATTACGTAGCCCCCTGATCCTGATGGAATGGTCAACACTAGTGCTGTTGTCAGACGCTTTTTTAACTCCTCAAAAGCAGCTTGACACTCATCCGTCCATATGAACTCTCGGTCCTTGTACGTCAACCGAGTCATAGGCTCTGTTATCATCGAGAAGTTTTCTACGAATCGTTGATAATATTTTACAAGTCCAAGAAAATTCCTCACCTCCGATGTTGATGTAGGAATGGGCCATATCTCGACTGCAGATATTTTCTTCGGATCTAGAGAAATACCATCTCTAGTGGTGACATGCCCGAGAAAACAGACCTTACCTAAGAAGAATTCATATTTGTTGAGCTTCGAATACAACCGTTCCCTCCTCATTGTCTCTAAGACAATCTGCAAGTGCTCCTCTTGCTCCTCGTGGCTCTTTGAATAAACAAGGATGTCATCTCTGAAAACAACCATAAACTAGTCCAGATATTGATGAAAGACTCGGTTCATCAAGTCCATAAAGATAGCTGGAGCATTGGTCAATCCGAAGGGCATGACCAAAAACTAGTAGTGTCCATATCTCGTCCTGAATGCGGTCTTCTGAATGTCCTGCTTCCGCATATTCACTTGGTGATATCCCGATCTCAAGTCTATCTTCGAGAACAACTTGGCTCTACTAAGCTTATCAAATAAGTCATCGATGCGCGACAGTGGATACTTATTCTTTATAGTAACAATATTCAAGGCTCTATAGTCAATACACATGCGTACTGACCCATCCTTCTTGGATACGAACAATACTGGAACTCCCCAGGGTGATACAATTGGTCGAATAAAGCCCTTCTCCTCTAACTCCTTCAACTGTGCCTTCAGCTCATCCATCTCCTTCTTCGCCAATCTATAAATATGCAATGCTATGGGTGCTGTTCCTGGGGTCAACTAAATCGAGAATCCTACATCTCTATCCGGAGGTAGCCCTGGAAAATCTTCTCGGAAGATATCTTGGAACTCGGAATTGATAGGGTGATAAATGACGTCGTCCAATACCATCTGAGCACCATCATGCATCTCAGTGGATCCTCGTGCAAACTCGAGCTCTGGCTGGCCTGGTACCATAAAAAGAATGCTTTCTCTGAAGAAATCTGTTACCCTCACATTTTTATTTAAGGGTAGTTTGGTAATTGACATAGGTAATATTTATTTTTAGAATTTATTTGTATTTAATATTATACATGTGTATTAATTAATTATTGTATTATTTATTGATTGTTAGTTATTATTGGACTTGTTTAATGGACCTAACCTATTTATTAGTTGCATGAACCCAACATTTAGATTAGTTTAGATTGAGCTCATTAAATTAGGCCCATGGATTAGGAGGTTGGATTAATTAGTGAAACCATTAGACTAGAACCTTCACCCTTAATTAATTTCTTCATGAGAGGCCCCAAGGGGTATTTTGAATATTTTATATTGTATGGGAAAGGGTTTATGACCAGTCATTAGAGGAGGAGAGAGAGTGTCTCTCATTTCATTTTTCTATTTATAAATAGATCTAGATTTTTCTCCTTTCCAAATTTATTCATTCTCTCACCATTCCTCACCAAATTTTCACCTAAATTCCTTCCCTATTTATCAATTGAGGCTACTACAACAAGGATCTACAAGAAGGAAACAAGGATCTAGAAGGAGGAGGCCAAGATCTAGAAAGAGGAGCTATTTTCCATTTTGGGGATTTTTCATTGGGAATCTATCTCCCAATAGGTATATTTTAGTTTTCCCTCTTCTAGTAGACTCTAAATCTGAGATTTAACCATGAGAAACTAACCCACATGCATATGCTACCTATAGGAATTGGTTTTAGGTTCATAGGACATCTACGGTGGAAGTTATGTCCAATTTGGTACAAATTTTGAGGGAATTTCGAGATTAGCACATGTAGTGGTTGTCATTGGGTCTAATTGATGTAATTGACATTTGATTGCTTATTTGTGACTAGTGTCGTGTCCACAATTGGATACGTGTAGGCCGTATCTCGTCAATTTGACGAAACTGGTTAATTTTGGCGGTTTTCCTCCGACACGGGGCCTTGTGCATATCATATTGTGACACGGAAATGTAGATACTTTAATTACTATACATATTGTTCATAATTATTGTATTAGACTTTCTCGTGTCCTCCGGGATGCGTTTTGTTGTATGTTGGAGACGTATCGCAAGCGTATCATAGAACTAGTGTGATACGGGTGCGGTGCACTCCACGTGTTTGTTGTTTAGTCCTTTTTGCTATACGTGCATGTGTAATTATATATATAGATGATAATTAAGTGATATATATATATATGTATATGTTAGTATATTTGAGTTTGGGTATATGTGTGTGTCTATGTGTGTATATACTAGTGTATATAGTTATATATAGATGTATATGTATATGTGTATATATATGTGTTGGTTTATATATATGCGTTTATATATATATGTGTGTATATATATATATATATATATATATATATATATATATATATATATATATATATATATATATCTAGTTATTTATATGTGTGTGATTATATATATCTATATATATAGTTGGGAGAGGATTATATATATACATAGATGTGTAGTGTTGTATTTGTTGTGTTGTCTGTGTGTGTGTTAGTGTATATGTATATATATATGTATAGAGTAACATACATAGAGGTATGTGTATTAGTGTTTATATGTGTATATGCTTGTGTGTGTTTGCGACTATGTGTGTAAGAGTATATATATATATATATATATATATATATATATATATATATATATATATATATATATATATATATATTCATATGTAGATTGATATATATATAGTTGAATATATGAGTGTACATGTGGTTGTGTTTATGTGTGAGTGTAAATATATATATTTAGAGGTGTTTGTGTGTATGTATGTATATATATATATATATATATATATATATATAGATGGATGGATATGCATTTAAAGGTGTATATATATAAATACATAGGGGGTTAGCTATATATATTAGCTATATGTATTAGGATTTGAATTACCTTGGGATACCAAGGTAATGTCAAGGTATTGAGGGATACTCAAGGTATTGGATAATGGGTTGGTTTAGTCTAGTTGGTTACTATAGTAGTTAGTTAGATATGTTTGATTATGTAGATAGTTAGATATGTAAACTAGTATATATATGTTATGATTGATAGTTAGTCTCATATACTAATAGGTAGTGTATCTTGATAGTTAGTTATATTATCTATACATATCTATGTATGTTAGTATTATAGTTAGTTCTATGTTATATTGAGATGTATATATTAGTGTTAGTTATAGCTAGTATTAGTTTGGGGTTTTATATATCTATTGGTATTAGTTATATGTTAGAGTTGGGTTACCTCGGGATACCAAGGTATTACCAAGGTATTGGGTCGATACCCAAGGTATTGAGTTTGGGTATCGAGATAGGTGCGATACGCATTGGTGCAAGGCCAAGGTATCCTAAATTTCTTGTTTTAATGTAGTATTAAGTATAATGACTTGTATATATATCTAAAATACTATTTTCATATAAATAAACTCGCGTATCTTAGGATACGGCTTTTTGAATGCCTTTTAGTATCTTAGCTTGGATTGTATAGCATAGTTTCATAGTGTTTCGACTTAGTAACTTAGTTTTAGACTCTTGCAACCTAGATTTCATCGGTTTGACCTAAAAATGGCTTTATAACTTAGAATTGCATCAACTTAACTTATTTCCATTTTAGAACCTTGTATTGATGCAACATACCATATATAGGTTGTATGACATCAGCTTGGGCATCGAGAGACACACCTTGCTCAGGACTTCAGGTGAGTATATTTCTCTGATTGTTTTCAATTCATAATATTGTATATATGCATGTTCTAGAATTGTATACATTGATCCCGACACAGTGATTTTACGGACTGGTGCTATATAGATCCCGTCATGAGATATTATCCCCTACCGTGTTCAGCGAGTACTCATGTACATTGTATCTCATTGTGTATATTGGGTATTGATTACATTTCGTGTTTACACACTACTGTTTGTGGTATTAAACGAAAGAATGAAAGTGTATTTCAATGACGGGGTTTATAAGAGACCCGCGACCTTTGGTTTACAAACAAACTTGTATAATGTAATCCTATACGAGGATATGGGAGTACAATTTATTTAATCTGTGTATAAATTGCTATAGGTGTCTGATCTGCGGTCGATCACTTTAGCCCTTGGACTACACGATGTTGAAGAAGTGCCGTGGAAGACAAGATGCAGCTTCGGAGGTTGCAAAGGAGGGTGGATGCGCGATGCTGAAGGTCGTCGCTCCCTGTTCCTTGCCCGAGCTCTGGATTCTTCTCTCTCTCTATCTCTCCTCCTTGATCTCTGGTTTGATGACCTTGTCCGATCTTCGAGTTTTTAGTTTTTTCGACCTCTCTCCCTTTTCTTCTCCTTTTTTTCCTTTTTCTTTCTTTGATAGGGGTCTCTATTTATAGAGTTTTGGTGACAGTGACCACTCTGTCGGTGTAACAACCGAGGAGTAGATAGTACAGCACCCCTTTACACAATGGTTTAAAATAACCAATGCCTGCGTGTAAATGACCTTTTGAGTGAGCATGCGACGCGTGTCCAACTAAGGGGACAAAATGCGTATATCTGCTACGAAGATCACGGCGTAGAAGCCACGTAGGTAGGTATCCCTTGTGTAGCAGAGGTTGGCGTAAAAGCCAAGTGACTGTCACCTTGGCGTAGAAGCCAAAATAGACATAGAAGCCGAACAGGCGTAGAAGCCGAATAGGCATAGAAGTCGAACAGGCATAGAAGCCGAATGGGCATAGAAGCCGAATGGTCGTAGAGACTGAGAGGGCATTGGAAGCCGAGGGAGCACTGATCCTGAGCAGGCGTAGAAGCCACTGCGTACCGTGCCGAAGTGCTGATGTGGACGTCTTAGCCAGAATTACGGCTTTCGAAGATATAATCAAATCTTCTACAGAGATTTGCCATCATCTTGTGCATTAAATGCGGAGACGTGTTTTGAAGGTCTGCAGCCCTTCTGTGCATCCGTCGTAGAGACGTGCCTTGAGGTAAACTGTCACTGCTCTGTGTAATTAGACGTAGAGACGTGCCTCGAGCCCCGTATAAAGTGCAGCTTTTGACGTGGCAGCGGTTTGTCTTACTGCGGAGCGTAAAACAGCTCATGTTTGCCTGTGTAAAGCAAGGCAGCGTATTCCCTTGTACGCGAAAGAGCGGTTTACGCTGGGGGGACTTTGGTAAACGACGGTTTGGTGATATTTTAACCAAATCCTCTGCATTAAATGCAGAGATCCTCCATCATACTGTGGGGTACGTCCCGAGGGGTCTGCCATCGTTTCCAGCCGTCGTCTGGGTAGCTGTACAGCACTTTTTTGTCAGGAGTCAGAGGCCAGGTTCACCGCATGACTTGACAGGTTCATTTCGGGGAAGACGAAGCGTTCCTCGTACGCATTAACGCTGCTTTGAGAGCGACTGAGTTTTATGCTATGGAGGCGATAGAGAACTCTGTTTTATGCTGGGGCGGCCTGGACGTACCGTACTTACGCGGATGGTCCTTTGAGCTCATATTTTACGCTGTATTTGGCGGAAGAGCTCTGTTGCATGTTCGACGGCTCTGGAGGCCTCTGCTTACGCTGCTCTACATTAAGATGCCGCATGGATCCTCCCAGCATATTTTTCATGCTTCTACAAGACCCCCTTCAAAGCTTTTAAATTCCTCGGAATTTGAAATGCTTTGAATGAAGCATGAATGGCCCCTCGTAACCCAAAACATTTCTGAGTGGAGCATAGAAACGGTCAAGTTTGACGCGTTCTTTCAGGCCGGTCTTGATGGCGGATTTATTGGGGGTAGGTGTGACCTCGCTTGCCTATAAAAGGGCTGAGGAGTTAACCTGTTTCTTCCCATATTTCCTTTCACCATGCTGAGATGATCGCTGGAGTTCGTCGGGTCGACCTGAGGAAGAAGAAGGCCATGTTCTTCCAGCATGTAAGGAGCCAAAAAAGACGGCGTCTTCGAGCAAGTATCCATTGCAACGATGGATCATGGAAGGATATCTTAGCCTCCCTTGCTCGGGATAATCAGCAACTTTGTATGGCGTTGCACCAGGAGAGAGGAAGGGTCGTATTAGACCAGACAGCTTGTAGACTGTTTATTTCTTCCTGAGACTCCTGCGGACGAGATCGGACAAACCGTAATTTGTCGTCCTGATTGGGTTGGGTTTGAAGAAACCCCAACTGGATCGGCCATGGCGAATGGAGGATCTTCTTGTTCATGACTGTGGTGGTCATGAACAGCCATGGAGGAAGAGGAAGACCGGCACCGGTGCGAGAATCTGTCAAGACAGCTTCTGGGCGATCTTCTGACGACGATGAGGAAACCCTTTGTAGAAGGGATTTTCCTCATATGTAATCACAGAAAATGAAGAAAAACCCCTGTAGACAGGATTTCCTTCATATGTAATTGTGATTTTAAATAAAGTCGTCCTTCTTCTCTGTATATGATCGTCTTTGCCATGCGTTGCTGTGAAGTCTGGATATGTGCAGCTTTGACACGTCTGAATCTTTACGCCGACTGATAGAAAGAGTATTAGGCCCCGTCTTTTACCCCTAGCGAATAGTCCATAGAACGCCGCTGAGCGTCCTTGAATATTTAGAACTGTCCTGTTGCTAGGACTGAGGGACGACGTAGAATTCTGAACTGTTGCTTCTTTGATGAGGAGGATCTTGTTCAGACTTCGTCTTCAAGAATGGTCTCTCGAAACTCCCTTGGAACAGGGTCGAGGTTTTTGGCTGTCAAATTGATTTGCCACCTTGATAGACGGGATGTTCAGACTGGAGTCTGGATGAACCTCCAATTTTGGACCCAAGAAGAGTAATTTCTCAATGTTTGAACTCTGTATGCTTCGGGTACTTGGGATGCTCTGGGTCAAGAACGAGTATCTTCTGTGTGAACTCTTTGCAATTGACCGCCTTGGGGACTGTTCGGATATGCGGAAAGTCGTGGAGCGTGAAATCATCAGTCTGTAGCCTCTGAGCGTAAAAACACCACCGAGCGTGAAATCGTAGACTTGTGGTTCCTGAGCGTGAAGTCATAGGTTTGTTGCCTCTCGAGCATAAAAGCTATCGAGCACAAAGGCATCCGGGCATAAACCGTAGACTTGTAGCTGTCGAACGTGAAGCCGTAGATCTGTTGCTGTCGAGCGTAGAAAAGATCTTTTAGCGCAGAACTGTAGATCTGTAGCCTGTGAGCGTAAAAACACCATCGAGCGTAAAATCGTAGACTTGTGGTTCCTGAGCGTGAAGTCATAGGTTTGTTGCCTCTCGAGCATAAAAGCTACCGAGCACAATGAAGCCGTAGATCTGTTGCTGTCGAGCGTAGAAAAGCTCTTTTAGCGCAGAACTGTAGATCTGTTGCTCCTGAAAAGAAAATTTCTTCGAGCGTGAGGTTTTGCGGATCTGTTGCTTCTGAGCGTAAACTGAGCGCCACCGAGCGTGAGATCGTCGATTTGGTATCTGCTGAGCGTAAAGTCGTAGGTTTGTGGCCTCTCGAGCATAAAAGCTACCAAACACAAAGGCATCCGGGCGTAAAACCATAGACTTGCAGCTTGCGAGCTTAAAACCGTAGATCTGTTGCTGTCGAGCGTAGAAAGCTCCTTTAGCGTAGAACCCGCTGAACCGTCTTGCACGAAAAAACCTTTCGAATTCGCTGACTGTCCGTTTTTCGAGGGTAGTGGGCTGACATAGCATCAAATCATAACCAACTCTTAATTGCGAGATCCGGTTGGGGTCTCGAGGGGTTCGTCCGAGGATTCGAGGAGTCGACTCGGACCGTATATATACCCCAAGCTTTTGAGAGAAAGAGCTTTTTATCTGTCTTCTACGAAAGAGAGCTTTCCTTCGTTCCTTCTCCGAACACTTCGAGTCCTCAGAAATGGCGTCGAAACAAACTTCCTCCGCTAAGGGAAAGAGCGTAGGTTCTTCTTCTCGTTCTTCGGTACCGACGAGAGATTCTTCGGTCGGGCAAGGTGAACCTCCTTCTGATAGGAGTATCCCGTCGATGAGTAGTGCACACGGCTTTAGAGGTAGAGCTTTTTGGGATGACAAACGAACGAAAAATCCTTCGCACACGTTGAACGTGACCGCGCTAGGTCGTCTTCTGTGCTGATAGCCTCTTTTGAGGAAGATGACGCACGGAGATGTTTTTATCTTTTATGCCCACATTTCTAATGTGCTAGCGTAAAAACTCCATATTTTTGTAGTTCTGAGCGTAAAAGCTCTGGCTAACGAAAATTGGGGTATGTCGTAAAATTTTGAATTTTTACGCTTGCGGAGGAGACTTCCGGCGTATAGAGACCAAATTTGTGCAATCTTGGCGTAAAGCACAGACTGTCGTTTCTTTGGTCCGCACTTTGTGCAGGATTTGTAATGACCTATTTTTCTTGCACCTTTGCAGTTGATTTGGGTGAGTCTCCGCTGGCTGAGGTGATGGGCTCCGCTGTCGGGATGCTGCACTCGAACTACCTGGAGGATCTGTCCCATGTGGCCTTTCCCATCTATGGACCCCAGTATCCTGAGGGCAGGGGGTTTCTAATATTGGCCCAGGGTGAGCGAATGCTGTTGAGCATGATCAATGGCGAACCCTTGACGCATGTCGACGGGAAGCAGTACATAAAGCCGGCTTTCCTCTTTGGGGATATGATCGATAAACAGTCCCAGACGAAGCCCAAGAGGGAGCCTTGGGTCTTCCCTGCCGGGAATTTGGTCTTGTATCTGCCGACGATGCCGAGGGATTATCCTATCTCGGCTTTCTCCCATGCGACGCATCCTAGGAAGATGTCGTGGAAGCTGACTCCTGATCTTCACGAGAAGCCTGGAAAGATCTTTCATCTGAAAGGAGCTGACCAGGGGTCGTTTGTCAGTCGCCCCTCCGGCGTTGTGACGCTATTCCGGGGGCTGTGCCCGGGTAATGTCCCGAGTGAAGTTAGCTCGGTGATCCAGCCTGTCCAGTTGCCGACCTTCTGCAACGACTTCATGGGTCGAGGTGGGGTATATCCCAAGGAGAATCCTCGGTGCAACGGGTGGATCGCCCCAACGAACTCCCGATGGAGATGCCTAGTTGATTGGGCCTTGTCGCACTTCCGAAGAGAGCTGGAGGACATTGGACTATATGCCGCCGTGAGTGCGACGAGTGTTGGGTTGCCTCCCAATGCTAATTTGTTCTTGGCACTGATGGAGCAGTATATTCCGCTCACCGGGACCTTCGCCACTCCACTGGGGGAGTTGGGATTGGCCCTCCATGAGATGGCAGTTGTCTCGAGACTGCCGATGGGGGATACCCCATATGAAGAGTATGTCCCCACCAACCGGGAGTTGGGGGATTTGGACCCTCGGGTGGCAGAAGTATATCAGGAGTTGATGTGTCAGTACTTCGCTTGCACCGCTTTTTATGACAAGCCCTCTCATTTGGCCCATACCACTAGGTGGATGTCTTACCTCTTCTTCCATCGGGCTAGGGCTGCCAAGTCGGAGAAAGCCTCGGAGGGTAAGAATGAGCCCGTGAACTGCTTGGGCGTCCTTAGTGCCCAGGTTATTGAGGCTCTTATGGAAGACGCCAAGGCTTCCGATCAGCTTCTCGTTGAGGGGGTAGGAAAATACCCCGAAGGTACCAAGGCCCACAGTTATTTGAGGCGCTGTCGCAGGCCTCTGTCTAAGAAAGCCCAGTTGGCTGGTTTCCTCTCTATATGGCTGCGTCGAGTGGTAGTGCCCGGTATCGCGTCCGCGGATCGTATTCACCGGAACATCCTGTGGCCCGCAGTGCGTCTGGTGTTTGGGGCAAGACTGGGCCTGCTTCCTGCCATGGTGTACCGTATTCAGGCTGGCCTGAGGGCCATGACCGATGGGTTGCTCGTCGATGAAGCTCGGCGTGAGAGTTTTCCCAGGGTGGAATTGCCATACCTGTATCTGATGGGATGGTTAATTCTCCACAACCCCCGGGTGATGTCTCCTGGTTCCGGTAGCAGCTCAGGGGGTATATTCCTGCTGAATTACAGGGATTCTACCTGGAATGTGAACACAGTTTTAGACTGTCGGTTAGTGTTGAACCTCAGCCATGGCTGGAAGATCCTCTGTACTCCCCCTTCGATACATCGCAACCAATCCGGGGTGTGGCTTGAGGACTCAGGTGGAGAGAAGACCGTTCTTTCTCCGTAGGCTTTTAATTGGTTGGTCTGTATCAGACCATCCCATCTGCTGTATAGAAGCGAAGACTATTGCTTCTTCGAGCCCTACTTGCCTAGTCGATTTGCCAAGCAGTTTGGGTACGATCAGTTGCACGTGGGTAACGCCGTCACCAGCTTCAGGCCCAGGGGCGGACTCATTGATGGAGCTAGAGGGTGGCGATATTTTATCATGGGTTGCACAGGGGCAATTTTTATCGTGTCGGTCGTTATAACCTCCACGGAGCTACGTATCCTTCATTCTTATGCCCAGTTTTATGTGGCGATTAACACCTTCCATCGCGATTTCGACAGGCGTGGAAGCTTTAGAGTGCCTTCTGCCAAGCCTGGGGGAAGAGTCGAAGTCCCATCGGTTTCTTCTGACGAGGGCGAGGAGTCTGGTACTCCGGATGAGCCTCTGGTGTCGTTGCTGAGGTGTGCAGTGCCTGCGCCGGCGGGGGCTTTGGTAGTCTCTTCTGGGAAGCGACGGGCTTCTGTTCCAAAGGAAGCTTCCCTTCGTAAGAGGAGGAAGGAGACGGTTGCTCGTCCTCTCCGCATTCCTGGTATTGAGGCTCCCGTGAGTGAGCCGGCACCTCCCTGCATCAGGGATGAATCTTTGGCTGGAGGTTCCTCGCCTTTTAGAGAGGGACCTTCTACAGTTCCGGCTGGTGGCGCCGGAGAGTCTTCGCTAGAGGTTGCTGTCGCTGCGGCTGCTTTAAGCAGTGGAGCGGGATTGCCCACGTGGCCGTTGCAGATGGGAGAATCTTTCCCGAGGTCAGCAGTGGGGGAAGTTGCTTCTGTGTCAGCGAGTGCACTTAGCGAGACCCCGGTGTAGAAGCATGAAAAATATGCTGGAATGATCTACGCAGCATCTTGATACAGAGCAGCGTAAGCAGAGGCCTTCGGAGCCATCCAACGTAAAACAGGGTTCTTCATCGCCTCCATGGCGTAAAACCTAGCCGCTCTAAAAGCAACGTTAAAGCGTACGAGGAACGCTTCGTCTTCCCCGAAATAAACCTGTCAAGTCACGCGGTAAACCTGGCCTCTGACTCCTGACAAAAAAGTGCTGCACGGCTACCCAGACGACGGCTGAAAATGATGGCAGACCCCTCGGGACGTACCCACAGTATGATGGCGGATCTCTGCATTTAATGCAGAAGATTTGGTTAAAATATCACTAAACCATCGTTTACCAAAGTCCCCCCAGCGTAAACCGCTCTTTCGCGTACAAGGGAATACGCTGCCTTGTTTTACACAAGCAATTTTATGCTCCGCAGTAAGACAAACCGCTGCCACGTCCAAAGCTGCACTTCGTACGGGGCTCGTGGCACGTCTCTACGTCTAATTACACAGAGCAGTGACAGTTTCCCTCAAGGCACGTCTCTGCGACGGATGCACAGAAGGGCTGCAGACCTTCAAAACACGTCTCCGAATTTAATGCACAAGATGATGGAAAATCTCTGTAGAAGATTTGATTACATCTTCGAAAGCCGTAATTCTGGCTAAGACGTCCACATCAGCACTTCGGCACGGTACGCAGTGGCTTCTACGCCCGCTCAGGATCAGTGCTCCCTCGGCTTCCAACGCCCTCTCAGTCTCTACGACCATTCGGCTTCTATGCCTGTTCGGCTTCTATGCCCATTCGGCTTCTATGCCTGTTCGACTTCTACGCCTGTTCGGCTTCTATGCCTATTTTAGCTTCTACGCCAAGGTGACAGTCACTTGGCTTTTACGCCAACCTCTGCTACACAAGGGATACCTACCTGCGTGGCTTCTACGCCGTGATCTTCATAGCAGATATACGCGTTTTGTCCCCTTAGTTGGACACGCGTCACATGCTCACTCAAAAGGTCATTTACACGCAGGCATTGGTTATTTTAAACCGTTGTATAAAAGGGTGCTGTACTGTCCACTCCTCGGTTGTTACACCGACGGAGTGGTCACTGTCACCAAAACTCTATAAATAGAGACCCCTATCAATGGGGAAAAGGTCAAAAAATTGAAAGATCGAACAATTGAAGACTCAGAGAAGAGGTCAAACAATTGAAGATCGAGCAAGGAGAGAAGAGATCAAGAGAGAAAGAGAGAGGAACCCAGAGCTCAGGCAAAGGATAGGGATCGGCGACCAGGGCATCGTGCATCCACCCTTTTCTGCAACCCCCGAGGCTGCTTCCTGTCTTCCACGGCACTTCTTCAACATCGTGTAGTCCAAGGGCTAAAGTGATCGACCGCATATCAGACACCTATAGCAATTTATACCCAGATTAAATAAATTGTACTCCCACATTCTCGTATAGGATTACATTGTACAAGTTTGTTTGTAAACAAAAGGGCGCGGGTCTCTTATAAACCCCGTCATTGAAATACACTTTCATTCTTTCGTTTAATACCACAAACAAGATGGCGACTCTGCTGGGGACATCTTTCTCTTCTGACGAGGAAGTAATTGCTCAACACGATACGGTATCTGTAGGAACCGTGAAGAAGACACTGGTCGTTCAGTTCGACCAGTCTGCCTACGAAGACATGCTTCGGACTGGGGGTAGCTCTCACTCTCTTTTCGTCCAAGACAGCAGGAAGCTACGCAAAGTGTGGATGCCCAAGACATCCTCCGTCGTTCCTGTGGACTCTTCGATCTCTCCGATCTCTCCGACCAATAAGGTGGTAGCATCGCTCCCTCCGTGCCCCGTACGTAAAATTCAGTCTCCCGCTACGTGCGGTACAGACAAAACTTCTGGCAAAGCCTCAGCGCTAACCCAGGAGTATCCTCTGCGCTATACGCACAGAAATCAGTCTTCCGCTACGCACGGTACAGACAAAGCTTCTGACAAAGCCTCAGCGCTAACCCAGGAGTATCTACTGTGCTCTACGCGCAGAAATTAGTCTCCCGCTACGCGCGGTACAGACAAAACTTCTGGCAAAGCCTCAGCGCTAACCCAGGAGTATCCACTGCGCTCTACGCACAGAAATCAGTCTCCCGCTACGCGCGGTACAGACAAAACCTCTGATGGCGCCTCAACACCAAATCAGAAGTACAGATCGCGCTCTACGACATCTGACCTTTACGGTGAACCAGATGAGCGATGCGATCTCCGCAAGGGAAAGCAGGCGGGTGAATATTCAACTACTGGGCCTTTACGCCAGCAAAAGAATGATCTGCCTACTCTCCGGATTATGCGAGAAGCTAATGGCCAACTAAGGGCCTCTCCAGCCTCACGCCAGACTGAGCGAATCTCCAAGTTACGCCAGGCACAGTCCCTCGGCGTAAAACAAGCTCAGATTGCGGAAAGACACCCTCCCAGGGGATTATCCGCCGCCCAGATGGCCAACCTGTTGTATACAGGTGGTATAGGGAAAACCAGGGTGCCCAGTCTCTGCGTACCCGCTGAGGGGAACAGAAGATACAAGCCTTCGTCTTCCTCTTCGGCAAATCCTCCTGACCTGCATACCTATCTAATCCAAAAAGACAAAGACAGGGGTCGTAAAACCGTCAGACGAGGAGAGATCATATGGGAAAATGCATCAACATCTAAAGTCATCATGATGTATGAACCATATGAAGATAATGCCTTTATTGTCCCTCCTACACGCGGCGATCAGCATCCAATAGTCTTCAAACACAAGCGGAACGGTCCGGTTGAACAGAAAGAATTCCGCGAGCCTGAGAGTGGGAAAATACAAATCTACAGGTACAGCCCACAAGCTTTGAAGATTATACAGAACATGGGTTATGATTTGGAATCAAAGCAAGGCCTCAACTACGGAAAGGGTAGACGAACACCATTGCAGGGTAATTCCCGCCATCAGCAAACTCGTTTCGAATTGGGATATGCTGCTAAATTTAATCCTGTACGACCAAGGACAATTCCTCCTGATTCAGTTTCTACGACCGGAGACCATAGCGTGTCTGGGGGTAGCTCGCCTCGACAAAACAAAGCAGCATCCAAAGCGAGGGGTAGAATGTCCACAGGATTCAAAGATGGTACAACAATGGCTATCATTCTAGAAGACCATGAAACTCAGGCATCCAAAGCCCCACGACCGAAAGGAACTTTCTCCTTCAGAGAAGATGACGTAATTGAAATCTTCAATATATTAAGGAAGGAACGTAAGCTTCAGCTACCCGACATCAGATATCCTGAGAGGTCTGACAGAATCAATGACCCAGATTATTGCCTCTTCCATCAGTACACTCATCACCCTACGAAAGCCTGCTATGTACTAAGGAAGAGAATTCAGGAACTAATCGATGCCAAGGTCATAACTCTACGTCTATAGGGAACGATCACTACGGCAGAATAGCAGATATGTGCCTCCCTCTCCGATGGAGTCACTATCACAAAGTTTGTCATGTTCATATTACCTCTGAATAAACTTTCGACCATCAATTATCATGTCCATATTACCTCTGATATCGATTGTCGTCTACACTTAATATTCGTACTTAAATTCTAAGTACGCAGTAATGTTAAGTCCATAAAAATTGCCATGTCCATATTATCTCTGAGCAGATATGTGCCTCCCTCTCCGATGGAGTCACTATCACAAAGTTTGTCATGTTCATATTACCTCTGAATAAACTTTCGACCATCAATTATCATGTCCATATTACCTCTGATATCGATTGTCGTCTACACTTAACATTCGTACTTAAATTCTAAGTACGCCAGTAATGTTAAGTCCACAAAAATTGCCATGTCCATATTACCTCTGAGCAGATATGTGCCTCCCTCTCCGATGGAGTCACTATCACAAAGTTTGTCATGTTCATATTACCTCTGAATAAACTTCCGACCATCAATTATCATGTCCATATTACCTCTGATATCGATTGTCGTCTACACTTAACATTCGTACTTAAATTCTAAGTACGCCAGTAATGTTAAATCCACAAAAATTACCATGTCCATATTACCTCTGAGCAGATATGTGCCTCCCTCTCCGATGGAGTCACTATCACAAAGTTTGTCATATTCATATTACCTCTGAATAAACTTTCGACCATCAATTATCATGTCCATATTACCTCTGATATCGATTGTCGTCTACACTTAACATTCGTACCTAAATTCTAAGTACGTCAGTAATGTTAAGTCCACAAAAATTGCCATGTCCATATCACCTCTGAGCAAGTACAAGGACCCACTCCACATGACGAGGTAGAACCCATAGCACAAAAATTCTTGAAAGCTATAAGCTCCTACCGCCCATATGTCTGGGAAGTAGCATCGCCATCCAACGTCGTCACGACATATGGGCCACATGAGGATTCTATCTTCATCGTCCCACCTACCGACAGCAGTCGGCACTCAATAGTCTTCGGTCGCATGCGGAATCAACCGGCTGCCCAAGAAGATCCCTTCGATGACGATACCGGGAAAGTACAGATTCACCGTTATAGCCCGCAAGCGCTAAAGATCATGCAAAATATGGGCTACGACTTGAAATGGAAGCCAGGCCTCAACTACGAAAGAGGTAGACGAACGCCGCCGTACGGCAACCCCCGCAATCGACAAATTCGTCTCGGGTTAGGGTATGCCACCTCCCTCGCGACTTTCGAGCCAAAAGAGGATCCCTTTTCCTCTTCCCGGAACAGCTCATCGCCCTCCAACTCGCCAGATGCTCTCAAAAAATCACTATCAGTGAATATGGTGGTGACAAATCCCTCAGAAGCCGAGGAGCAGGATACGGAGCCATTCGAGGATGACCATTGGGCTCAACAGATAGATACGCAGTAGGAATTCTGCTTCGAGCAGAGGGAACCTCCCACCAAGGACGAAGTCGTCCAGATCAACGTTGGGAGTGAGCTCTCACCAAAGCCAATATTTGTCAGAAATAATCTTCCCCCACCTGAAAAGGAAGAAGTTATACAGCTGATAAAGGAGTATATTGACGTCTTTGCATAGGATTATGAGGACATGCCAGGCCTAGACCCGAAGGTAGTTACTCATATGCTCAATATACTGACCGATTCAAAGCCGGTAAAGCAGCACCAACGACGGTTCCGCCCCGATATGATGGACGCCCTCGAGGCTGAAATCAAGAAGTTGATAACCTGCGGTTTCATCCGGGAGGAACAACACCCCGACTGGGTCGCTAACGTGGTCCCAGTCATGAAGAAAAATAGGAAGGTACGTATCTGCATCGACTACCGAGATCTGAATACGGCCTGCCCCAAAGATGAATTCCCTCTTCCTATCACGGACATCATGATCGACAACACCTGCGGCTTCGAACGCATGTCTTTCATGGACGGATTTTCAGGATACAATCAGATCAAGATGCATCCTGAAGACGAGAAGCACACTGCCTTCCGGATACCACTGGGGGTATATTGCTATACGGTCATGCCCTTCGGATTAAAGAACGCTGGGGCTACATACCAACGGGCTATGAGTAACATATTTCGTGGGCATTTACGCAAAATAGTGGAATGTTATGTAGACGACATAGCTGTCAAAAGTTGCCTCAAAGGTGATCACACCCGAGACCTGAGGGCGGTATTCGAATTAACGCGCCAGCATCAACTCAAGATGAACCCTACAAAGTCCTTTCTGGGTGTATCCAGTGGCAAATTCCTGGGATTTGTCATTACCACCAAAGGCATCAAAGTAGACCCTGACAAAGTCCAAGCGATCACGGCAATGCGACAGCCCCGTAATCTGAGGGAACTCAGGGGGTTCCAAGGACGTCTGGCTTATATCCGACGATTCATATCCAACCTCTCCGGGAGATGTCAGCCCTTCTCTCATCTCATGAAGAAACGTGTATCCTTCATATGGGACGAAACCTGTTAGCAAGCGTTCGAGGATATCAAACGCTACCTAACCAGTCCGCCAGTTCTGGTGCCTCCCGTCATGGGAAAACCATTCTTGCTGTACGTTCGGGCAATTGATCATGCACTAGGAGCTCTCCTCGCACAAAAAAATGATGCGGGTCATGAACAGGCTATCTACTATCTCAGCAGAATGATGGTCGGGGTCGAGCACCGGTACAACCCAGTGGAGAAGGAATGCTTGGCTCTGATGTTCGCTGTCCAGAAAATGCGGCACTATGTCACCGGCCAGACTAATCATATCATCTCCAGGATCAACCCTCTCCGAGTGCTGATGAGCAAGCCAAGTGCCCTCAACTCTTGACTTGCAACTTGGGCGATGCTGCTAACGCCATACGATATGGTATACATCCCACAGAAGTCCATCAAAGGCCAAGCACTGGCCGACTTCTTAGCGGCTCATCCGATCCCAGAGACCTCCAAGCTATACGAAGACATCCCTGATGAAGTTGCAGAATGTAACTTCGCAAGAAAAATTAACGTATGGCAACTGTTCTTTGATGGCGCCTCCAGAACCGGTCCTAAAGGAAACGTCGTTTCAGGAGTAGGAGTAGTCCTAGTTACCCCGGATCAACTCGTCATCTACCGAGCATACTCTCTTAGCGAGCCCTGCTCCAACAACGTGGCAGAATACAATGCTCTACTAATTGGGCTCCAAGTTGCTACAGAACTGGGGGTAGAGTCCCTGGAAGCTTTTGGTGATTCTCTGCTCATCGTCAATCAAGTCAGGGGAATATACGAAGTCCATAATCCAGACTTCATCCTCTATCACCGGGCGACAATCGAGATAGCCATGATGTTCAAAGGGTTCTTCCTGGAGCACATACCTCGATCTCAGAATCTGGAAGCTGATGCCCTGGCCAGCCTAGCTGCAGACTTAGCTACTCCTATAAGAAGGCAAGATTCGGTAATCCTTCTTAATAGAGATTTATTCTGTGTGAAGACCAGCTGTCATATAGAACGCAGCTACGCTGTAAACACCGATCCTCCTACAAGAGATTGGACAAGTCCTTTCATAGATTTTGTGGCATACAGAATCTTACCGGAGGACCCCAAGGAAGCAGTATCCGTCAAGAGACGATCGCTACGCTTCTACTTCGATGAATCTTCACAATGCCTGTATCGCCGGACCTACGACGGACTGCTGTTGAGGTATCTCTCTGGCGTCGAAGCACAGCAGATTATCCGTGAAGCTCACAACGGCATATGCGGAGCGCATCAACCCGGGCCTAAGCTACAGGATCGTATCAGGAGAATGGGCTATTACTGGCCCACCATGATCGCAGATGCAATACAGTATGCAAAGGATTGCAGAGCCTGTCAGGTTCATGCGGACTTCATACATCAACCGTCGGAACATCTACATCCTACGGTCGCATCCTGGCCTTTCGAAGCATGGGGAATGGATATCATCGGTCCTATTCACCCGTCTTCTTCAGGGGTCACCAGTTCATACTGGCCATCACGGATTACTTTTCCAAATGGGCCGAAGCAATCCCTCTCACTGAGGTAAAAGCATCCAACGTGGTCAGCTTCATCAAACATCACGTCATCTATCGCTTTGGGGTACCCCGGAGGATAATTCACGACAATGGGCCCCAGTTCATCAGCCAAACGTTTCATCGGTTTTGCGATAAAAATCGGATACACAATGTTGCCTCCACGGCGTACTATCCAGCTGCTAATGGTTTGGCGGAAGCTTTCAACAAAACCATTATCAAACTCTTGAAGAAGTTTGTCTCTTCAAATAAGAGAGACTGGAATAAAAAGCTGGGCGAATGCCTCTGGGCATACCGCACAACGGTACGAACGCCGACGGGTTGTACCCCATTCTCGCTGGTCTACTGGAGCGAAGCAGTTCTTTCAATTGAAATCCAGATCCCGTCGCTCAGAATAGCCGTGGCTAATGAGCTGACTCAATAAAAGAATGACCTTTTAAGGCTTCAGGAGCTAGAAGGATTAGACGAGAAATGCCTCCAAGCTCAACAGCGCATCGCGCTCTACCAAGCACGCATTTCCAGGGCTTTTAACCATAAAGTAAAGGAAAGGGTGTTCAAGGTCGGTAAGCTAGTTCTAGCAGTAAGAAGGCCGATGATTTTAACTCACAGAAATAAAGGCAAATTCTAGCCCAAGTGGGAAGGCCCTTATGTGATCGAGACAACGTTCTCGAACGGCGCCTACAGGATAGCCCAGCCTAACGGGGACCTATTAATGTCTCCCATCAACGGCAATTCCTGAAAAGATACTACGCTTAATTCCCCCCTGCCCATGTGGAACATAGCGAGAATCTCAATTCTGATAAAACTACTCCAAGAAAAGAAACTAGTTAGGTCATATCCTATCATGTCTGTATGACCTCTGAATAGATATATCCTGCTAAAGAGGTTTATCGAGAGTATGTCTGGTCCATACTACCTCTGATATCCCCCTCACCTAAAAAACTGTCATTTATATTCCGAAATGACAGGTCCACAATAGTCAGAAAAGAGTCGCTTTTATTCATTCCCAGAAGGAGGCGAAATTACATAGGGAGAGATACATCAAGATGACGGAGTAATCAGATCACGAATCTGCCGCTCCAGTACAGCCATCCTCTCATTCCTAAGGGCCAAGGCATCGATGCGAGCCCACTCCAGCTGTGCCTCGGGGGTATGCGTAAGAGTCAGATTAGCATTTGCCCGAAGACAGCCCGCACGGGCAGCTTCCGCACGGTCCAGATCCTGTCGTGCTTCACTCAATCGACCAGTCGCTACCTCTGAACCTGCCAACGACTGGGAAGCCCACTCCTCTGCCCGAGCAAGTTCTTCCCTCAGCGTAGAGACCCTCGCTGCATTCCCTTTATGCTCGGATCGACACTGCGTCTCAACAGCAAGAGCTTCTTCCACAACAGCTTTTTTCCTATCCATCTCCAGCTTGTGCTTCTAGATAGAGTTGTCTAGGCTTTCAAGCTTTGTAGCGAGCCGCTCAGCCATAAGGTCGAATCGAGCCTGGACATCAGCATCAAGGCTGCCCTCAGCCCGCTACAAATATTCGTCAACGGGTTGCTCTAAACCATTAACCACCGCCTCCAGAGCATCAGCTACTCCAGGATTGCCAAGCCCCCTGACAACCTCGATCGAAAGCTGAGAAGTCTTCTTCAGGAGCTCAAAGTCAAGATTCTTCGCCAACACCATCGGTATCATCGTTTGTAAACCGGTGTAGACAAGGCTGGTATGCTACTCGGTCAACGCGACTAGACCCGACTGACCGCCCGGAGTGGCCGCAGTGCTAGTAACTCCCTCTCCAGGGACAATTGCAGACGAGGTAGCCACCGCCGCAGCCACGACGGGTGGCGCGGCCGAAAAAGGTGTGATAGCAACGATCGAAGTCATCGGCATACTCGCGGAAGGCGAGGTCACGATAACAGGTTCGTCCCCCTCCTGAGACGACAAAACCTCTCCAGGCAAGCTAGCCCCCGAAGACACTTCTGCCTTGGAATTAGGTGCCTCTACGTCATCGCTAGGAGCCGGAGCCAACAGCATATACGACGCGTCTGCAGCCGATGTGGCTAAACTATGCCTTAATGACGCGATACGACCTGTCATATCTGGAGAAGGAGGTGGGCCGACCGATATCGCCAAAAGCTCGGTCAAGCCTTCCCCGAGACGCGGTCGAGATTCGTCAGCCGGGGTCTCACTAAGCGCACTCGTTGACACAGAAGCAACTTCCCCCACTGCTGACCTCGGGAAAGATTCTCCCATCTGCAGCGGCCACGTGGGCAATCCCGCTCTACTACTTGAAGCAGCCGCAGCGACAGCAGCCTCTAGCGAAGACTCTCCAGCGCCACTAGTAGGAACTGTAGAAGGCCCCTCTCTAAAAGGCGAGGAACCTCCAGCCAAAGATTCATCCCTGATGCAGGGAGGTGCCGGCTCACTCACGCGAGCCTCAATACCAGGAATGCGGAGAGGACGAGCAACCGTCTCCTTTCTCCTCTTACGAAGGGAAGCTTCCTTCGGAACAGAAGCACGTCGCTTCCCAGAAGAGACTACCAAAGCCCCCGCCGGCGCAGGCACTGCACACCTCGGCAACGACACCAGAGGCTTATCCGGAGTACCAGACTCCTCGCCCTCGTCAGAAGAAATCGAGGGGACTTCGACCCTTCCCTCTGGCTTGGCAGAAGGCACTCTAAAGCTTCCACGCCTGTCAAAATTGTGATGGAAGGTGTTAATCGTCACATAAAACTGGGCGTAAGAATGAAGGATGCGCAGCTCCGTGGAGGTTGTAACGACCGGCACGATAAAAATTGCCCCTGTGCAACCCATGATAAAATATTGCCACCCTCTAGCTCCATCAATGAGTCCGCCCCTGGGCCTGAAGCTGATGACGGCGTTACCCACATACAACTGATCGTACCCGAACTGCCTGGCAAATCGACTAGGCAAGTAGGGCTCGAAGAAGCAATAGTCTTCGCTCCTATACAGCAGATGGGATGGTCTGAAACAGACCAACCAATTAAAAGCCTTCGGAGAAAGAACGGTCTTCTCTCCACCTGAATCCTCAAGCCACACCTCGGATTGGTTGCGATGTACCGGAGGGGGAGTACAGAGGATCTTCCAGCCATGGCTGAGGTTCAACACTAACCGACAGTCTAAAACTGTGTTCACATTCCAGGTAGAATCCCTGTAATTCAGCAGGAATATACCCCCTGAGCTGCTACCAGAACCGGGAGACATCACCCGGGGGTTGTGGAGAATTAACCATCCCATCAGATACAGTTATGGCAATTCCACCCTGGGAAAACTCTCATGCCGAGCTTCATCGACGAGCAACCCATCGGTCATGGCCCTCAGGCCAGCCTGAATACGGTACACCATGGCAGGAAGCAGGCCCAGTTTTTCCCCAAATACCAGGCGCACTGCAGGCCACAGGATGTTCCGGTGAATACGATCCGCGGACGCGATACCGGGCACTACCACTCGACGCAGCCATATGGAGAGGAAACCAGCCAGCTGGGCTTCCTTAGACAGAGGCCTGCGACAACGCCTCAAATAACTGTGGGCCTTGGTACATTCGGGGTATTTTCCTACCCCCTCAACGAGAATCTGATCGGGAGCCTTAGCGTCTTCCATAAGAGCCTCAACAACCTGGGCACTAAGGACGCCCAAGCAGTTCACGGGCTCATTCTTACCCCCCGAAGCTTTCTTCGACTTGGCGGCCCTAGCCCGATGGAAGAAGAGGTAAGACATCCACCTAGTGGTATGGGCCAAATCAGAGGGCTCGTCATAAAAAGCGATGCACGCGAAGTACTGACACATCAACTCCTGATATACTTCCGCCACCCGAGGGTCCGAATCCCCCAACTCCCGGTTGGTTGGGACATACTCTTCATATGGGGTATCCCCCATCGGCAGTCTCGAGACAACTGCCATCTCATGGAGGGCCAATTCCAACTCCCCCAGTGGAGTGGCGAAGGTCCCGGTGAGCGGAATATACCGCTCCATCAGTGCCAAGAACAAATTAGCATTGGGAGGCAACCCAACACTCGTCGCACTCACGGCGGCATATAGTCCAATGTCCTCCAGCTCTCTTCGGAAGTGCGTCAAGGCCCAATCAACTAGGCATCTCCATCTGGAGTTCGTTGGAGCGATCCACCCGTTGTACCGAGGATTCTCCTTGGGATATACCCCACCTCGACCCATAAAGTCGTTACAGAAGGTCGACAACTGGACAGGCTGGATCACCGAGCTATCTTCACTGGGGACATTACCCGGGTACAGCCCCCGGAACAGCATCACAACGCCGGAGGGGCGACTGACAAACGACCCCTGGTCAGCTCCTTTCAGATGAAAGATCTTCCCAGGCTTCCCGTGAAGATCAGGAGTCAGCTTCCACGACATCTTCCTAGGATGCGTCGCATGGAAGAAAGCCGAGATAGGATAATCCCTCGGCATCGTCGGCAGATACAAGACCAAATTCCCGACAGGGAAGACCCAAGGCTCCCTCTTGGGCTTCGTCTGGGACTGTTTATCGATCATATCCCCAAAGAGGAAAGCTGGCTTTATGTACTGCTCCCCATCGACATGCGTCAAGGGTTCGCCATTGATCATGCTCAACAGCATTTGCTCACCCTGGGCCGATATCAGAAACCTCCTTCCCTCAGGATACTGGGGTCCAGAGATGGGAAAGGCCACATGGGACAGATCCTCCAGGTAGTTCGAGTGCAGCCTCCCGGCAGCGGAGCCCATCACCTCAGCCAGCGGAGACTCATCCAAATCAACTGCAAAGTTGCAAGGAAAATAGGTCATTACAAATCCTGTACGAAGTACGGACCAAAGAAACGACAGTCTGTGTTTTACACCAAGATTGCGCAAATTTGGTCTCTATACGCCGGAAGTCTCCTCCGCAAGCGTAAAAATTCAAAATTTTACGACATACCCCAATTTTCGTTAGCCAGAGCTTTTACGCTCAGAACTACGGAAATATGGAGTTTTTACGCTGGCACATTAGAAATGTGGGCGTAAAAGATAAAAACATCTCTGTGCGTCATCTTCCTCAAAAGAGGCTATCAGCACAGAAGACGACCTAGCGCGGTCACGTTCAACGTGTATGAAGGATTTTTTGTCGTTTGTCATCCCAAAAAGCTCTACCTCTAAAGCCGGGTGCACTGCTCATCGGCGGGATACTCCTCTCAGAAGGAGGTTCACCTTGCCCGACCAAAGAATCTCTCGCCGGTACCGAAGAACGAGAAGAAGAACCTACGCTCTTTCCCTTAGCGGAGGAAGTTTGTTTCGATGCCATTTCTGAGGACACGAAGTGCTCGGAGAAGGAAAGAAGGAAAGCTCTCTTTCGCAGAAGGCAGATAAGAAGCTCTTTCCCTCAAAAGCTTGGGGTATATATAAGGTCCGAGTCGACTCCTCGAATCCTCGGACGAACCCCTCGAGACCCCAACCGGATCTCGTAATTAAGATTTGGTTATGATTGGATGCTACGTCAGCCCACTACCCTCGAAAAATGGACAGTCAGCGAATTCGAAAGGTTTTTTCGTGCAAGACGGTTCAGCGGGTTCTACGCTAAAGGAGCTTTCTACGCTCGACAGCAACAGATCTACGGTTTTACGCTCGCAAGCTGTAAGTCTATGATTTTACGCCCGGATGCCTTTGTGCTCGGTAGCTTTTATGCTCGAGAGGCCACAAACCTACGATTTTACGCTCAGCAGATACCAAATCGACGATCTCACGCTCGGTGGCGCTCTATTTACGCTCAGAAGCAACAGATCCGCAAAACCTCACGCTCGAAGAAATTTTCTTTTCAGGAGCTAAAAACCTACATTTCTACGCTAAAGGAGCTTTTCTACGCTAGACAGCAACAGATCGACGGCTTCACGTTCGGCAGCTACAAGTCTACGGTTTATGCCCGGATGCCTTTGTGCTCGGTAGCTTTTATGCTCGAGAGGCAACAAACCTATGACTTCATGCTCAGGAACCACAAGTCTACGATTTTTCGCTCGATGGTGTTCTTACGCTCACAGGCTACAGATCTACAGTTCTGTGCTAAAGGAGCTTTTCTACGCTCGACAGCAACAGATCTACGGCTTCATGTTCGACAGCTACAAGTCTACGGTTTATTCCCGGATGCCTTTGTGCTCGGTAGCTTTTATGCTCGCGAGGCAACAAACCTATGACTTCACGCTCAGGAACCACAAGTCTACGATTTCACGCTCGATGGTGTTCTTACGCTCACAGGCTACAGATCTACAGTTCTACGCTAAAAGAGCTTTTCTACGCTCGACAGCAACAGATCTACGGCTTCATGTTCGACAGCTACAAGTCTACGGTTTATGCCCGGATGCCTTTGTGCTCGGTAGCTTTTTTGCTCGAGAGGCAACAAACCTATGACTTCACGCTCAGGAACCACAAGTCTACGATTTCACGCTCGATGGTGTTCTTACGCTCACAGGCTACAGATCTACAGTTCTGCGCTAAAGGAGCTTTTCTACGCTCGACAGTAACAGATCTACGGCTTCACGTTCGACAGCTACAAGTCTACGGTTTATGCCCGGATGCCTTTGTGCTCGGTAGCTTTTATGCTCGCGAGGCAACAAACCTATGACTTCACGCTCAGGAACCACAAGTCTACGATTTCACGCTCGATGGTGTTCTTACGCTCACAGGCTACAGATCTACAGTTCTACGCTAAAAGAGCTTTTCTACGCTCGACAGCAACAGATCTACGGCTTCACGTTCGACAGCTACAAGTCTACGGTTTATGCCCGGATGCCTTTGTGCTCGGTAGCTTTTTTGCTCGAGAGGCAACAAACCTATGACTTCACGCTCAGGAACCACAAGTCTACGATTTCACGCTCGGTGGTGTTTTTACGCTCAGAGGCTACAGACTGATGATTTCACGCTCTACGACTTTCCGTATATCCGAACAGTCCCCAAGGCGATCAATTGCAAAGAGTTCACACAGAAGATACTCGTTCTTGACCCAGAGCATCCCAAGTACCTGAAGCATACAGAGTTCAAACATCGAGAAATTACTCTTCTCGGGTCCAAAATTGGAGGTTCATCCAGACTCCAGTCTGAACATCCCGTCTATCAAGGTGGCAACTCAATTTGACAGCCAAAAACCTCGACCCTGTTCTAAGGGAGTTTTGAGAGATCATTCTTGAAGACGAAGTCTGAACAAGATCCTGCTCATCAGAGAAGCAACAGTTCAGAATTCTACGTCGTCCCTCAGTCCTAGCAACAGGACAGTTCTAAATGTTCAAGGATGCTCAGCAGCATTCTATGGACTATTCAGGGCCTAATACTCTTTCTATCAGAGTCGGTATAAAGATTCAGACGTGTCGAAGCTACACACATTCAGACTTCACAGCAACGTATGGCAAAGACGATCATATGCAGAGAAGAATGACAGCTTTATTTAAAGCTAAAATCATAAATTACATATGAGGGAAATCCTGTCTACAGGGGTTTTTCTTTATTTTTGTGATTACATACGAGGGAAATCCCCTCTACAAAGGTCTTCCCCTTCTTCTAAGAAGATGATCGGTGGCAGGAGGATACACAACTGGGCAGATGACCCATCCTCCGAAGCAGGGTAACTCTGCTTCCCTACAGACCACCGCCACTCTGGCCGGTCTGTCTGCCTCTCGTCACCAAAGGTAACGAGAGGAGGAGCCACTTGCAAGCGGCCTGGTCAAAAGTGACCCCGCCCCACTCTCCGAGTGAGAGGCCACATAAAGTTGCTGATTATCCCGAGCAAGGGAGGCTAAGATATCCTTCCATGATCCATCGTTGCAGTGGACACTTGCTCGAAGATGCCATCTTTTTCGGCTCCCTACATGCTGGAAGAATATGATCTCCTTCTTTCTTAGATCGACCCGACGAGCTCCGGCGATCATCTCTGCATGACAATGGGAATGTGGTGAAAACAGGTTCACCCCCTCCAGCCTTTTATAGGTGAAAGAGATCACAACGGTCTCCAATAAATCCACCATAAAGTCAGTATCGACCGTTTCAACGCTCCATTCAGAAATGTTTCGAGTTACGAGGGGCCGTTCATGCTTCTTTCAAAGTGTTTCAAATTCCGAGGAATTTAAAAACTTTGAAGGGGGTCTTGTAGAAGCATGAAAAATATGCTGGAACGATCTACGCAGCATCTTGATCCAGAGTAGCGTAAGCAGAGGCCTTCGGAGCCATCCAACGTAAAACAGGGTTCTTCATCGCCTCCATGGCGTAAAACCCAGCCGCTCTCAAAGCAGCGTTAAAGCGTACGAGGAACGCTTCGTCTTCCCTGAAATGAACCTGTTAAGTCACGCGGTGAACCTGACCTCTGACTCCTGACAAAAAAGTGCTGCACGGCTACCCAGACGACGGCTGGAAACGATGGCAGACCCCTCGGGACGTACCCACAGTATAATGGCGGATATCTATATTTAATGCAGAGGATTTGGTTAAAATATCACCAAACCATCGTTTACCAAAGTCCCCCAGCGTAAACCGCTCTTTCGCGTACAAGGGAATACGCTGCCTTGTTTTACACAGGCAAACATGAGCTGTTTTACGCTCCGCAGTAAGACAAACCACTGCCACGTCAAAAGCTGCACTTCGTACGGGGCTCGAGGCACGTCTCTACGTCTAATTACACAGAGCAGTGACAGTTTCCCTCAAGGCATGTCTCTGCGACGGATGCACAAAAGGGCTGCAGACCTTCAAAATACGTCTCCATATTTAATGCACAAGATGATGGCAAATCTTTGTAGAAGATTTGATTACATCTTCGAAAGCCGTAATTCTGGCTAAGACGTCCACATCAGCACTTCGGCACGGTACGCAGTGGCTTCTACGCCCGCTCAGGATCAGTGCTCCCTCGGCTTCCAACGCCCTCTCAGTCTCTACGACCAGTCGGCTTCTATGCCCATTCGGCTTCTATGCCTGTTCGACTTCTATGCCTATTCGGCTTCTATGCCTGTTCGGCTTCTATGCCTATTTTGGCTTCTACGCCAAGGTGACAGTCACTTGGCTTTTACGCCAACCTCTGCTACACAAGGGATACCTACCTGCGTGGCTTCTACGCCGTGATCTTCGTAGCAGATATACGCATTTTGTCCCCTTAGTTGGACACGCGTCACATGCTCACTCAAAAGGTTATTTACACGCAGGCATTGGTTATTTTAAACCATTGTGTAAAAGGGTATTGTACTGTCCACTCCTCGGTTGTTATACCGATAAAGTGGTCACTGTCACCAAAACTCTATAAATAGAGACCCCTATCAATGGGGGAAAAGGTCAAAAAATTGAAAGATCGAACAATTGAAGACTCAGAGAAGAGGTCAAATAATTGAAGATCGAGCAAGGAGAGAAGAGATCGAGAGAGAGAGAGAGAGAGAGGAACCCGGAGCTCAGGCAAAGGATAGGGATCGGCGACCAGGGCATCGTGCATCCACCCTTTTCTGCAACCCCCGAGGCTGCTTCCTGTCTTCCACGGCACTTCTTCAACATCGTGTAGTCCAAGGGCTAAAGTGATCGACCGCAGATCAGACACCTATAGCAATTTATACCCAGATTAAATAAATTGTACTCCCACATCCACGTATAGGATTATATTGTACAAGTTTGTTTGTAAACAAAAGGGCGCGGGTCTCTTATAAATCCCGTCATTGAAATACACTTTCATTCTTTCGTTTAATACCACAAACACCCGGCTGACGAACCTCGACCACGTCTTGGGGAAGGCTTGACCGAGCTTTTGGCGATGTCGGTCGGCCCACCTCTTTCTCCAGGTATGACAGGTCGCATCGCGTCATTAAGGCATGGTTTAGCCACATCGGCTGCAAACGCGTCGTATATGCCGTTGGCTTCGGGTAAATGTCATTTTTTTTGTCTCCTCCTAGGAAGATTATTATTGTGTTGACATTTTTGCTTTTTTGTCCTCTTTTCAGGGGATGAAGTCCACGGGGAATACGGCGTTGAAGCGCCTTCTGGCTCTGTTTCGGCTCCTAACGATGACGTGGAGGCGCCTAATTCTGAGGCAGAAGTGTCTTCGGGGGCTAGCTCGCCTGGAGAGGTTTCGTCGTCTCAGGAGGGGGACGAACCTATTATCGTGACCTCGCCTTCCGCGAGTATGTCGATGACTTCGATCGTTGCCGTCATACCTTTTTCGGCCGTGCCACCCGTCGAGGCGGCGGCGGTGGCTACCTTGTCTGCAATTGTCCCTGGAGAGGGAGTTACTAGCATCGCGGCCACCCGGGGCGTTCAGTCGGGTCTAGTCGCGTTGATCGAGCAGCATACCAGCCTTGTCTACACCGGTTTAAAAATGATGGTACCGATGGTGTTGGCGAAGAATCTTGACTTCGAGCTCCTGAAGAAGACTTCTCAGCTTTCGATCGAGGTTGTCAGGGGGCTTGGCAATCCTGGAGTAGCTGATGCTCTGGAGGCGGTGGTTAATGGTTTAGAGCAACCCATTAACGAATATTTGCAGCGGGCTGAGGGCAGCCTTGATGCTGATGTCCAGGCTCGATACAACCTCATGGCTGAGCAGCTCGCTACAAAGCTTGAAAGCCTAGACAACTCTATCCAGAAGCATAAGCTGGAGATGGATAGGAGAAAAGCTGTTATGGAAGAAGCTCTTACTGTTGAGACGAAGTGTCGGTCCGAGCATGAAGGGAATGCAGCGAGGGCCTCCATGCTGAGGAAAAAACTTGTCGGGCAGAGGAGTGGGCTTCCCAGTCGTTGGCAGGTTTAGAGGTAGCGACTGGTCGACTGAGTGAAGCGCGACGGGATTTGGACCGTGCGAAAGCTGCCCGTGCGGGCTGTCTTCGGGCAAGGGCTAATCTGATCCTTACGTATACCCCCGAGGCACGGCTGGAGCGGGCTCGCTCCGATGCCTTGGCCCTTAGGAATGAGAGGATAGCTGCACTGGAGCGGCAGATTCATGGTCTTATTACTCCGCCATCTTGATGTATCTCTCCCTATGTAATTTTGCCTCCTTCTGGGAATGAATAAAAGCGACTCTTTTCTGACAGTTGTGGACCCGTCATTTCGGAATGTAAATGACAGTTTTTTAGGTGAGGGGGATATCAGAGGTAGTATGGACCTGATATACTCTCGATAAACCTCTTTAGCAGGATATATCTATTCAGAGGTTGTACAGACATGATAGGATATGACCTAACTAGTTTCTTTTCTTGTAGTAGTTTTGTCAGAATAGAGATTCTCGCTATGTTCCGCCTAGGCAGGGGGGAATTAAGCGTAGTATCTTTTCAGGAATTTGTCGTTGATGGGAGCCATTAGTAGGTTCCCGTTAGGCTGGGCTATCTTGTAGGCGCCGTTCGAGAACGTTGTCTCGATCACATAAGGGCCTTCCCACTTGGGCTGGAATTTGCCTTTACTTCTGTGAGTTAAAATCATCGACCTTCTTACTGCTAGAACTAGCTCGCCGACCTTGAACACCCTTTCCTTTACTTTATGGTTAAAAGCCCTTGAAATACGTGTTTGGTAGAGCGTGATGCATTGTTGAGCTTGGAGGCGTTTCTCGTCTAATCCTTCTAGCTCCTGAAGCCTTAAAAGGTCATTCTTTTCTTGAGTCAGCTCATTAGCCACGGCTATTCTGAGCGACGGGATCTGGATTTCAATGGGAAGAACTGCTTCGCTCCCGTAGACCAGCAAGAATGGGGTACAACCCGTCGGCGTTCGTACCGTCGTGCAGTATGCCCAGAGGCATTCGCCCAGCTTTTTATTCCAGTCTCTCTTGTTTGAAGAGACAAACTTCTTCAAGAGTTTGATAATGGTTTTGTTGAAAGCTTCCGCCAGACCATTAGCAGCGGGATAGTATGCCGTGGAGGCAACATTGTGTATCCGGTTTTTATCGTAAAACTGATGAAACGTTTGGCTGATGAACTGGGGCCCATTGTCGTGAATTATCCTCCGGGGTACCCCGAAGCGATAGATGACGTGATGTTTGATGAAGCTGACCACGTTGGATGCCTTTACCTCAGTGAGAGGGATTGCCTCGGCCCATTTGGAAAAGTAATCCGTGATAGCCAGTATGAACTGGTGACCCCTGGAAGAAGACGGGTGAATAGGACCGATGATATCCATTCCCCATGCTTCGAAAGGCCAGGATGCGACCGTAGGATGTAGATGTTCCGACGGTTAATGTATGAAGTCTGCATGAACCTGACAGGCTCTGTAATACTTTGCATACTGTGTTGCATCTGCGATCATGGTCGGCCAGTAATAGCCCATTCTCCTGATGCGATCCTGTAGCTTAGGCCCGGGTTGATGCGCTCTGCATATACCGTCGTGAGCTTCACGGATAATCTGTTGTTCTTCGATGCCAGAGAGATACCTCAATAGCAGTCCGTCGTAGCTCCAGCGATACAGGCATTGTGAAGATGCATCGAAGTAGAAGCGTAGCGATCGTCTCTTGACGGATACTGCTTCCTTGGGGTCCTCTGGTAAGATTTTGTATGCCACAAAATCTATGAAAGGACTTGTCCAATCTCTTATAGGAGGATCGGTGTTTACAGCGTAGCTGCGTTCTATGTGACAGCTGTTCTTCACACAGAATAAATCTCTGTTAAAAAGGATTACCGAATCTTGCCTTCTTATAGGAGTAGCTAAGTCTGCAGCTAGGATGGCCAGGGCATCAGCTTCCAGATTCTGAGATCGAGGTATGTGCTCTAGGAAGAACCCTTTGAACATCATGGCTATCTCGATTGTCGCCCGGTGATAGGGGATGAGGTCTGGATTACGGACTTCGTATATTCCCCTGACTTGATTGACGATGAGCAGAGAATCACCGAAAGCTTCCAGGGATTCTACCCACAGTTCTGTAGCAACTTGGAGCCCAATTAGTAGAGCGTTGTATTCTGCCATATTGTTGGAGCAGGGCTCGCTAAGAGAGTATGCTCGGTAGATGACGAGTTGATCCGGGGTAACTAGGACGACTCCCACTCCTAAAATAATGTTTCCTTTAGGACCGGTTCTGGAGGCGCCATCAAAGAACAGTTGCCATACGTCACTTTTTCTTGCGAAGTTACATTCTACAACTTCATCAGGGATGTCTTCGTATAGTTTGGAGGTCTCCGGGATCGGATGAGCCGCTAGGAAGTCGGCCAGCGCTTGGCCTTTGATGGACTTCTGTGGGATGTATACCATGTCGTATGGTGTTAGCAGCATCGCCCAAGTTGCGAGTCGGGAGTTGAGGGCACTTGGCTTGCTCATCATCACTCGGAGAGGGTTGATCCTAGAGATGATATGAATAGTCTAGCCGGTGACATAGTGCCGCATTTTCTGGACAGCGAACATCAGAGCCAAGCATTCCTTCTCCACTGGGTTGTACCGGTGCTCGGCCCCGACCATCATCCTGCTGAGATAGTAGATAGCCTGTTCATGACCCGCATTATTTTTCTGTGCGAGGAGAGCTCCTAGCGAATGATCCATTGCCCGAATGTACAGCAAGAATAGTTTTCCCATGACGGGAGGCACCAGAACTGGCGGACTGGTTAGGTAGCGTTTGATATCCCCGAACGCTTGTTGATAGGTTTCGTCCTATATGAAGGATATACCTTTCTTCATAAGATGAGAGAAGGGCTGACATCTCCCCGAGAGGTTGGATATGAATCGCCGGATATAAGCCAGACGTCCTTGGAACCCCCTGAGTTACCTCAGATTATGGGGCGGTTGCATTGCCGTGATCGCTTGGACTTTGTCGGGGTCTACTTCGATGCCTTTGGTGGTAATGACAAATCCCAGGAATTTGCCACTGGATACACCCAAAAAGGACTTTGTAGGGTTCATCTTGAGTTGATGCTGGCGCATTAATTCGAATATCGCCCTCAGGTCTCAGGTGTGATCAACCTTGAGGCAACTTTTGACAGCTATGTCGTCTACATAACATTCTACTGTTTTGCGTAAATGCCCACGGAATATGTTACTCATAGCCCGTTGGTACGTAGCCCCAGCATTCTTTAATCCGAAGGGCATGACCGTATAGCAATATACCCCCAGTGGTGTCCGGAAGGCAGTGTGCTTCTCGTCTTCAGGATGCATCTTGATCTGATTGTATCCTGAGAATCCGTCCATAAAAGACATGCGTTCGAAGCCGCAGGTGTTGTCGATCATGATGTCCGTGATAGGAAGAGGGAATTCATCTTTGGGGCAGGCTGCATTCAGATCTCGGTAGTCGATGCAGATACGTACCTTTCTATTTTTCTTTATGATCGGGACCACGTTAGCGACCCAGTCGGGGTGTTGTTCCTCCCGGATAAAATCGCAGGTTATCAACTTCTTGACTTCAGCCTCGATGGCGTCCATCATATCGGGGCGGAACCGTCGTTGGTACTGCTTTACCGGCTTCGAATCGGTCAATATATTGAGCTTATGAGTAGCTACCTTCGGGTCTAGGCCTGGCATGTCCTCATAATCCCACGCAAAGACATCAATATATTCCTTTATCAACTGTATAACTTCTTCCCTTTCAGGTGGGGGAAGATTGTTACTGACAAATATTGGCTTTGGTGAGAGCTCACCCCCAATCATTGATCTAGATGACTTCGTCCTTGGTGGGAGGTTCCCTCTGCTCGAAGCAGAATTCCTACTGCGTATCCATCTGTTGAGCCCAGGGGTCATCCTCGAATGGCTCCGTATCCTGCTCCTCGGCTTCTGAGGGATTTGTCATTACCATATTCACTGATAGTGCTTGTTCGAGAGCATTTGGCGAGTTGGAGGGCGATGAGCTGTTCTGGGAGGAGGAAAAGGGGTCCTCTTTCTTTACGCCTCCTGATTAGATACTTGCGTAGGTCAGGAGGGTTTCTTTCCGCCGTCTGAATTTGTTTTACGCCGAGGGACCGTGCCTGGCGTAATCTGGAGGTTCGCTCAGTCTGGCGTGAGGCTGGAGAGGCCCTTAGTTGGCCATTAGCTTCTCGCGTAATCCGGAGAGTAGGCAGATCATTCTTTTGCTGGCGTAAAGGCCCAGTAGTTGAGTACTCACCCGCTTGCTTCCCTTTGCGGAGATCGCAGCGCTCATCTGGTTCACCGTAAAGGTCAGATATCGTTTTGTGCATAGAGCGTGATCTATACTTCTGATTTGGTGTTGAGACGCCATCAGCGGTTTCGTCTGTACCGCACGTAGCGCGAGACTGATTTCTGCGCGTAGAGCGCAGTGGATACTCCTGGGTTAGCGCTGAGGCTTTGCCAGAAGCTTTGTCTGTACCGTGCGTAGCGGGAGACTGATTTTTGCGCGTAGAGCGCAGTGGATACTCCTGGGTTAGCGCTGAGACTTTGCCAGAAGCTTTGTCTGTACCGCGCGTAGCGGGAGACTGATTTTTGTACGTAGAGCGCAGAGGATACTCCTGGGTTAGCGCTGAGGCTTTGCCAGAAGCTTTGTCTGTACCGCGCGTAGCGGGAGACTGAATTTTACGTGCGGGGCACGGAGGGAGCGATGCTACCACCTCATTGGTCGGAGAGATTGGAGAGATCGGAGAGTCCACAGGAATGGCGGAGGATGTCTTAGGCATCCACACTTTGCGTAGCTTCCTGCTGTCTTGGACGGAAAGAGAGTGAGAGCTACCCCCAGTCCGAAGCATGTCTTCGTAGGCAGACTGGTTGAACTGAATGACCAGTATCTTCTTCACGGTTCCTACAGATACCGTATCGTGTTGAGCAATTACTTCCTCATCAGAAGAGAAAGATGTCCCCAGCAGAGTCGCCATCTTGTTTGTGGTATTAAACGAAAGAATGAAAGTGTATTTCAATGACGGGGTTTATAAGAGACCCGCGCCCTTTGGTTTACAAACAAACTTGTACAATATAATCCTATACGAGGATGTAGGAGTACAATTTATTTAATCTGGGTATAAATTGCTATAGGTGTCTGATCTGCGGTCGATCACTTTAGCCTTTGGACTACACGATGTTGAAGAAGTGCCATGGAAGACAGGATGCAGCTTTGGAGGTTACAAAGGAGGGTGGATGCGCGATGCTGAAGGTCGTCGCTCCATGTTCCTTGCCCGAGCTCTGGATTCTTCTCTCTCTCTCTCTCTATCTCTCCTCCTTGATCTCTGGTTCGATGACCTTGTCCGATCTTCGAGTTTTTAGTTTTTTCGACCTCTCTTCCTTTTCTTCCCCTTTTTTTCCTTTTTTTTCCCTTGATAGGGGTCTCTATTTATAGAGTTTTGGTGAAAGTGACCACTCCTTCGGTGTAACAACCGAGGAGTGGACAGTACAGCACCCCTTTATACAACGGTTTAAAATAACCAATGCCTGCATGTAAATGACCTTTTGAGTGAGCATGTGACGCGTGTCCAACTAAGGGGACAAAACGCGTATATCTGCTACGAAGATCACGGCGTAGAAGCCACGTAGGTAGGTATCCCTTGTGTAGCAGAGGTTGGCGTAAAAGCCAAGTGACTGTCACCTTGGCGTAGAAGCCAAAATAGGCATAGAAGCCGAACAGGCGTAGAAGCCGAATAGGCATAGAAGCCGAACAGGCATAGAAGCCGAATAGGCATAGAAGCCGAATGGTCGTAGAGACTGAGAGGGCGTTGGAAGCCGAGGTAGCACTGATCCTGAGCGGGCGTAGAAGCCACTGCGTACCGTACCGAAGTGCTGATGTGGACGTCTTAGCCGGAATTATGGCTTTCGAAGATATAATTAAATCTTCTACAGAGATTTGCCATCATCTTGTGCATTAAATGCGGAGACGTGTTTTGAAGGTCTGCAGCCCTTCTGTGCATCCGTCGCAGAGACGTGCCTTGAGGGAAACTGTCACTGCTCTATGTAATTAGACGTAGAGACGTGCCTCGAGCCCCGTATGAAGTACAGCTTTTGACGTGGCAGCGGTTTGTCTTACTGCGGAGCGTAAAACAGCTCATGTTTGCCTGTGTAAAGCAAGGCAGCGTATTCCCTTGTACGTGAAAGAGCGGTTTACGCTGGGGGGACCTTGGTAAACGACGGTTTGGTAATATTTTAACCAAATCCTCTGCATCAAATGCAGAGATCCGCCATCATACTGTAGGGTACGTCCCGAGGGGTCTGCCATCGTTTTCAGCCGTCGTCTGGGTAGCCGTGCAGCACTTTTTTGTCAGGAGTCAGAGGCCAGGTTCACCGCATGACTTGACAGGTTCATTCCGGGGAAGACGAAGCGTTCCTCGTACGCATTAATGCTACTTTGAGAGCGACTAAATTTTACGCCATGGAGGCGATAAAGAACTCTGTTTTATGCTGGGGCGGCCTGGACGTACCGTACTTACGTGGATGATCCTTTGAGCTCATATTTCATGCTGTATTTGGCGGAAGAGCTCTGTTGCATGTTCGACGGCTCTGGAGGCCTCTGCTTACGCTGCTCTGCATTAAGATGCCGCGTGGATCCTCCCAGCGTATTTTTCATGCTTCTACAACTACTCGTATTTAGTGTGCTTATTCGTGTACACCAACTGCTCGTATTCGGTGGTTATGATATTCGTGTACACCCACTGCTCATGACAGTGGTTATATTTTCGTGTTCGTAGCGTATCGTGATTGGATCCATCGATACTAGTTGGGGGTAGGCGAGTAGGAGTTGATTATGTGATCAAATCCATTGTTACAAATCGTGTACATTCTGGTTACATACCTCACTTGTAATCCTTCTTACCTGATCATGTTCACCCAACCCGATCACATAATAAACTTGTATTCTGGGGCACATTAGCTAGTTTAGATTGTAGTTATTTTATCATATTATTGATATTCATATTATTGAACTATATTCTTGTACATTACTTGTATATCTATTGTTCATCATTCATATGTTTAGTGATCTTGTATTTTATTCCTATATCTGTTTATATGCTCGATTATGCTATTGGAACTGCTTTCAGAGATATGTACTTCGCTTCAATCCTGAGTAGATATATTTTTTCAGATGATTAGCTTATAGAGCAGTGTCCCATATTCTACGGACCATAGGACGGTGTATCTTTAGAGGATCCTTTGGTAGACCAGGAGGACTTAGTTGCAGAGCCCGAGGAGGTCTAGTTTATTTGTGTTGGACTTGTATTATATTATATTATTGAGATTCTTTGGGTTGTATATTATTTTAGATTATGGTTTATATCTTATTCTTTCCTTCGCTATTCCATTCGTGCTTATATTCCTTAGTATGTATTATGATTCTGTTTAGTTATATTGTGAGATATCATTTTGTTTCTCCGTTTGGAGTTGAGATGATTGACAGGTACCATATTATATTTTTGAGATGCTAGTTAGTTAGAAATGACCCAGACAGTGTTCTACCGTCGATTCTGTGGCGTAGGCTGGACGTATCCACATACTCGTGCCCGAATATCCGGGTGCAGGTCGTGACAAAATCGAAGAAAGTACGGTACTTGTTTAGCGAGTCCTTTCCAAGAACAACATCGAAGTTCGACATAAAAAAAACTAAGAGTCGAGCCTTCATCTCTTTGCCACAAATTACTACAGAACAAGATCTACAAACATGTCTAGCAGGTACAACTCCTCTCTAGTGATAATTCTAATACAACTAGACAAGGTGTAGTGGCAATGTTGTGCTTGGCAACAAAACTAGAAGATATGAACTAGTGCGTGGCTTCCGTACCAAATAATATCACAGCAGAAAAAGTAGAAACAAGGATAATACCTGCTATAACATCAACCTCCTGCTCTGTGTCATCCATCTCCATAGCAAAAGCATGTCCAGTCCTCTGAGGAGGGCCCTGTGGCCTGGCCCTCGCAAACTGGTCCTCCAGCGTAGGTAGAGTTGGTCCTCGCTGAATTCCTCCACCTAGTGAAGGTCTAGGTGCTGGAAGTTCTGGCCTCTATATTAGCTTAGGAAGCGCCAAGGCCTACTGCACTGGACAGTCTCTCACTGAATGTTGTCCCAATCCATACCTCAAACACTGGCCCAAACGAATCCGACAATTTCTCTGAATATGCCCTAACTTTCCACAGTAATGACAAATGGGCCTCTCTCGGGACTGATATGGTCTCGCTCTCTGCTGTTGATGTTGCTATTGATGTGCTAAAGGGCGTCTAATAGGTCTTCCCTGTGGTACTCTAACTGGTGTGGGGCGTCTCTACATCTGATATGCCTCCTTCAGAAGAAGCTCCTAACTTCTTACTCCTCCAAAACTGCCGCCTAGTAATCCTTGACTGTGTAGTAGTGAACCTCATAATATATAGTGATAGCCCATTATGGAATCTTTTGGCTCTCTCCACCTCTGTACGAATCAATATCTCGCCAAAGCGACTCAGTCTGCTGAACTCTGTGTCAAACTGATCTGTTGTCATACTCCCCTGTTTTCGATGAAAGAACTGGTTGTAGTGAACATCCTGAACATTGGTAGAGAAAAATCTCTCGTTGAAGAGTTCGCAGAACTTTTTCCACGTCTGGTCAGTACCATATTTCCATTTCTCGGCCTTCCACTAGTGGTGGGCATTTTCCTCAAGTAGTAGGTCTACTGCTGTCATCGATAGGTCCACTGGTAACTATGATGCCTTGAGTAACTTCTCGGTGCTGACGAGCCACACAGAGACCTCCAGTGGAGTCTTCGTACCACTGAAATAGTTTGGGTTCATCTGAGTGAAACCTTTGATATTTCCCTCAAAAGGTCGTGGTGCCGGTACTGGTGCTGGTACAGGGACTGGTGGTGGGGGGGGTGGCATATTCATTGCAGCTATAAGAGCTGGTCTAAGCAACTCATTTTGCTGCCACTGAGCCTGCATCATGGCCTACATAAACTTGGTCGAGGTAACATTCTCGTCAGGCTGTAAAAACTTCGGAGGTAGCACGAAGGGTATCTGTGAGGCAAACTGAGGCAAAAACTGGGGTAACATTGATTGCATACTCCTACCTTGGAGATTTGCAGTCTGTTGCGGCTGGTGCCCCACCGTAGGTGTTAGAATTTAAGGGTCCGTCTGAACTGATGGGGGTGTCTGGCCTACAAGCAGTGGTTGTTTCGGCTGTAGTGGTGTATTCGGATACATCATCGATGAAGGCAAAATTCTATATTCCTCCTGAGTTGCTGAGTCACCTGCTGTGATGGCGAGGGGAGCAACATGTCCATTAGAAGGATTAAGCTTGCTGGACACGAAGATAAGACTACGTTAGAACAAGTTCAAGGTAGATGCAATTCAAGCAGTCAAAGAAATTATAAAATTAGAATTCAAAGAAGGTGATTAAGTAAGTGGATGAGATCATATACTATTATATTATTTGTAGGCTTGTTTGGTACAATAACGTAACCCAGACAATATACTCTCGACCTGCATGGGCCACCACAAAAATATGTCACCACAGTCCCAAAATACGTAGGACTAGGAATACGTAGCATGCCAGCTGTATGTATATGACACTCCAATATGTTGGAAAAAGTTTAACACACACGTACGCTGTATATGAATAATAATTCACAAGTGGAACATATATTGTCAACACAAGTCACATGCATACATATCTCATCCACAACACAAGTGAAGGAATATCAAAATAAATTACTAAAAGTCTCAAGTATGAAGTATCAAAAGAAATAATAGTCAGGTGGAGATAAATCCACTGCCAATCAACTATATCAAAACTAAAATGATAGAGCAGGTCAGAACTCCAATATAAAATAAATATCAATAAAGAGAATAACAACTAAAGATCCATCAGCTATGAAGTAGTCATGTATACTCAGAGGGTAAGACCTCCTCGAAAAAAATGATGCGTCAGGTCCCAGTCCATACTCCTGTGGATAGTCTTGATTGTCTACACCTAGAAAGGAACTAGGTCCTCAGAGGGACGTAACAAGATATATAGAAGCATGATAATAATGTACTGAAAGTAAACATCCACCATGGTCACCTATCCAGTCTATGTGATATGCAATTTAAGAACAACTTTTCTGCGTATGGACTATCTAGCTAAAAATAATGGGATGGGCATAGTTTTATTGGAGGCCCAGGGATCTCGGGCATAACATCTTTCGATCATCATAGGCATGCAGTATATATAAGGGCTCATAACGCCTCGCGTCTCTAGTGGAGCTTACGAAAAAATAAGAAAAAGTATAAAGGAGTCACATATGCTTACTCATTGTTCTCCCCTTCCGATGCTACTAACATGTCATATCCATAACACGCAATACCTCTAATAACTTCTAAGTCTGCTAAACATGGTATTTCTATTAACAGTTATTCCTTATCCGTCACACGACCTATACGTACAGGTGGCCAGCCTAAAATGCAAGTTTGTGTCCTACATGAGACTAACAAATCATGTAATAATTGTGTTATGGCCAAATAAAACATAATGATAGCTCAAACTCATGGGGTGGTCTCGTAAAACTAGGTCAACATGCATAATATAAATAAAGAACAGAAGATGACGCAACCGTCATTGCGCCAAAGTCTTTCATGGACGCATAGTTTTATATAGCAAAATAAATAAAAATAAACAACAAAAATTATATATACAGCAAATGAATGTAACTAAACAGTACTATGGTAAGGTATACTTGCCTGGCAAGTAATCTATGGAGTATGGACGTCCAAATGACAAGCACAAGGAACCGAAAGGTAGGAACTCTAAAAGAACGTCTTCGGACGCTGAAATAAACATCACCAACGTCTCCGGAATTAGCGAGATAGTAAAAAAAAATTTACCCTTTCGTCCAATTTGGATACAGGGGCAAAACGGTAATTTGGGATCAAAGTGGGTCCATATGTGGTCCACTTTGCACCAAAAAATGTGTCAGGGGTAAAGGTCTCTAAATAAAATAAATTATAGGTCAAACAAATCCTAAACGATAATACGAACTCAACGGTATGTCCAATTTTGGATTCCGATGAGCCGATCACAAAATTGCTCGTCAAGTCAAACCGTAGGGCCCGCAAAACGATGGTTTGGTCAACTGTCTCAGAATTGCGTAAAACTTGGGTCATATGACCAGCGTGATACCACGGATCCATTAGTGCAAGTTTCTTTGTATTTCGACGAGCATGCACCAACTAATAGAGAAATTTACAAAAAATTGATATAGAGGACTTTTTACGGATACCGGTAGATTTCGGCGTGCACACTAGTCCAAATCAACTTTTGCGAACATCCATACGTCAGGAAATATCATACGCGCTTTTTGATGCGACTGATACATGATGTGGTGGTCCGGTTTGTCGAAAAGTACTCCGTATCGCAAGTTTTCTAAGTTTTTGGAAGTAAGTTTTCATGATTTTTAACGGGTGTTTTACTACAGATTTAATGATCAAATATATGCAACCAATAGGTCATATTGAACCTGTTTATGTTGAGTATAATTCTTTTTAGATCAATTTCTAAGTTACTTAATATGCTACTCGTTATCAGCCTTCACATATAGGCTCGTGGCTCGATTTTTGGGTGTTTCGCTTTGTATGAAAAAATTAGATTTTTTAGAAAGTTTCGGATGAATTTAAAACAGAAATAGAGTATTTTGGTTAAAACTATTTGAAGGCATTATAAGGTGTTCATGTTGTGATTAAATCTAAACTGGATCGAAAATCGGTTTAGTAGGTATGAAAAAATATGAGCGAGAACATGAGTACCTGTCGGTGCTCGAAAGCACATAATTGGGTGTTCAGTGGCGGACGCACGCTGTGCGGCGGTCGTGCGATGTCGACGGGGTGAGGGGAAGGTCTGGGGGCAGACCATCTTGGTTAAGGTTTTGTTTTGTTTTCGTATATATATATATATATATATAGCCGAGAGTGGGTAGGGGAAGCATACTGGGTCGGGTCCGTGCGGTTTTGGGTTGCTAGGGTCTGCTGTATGCTTTTGTTGTTGTTGTTGTGATGTTTTGCTTGTTGTTGTGTGTCTTTAAATTTGTTCATTTTATTATATATATATATATATATATATATATATATATATATATATATTTCTTGCTATTTCTTTTCATAACATTTATTATTATTATTATTATTATTATTATTACAAAATACACCCTTGTGGTTATTGTCATTACTATTTTTTTATTAACCCAAATTTTTTTATTTCCATTATTTATTTTATTATTATGTTAACATTATTTCTATTTATTTTATTACTACTTATTGGTATGTTGTCATTATACTTATTATTATTCTAATTATTATAAAAATCCTAGAAAAATAGAGGAGGTTACAGATCCATCGTATCAGTCAGGGCGAGAGAAGTACTAGATTGATTTTTGATCAAGAACTATTGGCAAGTAGTGTAAATCATCGGCTACTAGCTAATCATACACTTATGTAAGGTTGAGCTAGCTTATCCTTATTGTAAATTATTGAATCTCCCAAGCCGATCACATATCTATTTAGTATTTTAAAACACATTGTATGTTGTAGTTATCATATTTAGTTCATAGATTACATTGTCTTGTACCTGATATTGTAGTTCCTTTTTTTTATTTCATATATGCATTGGCTATACCCTATTGCTTATATTGCTTCTCTCTTTACCATTTGATATTGCATCAGTTTATTATTCTTCTTATCGTATATAGCATCCTCTATTTACTATTTTATAGTCTTTATCAATTAATTATAACTGCTATTGGGTTATACTTTGCTCCAATCCTGACTGGATATATTTTTTAGACGATGATTTAGAGGACTGGTGTCCCACGTACTGTGGACCATAAGGGGGGATAGCAACCATGGGCCCTGACACTCATGAGTGATTGTCGGGAGGTCTAGCCAGAATTATTAGTTATCCTAGTTAGTTTTTATTAGCATTTTGGTACTGGATTTATTTTTGGCTTATATTTGAGACTTGGATATTGTTTTTATTTGTTGTTGTTATTGTTGTTGTTGTTGTTATTGTTTAGACTTTGTAGTTGATAGACTTCTTTGATATCTTATCATGCTATAGATTTGTGATTGCGTATTTATCATACCATTATTATCATATTGTCCTCCTTCTTGGAGTTGAGATATCATTGACATATTATACATTGTGTGAGATGCTAGTTAGTTAGTAATGACCTAGACAATGTTCTACCGCCGATGCTGTGGCATAGGCTGGACATACCCACGTTCTCGTGCCCTTTCACCGGGTGTGGGTCGTGACACCGATAGAAAGCGTAACTTGCGAATTGTGGACCATTGTCACAGATGATCCTTCGTGGCAAGCCAAAGCGGTATATGATGTGATGCTTGATGAAGCTGATCACATTTGATGTTTTAACTTCAACGAGTGGTACAGCTTCCTACCACTTAGAGAAGTAGTCGGTAATAGTAAGGATAAACCGATGTCCCTTAGACGAAGGTGGACTAATTAGCCCGATAATGTCCATTCTCCATGCTTAAAATGGCCAAGATACTATCGTTGGATGAAGAAATTCTGAGCACTGGTGGAAAAAGTCTACGTGGATTTGGCACGCATAGCACTTTCTCGCATAGTCAACCACATATGCTACCATTGTCGGCCAATAGTAACCCATTATCCGAAGACGGTTCTGTAGCTTGGGTCCGGGCTGATAGGCACCGCAAACCCAGTCATGAGCCTCGCAGAGAGCCTGCTTCACTTCTACATTAGATAGGCATCGCAGTAGAAGACCGTCATAGGAGCGACGATACAGTATTTTGGTAGTTGTATCATAACATAATCGTAGGGAACGTCTTCTGATGGAAGTATCTTTCTTTGGATTCTAAGAAAGAATTCCATAGACTGTATAGTCGATAAACGGGAGTCTCCAGTCATGTGAGTCGATGCTCATCTCTACTGAGTAGCTCAGGCACAGACAGAGGTTATTCTTTGGGCATACTAGCTTTTGGCTGACCATGGTGATCAACTGGTGAGTGTTGGCAGGGACGGCCAAGGAGGCAGCGAGACCGGCAAGGTCGTCAACCTTGATATTTTATAGTTGAGGGACGTGCTTTATAAAGAACCCCTCGAAGGTGGAGATTATACCGAGCGGGGCTTGGAGGTTGGGAATCAAGTCCTCGTTCGGGACTTCGTACTCACCTCGACCTGACTAATGATCAACTTATAGTCATCATAGGCTTCCAGGTAGTCAACACCCACTTGTTTAGCGAGTTGGAGACCAATGATGAGAGTGTTGTACTCTGCCACATTGTTGGAGCATGGCTCTGTGAGGGAGTAAGCATGGTTTATGACCATATCGTACGGGGAAATTAGTACTATCCCGATGCCAGCGATGATATCTCTTTTGGGCCCTGTTCTTGAAGCACCATCGAAAAACATTCGCTAGAAGGTTTCTGCGCTTATGGTCATGTTTGAGTCTGCTACCTCGTCTGGAATTTCTTCGTAAAGCTTCGAGATTTTTGGTACTGGATGGACAGCCAGAAAGTTGGCCAATGCTTGACCTTTGACCACCTTTTATGGAATAAATACCATATTGTATGGTGACAGGAGTATCGCCTACGTGGCTAAGCGGGAGTTGAGTGCCCCGGGTTTAGTCATGAGGACCCTGAGGGAGTTGACCCGTGAGATCACATGGATCATTTGTCCTATCTCGTAATGCTGAGTTTTCTGGATAGCAAAGACTAGAGCCAGGAACTCCTTCTTGATGGGATTGTATCTGTGCTCCGTACCGACCATCATCCTGTTGAGATAGTAGATGGCGTTCTTGTGACCTGTGTCACTCTGCTGGGCTTGTAGAGCACCAAGAGAGTGATCCACCTCTCATACATTAAGCAGAAAGGGATTCCCTACTACAGGGCTACCAGCACCAGAGAGTTCATGAGGTATTCCTTGATGTCATAGAATACAGACTGGCACTCTTTGTCCCAAACAAAGGAGACTCCCTTCTTTATGAGTTGGGTGAATGGTTGACAATATCCAGAGAGATTTGATATGAATCTCCTGATGTATTCTAGTCTACTTTGAAGGCCGCGAAGCTCTCTGAGGTTCTTTGGTGGACGCATTTCAAGGTTTGCTTTGGTTTTACCAGGGTCCATGTTGATACCCTTAAAAGTTATGACAAAAGCCAGAAACTTGTCGCTGGAGACTCCCAGGAAGGATTTGGTAGGATTAATCTTAATCTGGTGCGCATACATGAGGTCGAACACTGTCTTCAAGTCCCAGAGGTATTCATCTTTGGAGCGACTTAGCGGCAATATCATCAACGTAACACTCGACCGTCTTGCGTAGATGCTCACGGAAGATGGTTCTCATATCTCGTTGGTATATAGCACTGGCGTCCTTCAGACCAAAGGGCATTACTGTATAACAGTACACCCCTATCGGTGTTCGGAATGATGTATGCGTCTCATCGTCAAGAGATATCTTGATTTGATTATAGCCTGAGAATCCGTCCATGAAGGACATGCGCTCGAAGCCACACGTATTTTTTATTATTATATCTTTGATCATAAAGGGGAATTCATCCTTAGGGCAGGCCGCATTTAGATCACGAAAGTTAATGCATATCCGGATCTTCTCATTTATTTTGACGACGGGCACGATGTTGGCTACCGAATCTAGATGAGGTTCTTCGCGGACGAAGCCACTAGCTATCAGTTTGTTAACTTTAAATTCAATGGCGTTCATGATGTTCGTCCGAAACTGTCGTTGTTGTTGCTTGACAGGATTGGTGTTCGACAAGATGTTGAGTTTATGGACCATAATTTGGGGGTCCAGTCACGGCATATCTTTGTAACTCCAGGAAAAGACATCGATGGATTCCCTGATGAGCTGTAGCAGGGATTCTCGATCCTCATCAGTCAGATTCTTGCTGATGATGATAGGTTTATGGGAGAATTCGTCGCCTAGATTAACTTGTATGACTTCGTCCTCAGAAGAAGGTTCTCATTGTTCAAACTGTATCTCCCATTGTGCGTCTAGGCGTTGGGCCCACGGTTCTACTTTAATGAGTTCAGGTGAGTCCTCGTTGTCTTCCTAAAGACCAGTTGTCTCCTTATTGACAAATAATGTTTGTCTAAAATGGTCTCTGATACTAGTGTCAGAGTCCCACGTAGAGGATTCTAAAGAGTGTAACTGTGACTTATCTTCTTCCTTTGAGGCTTCGGGGGTTGATGGAGGTGTTACGTACCCCAGGCCATGCCGGGTCGTGTGGTAGTAATCCTCGGCTTTGCCTGTTGGAGCCGTGAGACGCTTGGGCAGTCATTGACCTTTGTCATGATTTATACCTCGGTCACTCTTAAGATCATAACCCATCTTCTGGAAGAGGCGCTTGGCTTGACAACTGAACAGGAAAAGTTATATTTTGCCCGTATTATATTCTGGCTCTTGTTCCTCCGGAATAAAGGACTGGGGGCATTCTACCCTGCCGAAGATGATGGGTTTGTCTCTCCTCCTTCTTGTTGGGATCGTGAAGTTGGAACTATAGCTAGGTAGGATCTGGTTTATTGCGTAGGTAGTAGTTACCTGCGTATGTAGGTGCATACCCAGACCGTGATCCAGGAAATATAGTGCCTTGAGATGTGCAATATTCGAGTAGTTCAAATATCCGAGTAGTTCAAATATAGCCTTTTATTGATAAAATAAGGTATCTCGTCTTCCGAAATTATATCGTAGAGAGAAGGGAAGTTAGAATGAGCGGCCACGTACTCTTCTAGTTCATCTTCCTCGAAATTTGTCTCCAATGTTAGCGAGGACTTTGGAGGCCTCCTACGAAGCTTGACCACCAAGGGTTCGAGGGCAGAAGCCAACACTGGGTCCTTCTTACGACTTGGCAGTCGTACCGTCAGAGTTTGTGGTGCCTTCTTTGGTATTTTTACAAAGATGGGAGGGGTTGTATTCCGAGTTGTCCCTTGAGGTGGACTATCAAAGGTTTTCCTGAGGTCGCACCAATTTCTGCTTCGTTGTCAGCATCATTCCCTTCTTCATCCTGGCAGACTTGTTTGTACATGGGTGAATCAGAGTAGTAGGCCTCTACCCTTTTGAAGGGATCGACATCGACGAACTCTGTCTTAACCGTTCCATGGTTGTCAGGATACTTTAGGCAATGGTGCAGGATTGATGGCAAGATCATGTATTGTCACGACCCGCACCCGGTGTAAGGGTACTAGTCGGAAACAACGCCCAGCCTACGCCGCAGAACCGGCGGTAGAACGCTGTCTAGATAAACTATCTAACAATATAATGAACTACCAATAATGATAGTATACTCAATCACAGAACTAAGATAAAAATGAGCACGAATCAGATAAAGAATAGAATAGTCACAATACAACTCATGAGTCTAAAATAATACATCAATGAGTCTGAAGAAATACAGAAATAAGCTGAAGACAAATCCAGTACAAAGAATACTATGAAGCTACAACTCCAGGGTCAACTGTCTCATTTGGGATAAGTCCCTCTTGTGCCAGGGTCTCAAAATCTAAACCCACAACATCCTGGGGTCCATAATAGGTAGGGTACTCCTCAGTGTCATCTGGAAAAATATATCCAGTCAGGAAAGGAGCAGAGTACAACCCTAACAGCAGTTCTCAATTAATGATAAAAACTATGTAACAGTAAATAGCTATGGATAAACAAGATGCACAAAAGACAGGAGAGATATATGTACAATAAGAAAATACTGGAAATAAATACAATAAGGAACAATATGCCAATGAAACAATAATACTAATGACTAAGTGTATGAGTACTAGCTTAACATGTGATCGGCTTGGGCAAGATGCAATGCGGCCTGGCTAATCATACGTGCGGGGCATGATCAACACTATTCGCTTACCAGTACTTTATTCAATAGGGATTTGATTATATATCTATACTAATACTCCCCACCCCCGACTGGTATAATAGATCCAACCACGGTATGCTATGGCACTAGATTCCCCAAGAAGAGAGCGACTCCTCCCGAAAATCGGTGTCTGTACATGTACAAGATAACCAATGAAACAATACTTGCACCATATACACCATATACCAAGGAATAACATCTCATGACGAGATCCGGATATACCAATTTGTGTAACCAAAGTGTCAAGAGAAATATGTATATCTACACTAGATACAACGAACATAGAGGATATCATAAATAAGAAACTATCAGAGAATGTACTCGCTTGAAGTCCAAAGAACAGTCTCACAGATGTCTGACTCGGTGCCTCGAAGACCTAGATATGGAATACCACATTAATACAAGGTCCCGGATAGAGAACAAGTCAAACTAGTCAACTTCTAGGTCAATAAATCAATTCTAAGTTAAAAGTCAACTATGGTCAACTCTAAAGTCAACTAAAGTCAAACATGGTCAAACCAAGGTCAACCTCACAAGACATCTATATAAATAACATAGACAAAAAAATACAATAATTAGGAATCAAGGTTTGATCCCAATTGGTACCTACACAAAGTATATATAATACACACTCTAATATAATGTATATACAAACCAATATTTATACAAATAATATAATATATCACTACTAGTATTATACCTCACAATAAGCACATATATATATTCATATATATATACAATTATAATATATAATATATAAATTAATCTGCCAAATTGTCACTGAAAACAGTGAGCTAAAAATATAATTTAATTAAAACAGGCTTATAGTGACAGTCTGACTGTCACTGAAAAACTGTCGCAGAAAAACTGAATAATTAAACCACTGCTGCCTCGGATTGCTGACAGTTGAAACTGTCGCAGAAAACAGTCGCAAAAAATTGTTGCGTTTTCCCGCTGCTGTATTTAATGACAGAACTGTCATTAAATGCCCAAAAGCTACAGCGGCTGCTGTAACCGACCGAATAATGACAGTTTTCAACTGTCAATAAACCCACTATTACCAAAAGTAAACTATATATATATATAAATATATATATATAAAAACATAAATATATAAAACAATATCTATATATATATAAAACAATTAATATAAATATATACACTTATATTTATATACACATAAACTTACACATTTAAATATTAATAATTACTAAACACAATGCACATACTAATGTACATATTTTAATATGGCTAGAAGCACACATAAAAATATATTCATTAATATGCAAATAATTACATAATAATTATAATTAATATAATTACTCATTTAAACACATAAATATATTTTATAAAACATTTATGTATAATTTATTTATTAACTTAAGTACATATATAATTTCATGCAAGAAAGCTACATATATATATTTAAACATCACATTAGAACACATAGAAATATATAGATCTGTGCTACAATAAATACCATAATAAATACACTAAAATAATTATATAATATCTATATATATATACTAATTATAAATGAAGAATTAAACCACAAATAATTAGATCTATACAAAAATACACACAATTGGAGAGTATCACACCGTATCCCACTAGATCTAGGATACGCATATGACACGAGTCCAACACACAACCAAATGCACCCCGAAGGACACAAACAAGTCACAAATAATATTTATGAATAAATCAAAGTGTCAAAAGTAGATCTATGTGTCCGTGTCAAAATACGACATGTACAAAGTCCCGTGTCGGAGGGAAAATCCCCAAAACGACACGTATCACCAAATTATTGGGATACGACCCACATGTACTCAATTGTGGACACAACACTATCCCCAAACACATAAGCACATGCCAAATTGATCTATAGGATCAATTGACACACACAAAAATTTGTCAATTCGGAATTCCCACAAAATTAATACAAAAAGAACCATAACTTTCTCCATGGGTCTCCTATGAACACAAAACCAAGTCCTATGGGTAGTACATACATATGGGTTGATTTTACATGATTAAATCTCAGATTTAGAAGCTATTTAAATGGGAAAAACTGAATTATACCTATTGGGAGATGGATTCCCAATGAAACCTCCAATTCAGATGAACTTGCTTCCAAATTGTAGATCCTTGCTCCTCTTTCTAGATCCTTGCTTCCTCCTTCTAGATCCTTGCTTCTCAACTTTCTAATGGTGAATTGGGAAGAATTTGGAATGAATTTGGTAGGGAATTGGAATGGGAATGGAGGGAATTTGGTAGTGGGAAATTCTAGATCTAGATTTGGAATGAAAATGAGAGGAGAGAGAAATTTCCCCCCTCTTTTAATAGGCCGGCCATGCCCCCCTCCCCAAGAAATTATGAAATGTCCAATGTACCCCTTGGGGCCTCTCATGAAGAAATAATTAAGGAAGGAAGCTTCTAGTCTAATCACTTAATTAATTTAATCCATCTCCTTAACCATGGGCTTTCTAAATGGGCCAAGTCTAACTAATTAATTCATGTTGGTCCATGGGTCCAAACTAAACTAGTTGGGTCTACTAATATAAGTCCAAAATAATTAAATAACATCTAACAATAATTAAATAATACAACAAATAATTATTTACCATGCACAATATTTATTTAAATAGGAAATGTCTAAAATACCCTTTTCCTAAAATGTGGTAGTGACAAGTCTACCCTCCTTAAAATAATTTCGTCCTCCAAATTCAAAGATGAAAACTACCCCCAGAAAAATCATAGAACAGAACTAAAGAATCACCATTAACTAATGAACAGAACATAACTAGAAAATAACATACCTCAAGGTACAAACAAATATGGATAACGCTCTCGCATGTCATCCTCTCTCTCCCAGGTAGACTCCCCCGGAGAGTGATGCCTCCATGCGACGCGTACCAAAGGAATAGTCTGGTTCTTCAGCACCTTCTCTATCCGATCCAGAATCTCAACTGGCTGCTCTGGATAGCTAAGAGTAGGGTCCACCTCTATCTCTGAGTGATCCAATACATGACTAGGATCTGCCACGTATCATCTCAACTGCGACACATGAAATACGTTGTGCACTCCCTCCAATGCAGGTGGCAAGTCTAGTCTATAAGCAACTGCACCGACCCTCTCTAGAATAGTGAAAGGTCCGATGAATCGCGGACTAAGCTTTCCGCCTCCACCGAAGCGAATCGTGCCTCGTGTCTGAGAAATCCTCAGAAACACCAAACTACCCACCTATAACAAAACACCATCTTAAGAACATAATCTATAACAAACAAGAACAAGCACAAACAAAAATCTAAACTATACCTCGAACTCCAAAGGTCTCCGATGGCTATCGGCCCAATGCCGCTGTCTGTCCTGCGCCACTCGTAGTCTGTCTCTGATCAACTGAACCTTCTCTGCTGCATACACAACCATCTCTGGCCCAAGCAAAACCCTCTCTCCAACATCGTCCCAAGACAAAGTAGTACGACACCTCCGACCATATAGAGCTTCAAAAGGTGACATCTCTATACTGGCCTGGTAACTGTTGTTGTAAGCAAACTCTACCAAATGGAGATGATCCTCCCAAGAACCCCCAAAATCTAGTACACAAGTGTGCAACATATCCTCGAGAGTCTGGATAGTCCTCTCTGACTGCCCATCTGTCTGGGGATGATATACAGTACTGAATTTGAGCTGAGTGCCCAAACTCTCCTGCAACTCCTCCAGAAATGAGAAGTGAAACGACTATCTCGATCTGAGACTATGCTGAGGGGAACTCCGTGTATCCTAACGATCTGCCTCACATACATCTCTGCCAGCTTCTCCGTAGACAAATCCACCTTGAAAGGCAAAAAGTGGGCCGACTTGGTCAACCTATCAACAACGACCCAAATCGCGTCTTTCCCACCTGGAGATCGTGGAAGCCCGGACACAAAATCCATAGTAATGTATTCCCACTTCCACTCTGGAATGGATAATGGCTGAAGTAAACCTCCTGGCCTCTACCTCTCAGCTTTTACCTGCTGGCACACTAAGCATCTGGATACAAACTGTGCCACTTCCCTCTTCATGCCATACCACCACACACTCTCTCGTATATCCCGATACATCTTATTAGCACCTGGATGTATGGAATACTGAGAGCGATGCACTTCCTGCAACACCTCCTCTCGCAACTCCCTACTAGGCACACACAATCTAACTCCATGTCTCAAAGATCCATCCTCTGCAATAGTAAAATCATCCTCCAGCCCTGCTCTCACCTGAGCTCAGATACTCCTCAGAGATACATCATCATATTGTGCTGCCTTGATCCTGTCCATCAAATCTGAGTGTATCTGTAATCCCCACATCTTCATAGCACACCTAGGAACAATCACCTCAATGCCCAAGCTCTCCAAGTCCTCCAACAAATATCGATCCTGTGTCAAGAATATAGCTACCGGATACCTGCTCAAAGCATCGACAACTATATTGGCTTTCCCAGGATGATATTGCAAAGAGATATCAAAATTCTTCATCAGTTCCAACCACCGACGCTGCCTCATGTTCAACTCCTTCTGCGTGAAAACATACTTCAAGCTTTTGTGGTCTGTGAAGATCTCCACACGCTCTCCGTACAAATAATATTTCCACAACTTCAGAGCGAATATGACGGCTGCCAACTACAAATTATGGGTAGGATAGTTCTTTTCATGAGGACGCAATTGCCTGGATGCATAGGCAATCACTTTCCCATGCTGCTGAAGAACACAACCCAAACCCTTCCCCGATGCATCACTATAAATAGTGAAACCTCCGAACCCTGATGGCAACGTCAAAATAGGAGCAGACGTCAACCTCTTCTTCAACTCCTCAAAAGCAACCTGGTAATCCTCCGTCCAGACAAACTCCACATCCTTCCTCGTGAGTCTGGTCATCGGCTCGGCAATCCTCGAAAAATCTTGCACAAACTTCCTGTAGTAGCCTGCCAATCCCAAGAAACTCCTGATCTCTGCTACTAAACTCAGAGTCTTCCAAGATTCCACTGCTGAAATCTTCTTCAGATCCACTGAAATACCATCACCAGTCACAACATGCCCCAAGAATTCCACCTTGTCCAAGAAAAACTCATACTTGGACAACTTCCCATACAGCTTCTCCTTCCTCAGCACATCCAACACAATCCTCAAATGCTCCTCATGCTCCTCCGGTGTCCTCAAGTATATGAGTATGTCGTCGATGAACACCACCACGAACTTGTCAAGGTACTGGTGGAACACCTTGTTCATCAAGTTCATAAATACCGCCGGTGCATTAGTCAAACCAAACGGCATCACCATAAACTCGTACTGACCATACCGAGTTCTAAAAGCAGTCTTCGGTATGTCCTCCGGCTTCACCTTCACCTGATGGTAATCTGATCTCAAATCTATCTTGGAAAATACCTTGGCACCACTCAACTGATCAAACAGATCATCAATCCGTGGTAAAGGATACTTATTCTTGATAGTAAGATTATTCAAAGCTCTGTAATCAATGCACATGCGCACCGATCCATCCTTCTTCGGTACAAACAATACCGGGGCTCCCCATGGTGAAGAACTCGATCTGATAAACCCCTTATCCTGTAATTTGTCCACCTGCTTCTTCAACTCAACCAGCTCGCTGTTGTTTACTCTATAGACATGCTGCGAAATTGGTTCTACACCTGGCACCAAGTCTATAGAAAATTCAACATCTCGATCTGGCGGCAATCCTGGCAATTCCTCAGGAAACATATCCAAGAACTCTGCTATCAACGGATGTGGCAACTCCTTGTCTTCCACCATAGCTCCACAAATAATGCCTTTGCCTTGCTCTGCAGCTCCTCTAGCAAACTCGAACTTTGGCTCCCCTGGCGGACCAAACAAAACTCTACCTCCTCTACAATCTATGCTAGCACGGTGCCTACTCAACCAATCCATCCCGAGTACAATATCGTAGCTCGGAAGTGGTATTACAAGTAGACACGCACTCAACTCCCGGCCTCCTAAAGTAACTCTCTGATCCTTACAAATATCATTAACCAGGATAATGCCTCCCCCGGTCATGATCTTGCAAGTTCTAACCAAAGACTCTGCTACCAAACCATGCTTTAGAGCAAAAGAAACAGATACAAAACTATGGGAAGCACCACTATCAAACAAAGCTAAAGTTGGAATGGAATCAAGAAGAATAGAACCTGCGATGACATCTCCGGTGGGTTCCTCCTCTTCGACGGTCATAGCAAACGCTCGTCCCTGCCGAGCACCTCCCTGCTGCTGATGCTAGACAAAATGCTGCTGCTGTGTCGGAAGCGGTCCCCTCGGCTGTGCTGCAGGTGGTCTCGTCTGTATCCTCGGAGCTGGAACTGCTCCCTGAACTGCACGACGTGGACACTCCCTCGATTGATGCCCTTCAGTACCACAATACAAACAAACTCCTAGCCTCCTCCTGCAAACTTCCCAGATGTGGCCGGGCTTCTTGCAGAAGTTGTATGGAGCTTGCTGTAACTGTCTCTGCTGCTGAGGTGCCTAGTGAAAAGGCGCTCTAGCTGGAGTCTGGTTCTGCTGTGGCTGCTGGAAAGGTCTGGACTGGAAATGAGGACGTTTGGCAGATACTGCACTGCCGTTGGCCCCCAGAAAAGAATCATGGTCTCTCTTGGTCTTCAAACCCAAATCCCGCTCAACCTTGTGTGCCTCTGCAAGTATCTCCGAGTATGTCTCATAAAAAGACGGAATAAGAATCTTCACTTCCCAGTTTAGACCCTCACGGAAACGAATAGCTCGAACCTCCGGCTCCCTCACCAAGTACTCTGTAAATCGGCTCAACCTACCAAACTCCGCAGCGTATTCCTCCACAGATATGCTCCCTTGAATGAGACTCTCAAATTGTCTCCCCAAGTCAAGCCTGTCTATCCGGGCGAAAAACTTCTTCTTGAAAAGGTCCTTGAATACCTCCCAAGATTGTCCTACGTCAACTAGAACTGGCTCATTCCTAAACCAAGTACGAGCGACGTCGAACAGTTGAAGTCCTACCGCCTCAACCTTCAGATCTTCAGAAAGACGGGACACCCTCATAAGACGCTCAATGTCCTCGAGCCAATCATCAGCATAGACGATGCCCTCCGTCCCTTTGAAAACCCTAGGCTCCAGTTTCTTGAAGTCCTGAATGTTGCCTGGCCGAAGCTGAGCAACTTGAGGAACAACCTGCTGCTGGACCGGAACTCCTCTCTCAACTACAGCACGAGCAAGCTGATGAGCACTCTCGATGCCCTGCCGTAGAATGTCGATCTATCTCTGATGTGCCTCTGACTGAGCCCTCTGTGCCTCGAGCATCTCACGAAATAGTGTAAACATCTGTGACGCCTCTGCTGGCACAGGAGGTGGAGGTGGAAGTCCCTCAGATACAGCTGGCACAGTCCTCTGAGTAGGTGGTGGACCTCCGAAAGCAGCTGACACTCCAATCACCGGAGAAGTGACTGGTGCAGGCACTCGGGATGTCGCAGACCTCTTAGAAACTGCTCTCCCCTGCTGTGATCTAGTCTTAGGCGGCATCCTGAGACAAAGCGAAAGAAAGAATCAATATGGCACAAGATGTAAGATATCAAGGAAAGGACAGTTTAAGGGATCAAGTATCAATGTCAAAGGAGAATAGTTGAATCAAAAGAATTTCCTAGATGTGATTGAGTATCTCAGCCTATATCCTATATCCTATATCCTATCGCAGGCTCGTAGTCGTACAACTAAGTTGTCGCACTACCACGACATCACATACTTGTGAATCTAGACCTGCATGGGCCACCACCAAAAATATGTCACGACCCGCACCCGGTATAAGGGTACTAGTCAGAAACAACGCCCAGCCTACGCCGCAGAACCGGCGGTAGAACGCTGTCTAGATAAACTATCTAACAATATAATGAACCACCAATAATGATAGTATACTCAATCACAGAACTAAGATAGAAATAAGCACGAATCAGATAAAGAATAGAATAGTCATAATACAACTCATGAGTCTAAAATAATACATCAATGAGTCTGAAGAAATACAGAAATAAGCTGGAGACAAATCCAGTACAAAGAATACTATGAAGCTACAACTCCAGGGTCAACTGTCTCAGTTGGGATAAGTCCCTCTTGAGCCAGGTTCTCAGAATCTAAACCCACAACATCCTGGGGTCCATAATAGGTAGGGTACTCCTCAGTGTCATCTGGAAAAATATATCCAGTCAGGAAAGGAGCAGAGTACAACCCTAACAGCAGTTCTTAATTAATGACAAAAACTATGTAACAGTAAATAGCTATGTATAAACAAGATGCACAAAAGACAGGAGAGATATATGTACAATAAGGAAATACTGGAAATAAATACAATAAGGAACAATATGCCAATGAAACAATAATACTAATGACTAAGTGTGTGAGTACTAGCTTAACATGTGATTGGCTTGGGCAAGATACAATGCGGCCTGGCTAATCATACGTGCGGTGCATGATCAATACTATTCGCTTACCAGTACTTCATTCAATAGGGATTTGATCACATATCTATACTAATACTCCCCACCCCCGACTGGTATAATAGATCCAACCACGGTATGCTATGGCTCTAGATTCCCCAAGAAGAGAGCGACTCCTCCCGAAAATCGGTGTCTGTACATGTACAAGATAACCAATGAAACAATACTTGCACCATATACACCATATACCAAGGAATAACATCTCATGACGAGATCCGGATATACCAATCCGTGTAACCAAAGTGTCAAGAGAAACATGTATATCTACACTAGATACAACGAACATAGAGGATATCATAAATGAGAAACTATCAGAGAATGTACTCGCCTGAAGTCCAAAGAACAGTCTTACAGATGTCTGACTCGGTGCCTCGAAGACCTAGATATGGAATACCACATTAATACAAGGTCCCGGATAGAGAACAAGTCAAACTAGTCAACTTCTAGGTCAATAAATCAATTCTAAGTTAAAAGTCAACTATGGTCAACTCTAAAGTCAACTAAAGTCAAATATGGTCAAACCAAGGTCAACCTCAAAAGACATCTATATAAATAACATAGACAAAAAAATACAACAATTAGGAATCAAGGTTTGATCCCAATTGGTACCTACACAAAGTATATATAATACACACTCTAATATAATATATATACAAACCAATATTTATACAAATAATATAATATATCACTACTAGTATTATACCTCACAATAAGCACATATATATATTCATATATATATACAATTATAATATATAATATATAAATTAATCTGCCAAATTGTCACTGAAAACAGTGAGCTAAAAATATAATTTAATTAAAACAGGCTTATAGTGACAGTCTGACTGTCACTGAAAAACTGTCGCAGAAAAACTGAATAATTAAACCACTGCTGCCTCGGATTGCTGACAGTTGAAACTGTCGCAGAAAACTGTCGCGAAAAATCGTTGTATTTTTTCGCTGCTGCATTTAATGACAGAACTGTCATTAAATGCCCAAAAGCTACAGCGGCTGCTGTAACCGACCGAATAATGACAGTTTTTAACTGTCATTAAACCCACTGTTACCAAAAGTAAACTATATATATATATAAATATATATATATATAAAAACATAAATATATAAAACAATATCTATATATATATATAAAATAATTAATATAAATATATACACTTATATTTATATACACATAAACTTACACATTTAAATATTAATAATTACTAAACACAATGCACATATTAATGTACATATTTTAATATGGCTAGAAGCACACATAAAAATACATTCATTAATATGCAAATAATTACATAATAATTATAATTAATATAATTACTCATTTAAACACATAAATATATTTTATAAAACATTTATGTATAATTTATTTATTAACATAAGTACATATATAATTTCATGCAAGAAAGTTACATATATATATTTATACATCATATTAGAACACATAGAAATATATAGATCTATGCTACAATAAATACCATAATAAATACACTAAAATAATTATATAATATCTATATATATATACTAATTATAAATGAAGAATTAAACCACAAATAATTAGATCTATACAAAAATACACACAATTGGAGAGTATCACACCGTATCCCACTAGATCTAGGATACGCATGTGACACGAGTCCAACACACAACCAAATGCACCCCGAAGGACACAAACAAGTCACAAATAATATTTATGAATAAATCAAAGTGTCAAAAGTAGATCTATGTGTCCGTGTCAAAATACGACATGTACAAAGTCCCGTATCGGAGGGAAAATCCCCAAAATAACACGTATCGCCAAATTGTTGGGATACGACCCACATGTACTCAATTGTGGACACAACACTAGCCCCAAACACATAAGCACATGCCAAATTGATCTATAGGATCAATTGACACACACAATAATTTGTCAATTCGGAATTCCCATAAAATTGACACAAAAAGCACCATAACTTTCTCCATGGGTCTCCTATGAACACAAAACCAAGTCCTATGGGTAGTACATACATATGGGTTGATTTTACATGATTAAATCTCAGATTTAGAAGCTATTTAAATGGGAAAAACTGAATTATACCTATTGGGAGATGGATTCCCAATGAAACCTCCAATTGAGATGAACTTGCTTCCAAATTGTAGATCCTTGCTCCTCTTTCTAGATCCTTGCTTCCTCCTTCTAGATCCTTGCTTCTCAACATTCTAATGGTGAATTGGGAAGAATTTAGAATGAATTTGGTAGGGAATTGGAATGGGAATGGAGGGAATTTGGTAATGGGAAATTCTAGATCTAGATTTGGAATGAAAATGAGGGGAGAAAGAAATTTCCCCCCTCTTTTAATAGGCCAACCATGCCCCCCTCCCCAAGAAATTATAAAATGTCCAATATACCCCTTGGGGCCTCTCATGAAGAAATAATTAAGGAAGGAAGCTTCTAGTCTAATCACTTAATTAATTTAATCCATCTCCTTAACCATGGGCTTTCTAAATGGGCCAAGTCTAACTAATTAATTCATGTTGGTCCATGGGTCCAAACTAAACTAGTTGGGTCCACTAATATAAGTCCAAAATAATTAAATAACATCTAACAATAATTAAATAATACAACAAATAATTATTTACCATGCACAATATTTATTTAAATAGGAAATATCTAAAATACCCTTTTCCTAAAATGTGGTAGTGACATGTATTCGTGTATCCATGGATGCCCCATCAGGACGTTGTAGGATACGTTCATGTCTATGGTGTAGCAAGTGACCTCTATTTTTAAGTCATCGATTTAGCATTTCAAGAGAATTTTGCCTAGAGGGTAGCTCCTCCAAGCGTTGAAGCCACTGATGGTAGTATTGGTAGCCGTCAACCGATGCATTGGGATGCCCAAGGTCTGAAGCAGACTTCGGGGGATGATGATGATGGACGAACCCAGATCGATGTGCATCTAGTCCACCTTGATGGCGTTGATGTTCCCCATATAATACAAAGGGCGACCATGCCTATTGTTCTTCAGCAACATATCTTGTTGCGAGAACGTGATACTGGGTATTACCTCCGTCACATTGTTACAGTGGGGGCATGCCACAGGATCTTCAACTGGAGGCTTGACCTGTGCCAAGTAGGTGTCGGCATTCTTTAATTCCTCACTCAGATTATCCCGAGGGTCTTTGGAGAGTCAGAGAAGCTCTAACTGAGACAACTTCGTCAGAATATTGGCAAGTTATGCCAGGATATCAAAGTCATAGGGCTTCTCTAGCCCATGCGACGTATCTTTGTGCAACAGTTTATCGAAGCGAGTTTCTTTCTGCTTGGACTTATCCGTGGCTGGAGGTTAGGACGGACCTGGATCTGATGTCGTAGGTGCAGTGAGTATGACTGATGGCGAAGAATCATCGTTGGGAGTATTACCGTCCCGCTGGTAGGTAAGGCTCGATCTAGTCGCCCTTACCATAGCTTCCTCAGTGGTGGGGGACACCATATGGAAGGACTTGGACTTCTGTCCTTTGGACTTGATAGCGGAAGGCGTCGCTTTCTGCATCAAATCTGGAGCAAGGTCTGGGTGAACCCACATGACCTCGTCCCATGGTGTGCTGAGCGGTACCAGCCCGACGGTTTGATCGCGAGCTGGTGCAAGATTAAACACCTCCATGGTGGCCTTTGGGATTGGTACCACCCCGTCTCGGGCTTTCGTTGCCGTAAAGTTACTAAACTGGAGGGACACCTTGTTTAGCGGCTACCATTTTTTCTCAAAATCTAATTTGAGGGCCTTAGAATCAAGTATATGTTCGATATATCGCTTCTATTTGTAGCAATCTCGCATCACAAGATGGACGTACCGATGGTAGCGGCAATACCTAGGGTTATTTACGTCTTCTGCCTCATCAGGGTGCTTGATGTCGGGATGGCGGAGCTTGTTCCCCTTTATCAGTACGTCGAAGATTGCCGCGACATTATCATCCTTGAAAGAGTAAGTCTCTTTCGGCTTTGGAGCCTCTGTCGGCTTCTGTTCCGGCTTCTTGGCTATATTGGCAACAAGGGACTTCTTTCCTTTGCCTTCACGGCCACTATTGTCACCTTTGTTGTCGTTGTAAGGATAATTTCCCCTGTCATTAGCTACGGGGATTTATATTCCCAGTAGTCGGGCGTCCTTTAATTTCCTTTCAGCACCGAAAGCATTAATGATGAACTTCGTCCAGTCTTTGAATTGGGTGTCATCCATCCAGAGCTTGACTGTCGAAAGCAGATTCTTCCTACACATGTCCATCAACGTGGATTCAGGATTATCCGGGGGCAACTTCAGCACGGCTTGTCTGTAACGTTTGATGTATTTTTGTACAGGCTCATTCTCTTTCTGCATGATGTCTAGCAAGGAGGACATCGTCATTTCACACCCTCCGTCATATAATTGGGCGAGGAGACTTTTAAGATTATTAAATAATGATATACAGTTGTCCTGAAGGCTGCAGAACCAATCGAACTCTATAAATACAGGATCGGTACATCCATTGAGGGAATAGGGAGAGACAGGGACATAGAGGGATATAAGAACAGAAGGAAAGAAATAGAAGCTTCTCATGCCATTATTGCTAAAGCTTTCTTATTGTTTAACTCTCCAAGTTGTTCACAACATTCCCTGCATTTCTTCGTCGTCGAGTGGTCCAAGGAGTAAAGTGATCTTCCGTAGATCAGATCTTCACAGTTATACTTCCCCAGAATCAACTGTACTTAGATTCCTGTTTAGGATTTTTTTGTACTTTTCTTTCTTTTCAATAGTTTGTAATACAAAAGTTTCGTATAAACTTTTCTTCGAAAACACTATCCATGTCAGAAATCTATTAGGATCATATACTACTTACATGCGCCAAATCTGAGCCAAATGTCCATGCTTCTATGTTCAAAGTGTTTCAAATTTATTTGTAAATTTAAAAACTTTAAAGGGGGTCTTGTAGAAGCATAAAAATGTACACCTCTGAAGGATTATCACCTCCAAAAAGCAGTGGAGTACTACTCCGTAAACTCTAAACAATGAAGCAATGGCGTACTCTACGTACTTTACTTCAATGGTGTTTTCCATATGCTCTATCTCAGTAGTGAACTTTGCTCTCTGATTAACCAACACAACACAGTGGCGTACAATGCCACCTTTCATCCATGCATTAAATGTCACGACCCGCACCCGAAAATCGGACATGAGTCGTAGGTACGTCCAGCCTACGCCGCAGCATCGGCGGTAGAACGCTGTCTAGGTCAACTATCTAGTTAACAATCTCATGCAATCAATATATAAACCTGTCAAGATCTCAACTCCAAACGGAGGAGCAATATCAGAATAATAATCACAAGTACTCAATCACGAATCTAAGCACGATAAGATAACACAGAAGTCTAACAACTACAAAGTCTAAACAACTGCTACTAAAATAACCATAACAATAATAATAATACAACAATATCCAAAATCATATACAATACAAGGTCTCAATCCAAAACCGGAGACAAATCTGGTACCAAAGGCTAATAAATACAGCAACTGAGGTCTTAGTGATCCCGACTACCAACCCATAAATCACTCATAACCTAGAGGGTCCCTGTCTGCACCATCGACAGGCTGAGGTCCATAAAACGTCAAACACCAATCCTCCGGATACTCTGGAAAAAATATGTCCAGTCAGGACTGGAACAAGTACACCTCTAGCAGCAGTTCCAGTTAAATGATAAAAACTATAAAACAGTTATAGCAAGTAGCAAGTAGCAAGGTGATAGAAATAAAGTATGAACAAGAAATATATATATATCATTGGTGCATAAAGGTAAAGATGCATGGATATCAGAAGCAAGATAGTAGTAATTGCAGGATACAAGAAATCTAAACTAAGAGTAAGTATGTGCACAAGGACATGTAGTGAGTCCAGCAAGTATACATATAATGAGTGAAGTCCGGAAACTATAAGTGAGACCAGCAAGAAATGCAAGTGAGTCCAGACTAGAAAGAATGAACTCGTGTCTTTGAAATACCTGTTTCGACATGTAAACGGCTAGGGGTAGTACGGCTCACCGCGCACTGGGTGCGCGGCTGCTATTATTCCATATTAGACCAGAGGGGGTGATTTCAGTGATTC